>BLSH010254407.1:198579-229189 GCA_018402905.1 Glandirana rugosa
ATAATTGGGGATCGAGAGGGGGACGTCCAATTGGGGAAGTGACGGTTACTGTAAATATGGTGATCTGCGATTTTTAGCGGTAATGCGATATTGGGGGGGGACATGTCGGAACATTTTGACACTTTTTTGGGACCAATGACATTTATTCAGCGATCAGAAATTTAAATGTCCACTGATTACTGTATAAATGTCATTGGCAGTGAAGGGGTTAACCTGCAGGGGGAGAGCTAGGGGTTAATAGTGTTCCCTGGGCGTGTTCTTACTGTGGGGGGGGTTGGGCTAACATGGGCATGAGAGATCTAACTGATCCCAGTGACAGGGATCAGTAGATCTCTCATGCCCCATGACAGGGCGGGGAACCGCCGTGTTTACATCGGCGGTTCCCCGTTCTTTTCCCTGTAGCCGCTCATCGCGGCTCGCCGGCGCCCCCTGGTGGCCAAATGCGAATCGCCGCTTATTTACGGCGATTCGCGCAGGGCTCCCCGACTGCCGTCGTGAAAAGACGGCGCGCGGTCGGGAAGGTGTTAAGGGCCGGTTCACACCTAGGCGATTTGCGATCCGACTTGTGTTGCCCCAATTCGCCTCAAATCACCTGACATCAGAAATCCCAGTGAAATGAATGGAGCAGTCTTAATATGCGCTACTCAAGTCGCTCCGACCCCAGGGCGATTTCAAAAAAAGGTTCCTGTACTATTTCAAAGCGACTTCTAGGCGATTTGAGCCCATAGAAGTCAATGGAAGTCGCTTCCAAGTCGGATCACCGTCTATGAAGAAGCGCCTTTACAGGAAAAAGAAAATAATTTTTTAAGCCAACTCCCCCTACTTCTCTTCTCTGATTTGGCCACAGGCAAAGTCTCCTGGCATGGAGGTCGCTTTGTAAGTAGCTCTGAAGTCTCTTTCGAATCGATTTCAAATCGCCTAGCAAAGTTGGATCGCCTAGTTGTGAACCGAGCCTAAGTCGTTAAAGCTTTACAAAGAATAAAAAAAATAAAACCACAGACAACTTTATTATCCCTAAAGTTTTATTTTATTTTTTTCCAGAGTAATTAACAGAAAACTCTTCCCCCTCCCCACCCCCCTTTTTGTACAAAACAAAAATAATGAGAACGCACTTCATTATCTTTAAACTGTCTACACTAAACCAATGAATCTGTTACAAAACACATTTTTTTTTTGTTTTCAATTTAACCTACAAAAAACATTTTTTTCCGTGTTTTTAAATATCGTCAATATAGGAAAAAAAAAAAAGTTTTTTTTTTATTGTAACGTAGCTCACATCCTATTTTTTTTTTTCCATAGTGCTAAAAATGCACTAAAAGTGTCGCATCTCACCGTGCCTACATCGGACACAGAAAGAATCTACATTTCCCTCAAAAAGAGAAAAACTATTTAAAGGAAAAAAATACAAAGTAACTCAGGGCTTTTTTTCGGTTTCTTAAAACGGACGCAAGAAAAAAAAAAAAAATAATTTTTGATGTACATACTAAAACGAGTGGCTAAAATACAACTTTGATACATGTAACAAACAAAAAAAACACAAAAAAACCCTCTCCTTCTCAACCACTGGGCCAGCTGAGAATAACCGATGCAAATACAAAAGGGGATTGCTTCCCCGAGCAACCACAATTTAGAAACATGGAGGTTAGTTGCTATGGGCAAAATCTGTTTTTCTCGCCAATGTTTTTGGAGATCAAAGACATTGTCGCTTTTTTTTTTTTTTTTGTTATCTACGATCTGATGTGCGTCTGTTGTTCCCTACCCCCAGTCCCATTGCAGGGCCGCTTTCATTGAAGCAAAAGAAAGGGGCATGTGTTGCCCATAGCAACAAGATTCCAGTTTTTAATTTGCTAACAGTATGTAAAATAAAAGGAAAATGCCGCTGAGTTGCTATGGCAACACACTGATTTTACACTTAAAGCCCAATTGAAGAAGTCCCACGCTCCTGTTTTCTTCATCGTCCTGCACTGCCAGTTATTATTTAGAACCTCCTTTCACTTGGAATGCCTTAAAGTGTATTTCCGATTTTGCAGACAAATTGGGAGGACACCTACTTCATACAAAAAAAAAAATTACAAATTTGCCGTTTACCTTTTGACTTGCTCTTTTCTGATAACTCAATTTTTTCCTCAGCTATAGAATATTAAAAAGAGGGGCTGGGGTGTTCATGTTTACCATAATGAACCCTGTCTATTCTGTGCTGGCAGTTGTTATTAGCAGCTGTAATCTAAATTTTACCACTGTTCGACTAAAGGTTTAAAGTGCCTGAAGTCTGCAGTGTATGTTAAAGAGGTGTTCCAGCCTGGGGAAAAAAATAATTAAGAGTCAGCAGCTACAAATAATGTAGCTGCTAACTTTCAATATATGGACAGTTACCTGTCCAGGGAGCCCGCGATGTCAGCACCCCAGCCGATCTTCGGATCGGCTCCCAGGTGCTGCCGTGCACCATTCCTGGTAAGGGAAACCAACAGTGAAGCCTTTCGGCTTCACAGCCGGTTCCCTACTGTGCATACGCAAAGCGGGCTGCACTTTATAACTGGCCCGGGGGCGGAGGAACGAGGGTGAACTTCCAAGGGACAGCGACGCGGCGCAGTTTCCCATAGGTGGGGAAGGTTACCTGTCAAAAACAGGTACTCGTTCCGCCCTGAAAGGTGGCAACGGAGGGGGTGGAGCAGACAAGCGGAAGTTCCACTCTTGGGTGGATCTCCACCCCTTATGTTGTCACTCCACTTTAACTCTGAAATTTCAGAGTAGCTTGTGGTCTGCCCTAAAGGCTTTGAAGAAACAACTAGAAAGGGAAGAATTTGTTTTTAAAATAATATTTTTCGGTACACTGTGTGAATGGTAAACATATAGTGGGGTTTTCCAAAATTTGACTGCAAAAGTGGAACTACACTTTAAATTTGTTTAGCTGCTTTCTGCCCTCCTGATCCAGTGAGTTATGCTGAAATAGAGGAGCACTATGCAGTAAAAAAGGCTGCTTCCTGCATTCACACTGCAGTGCTTTATACAAGCAGAGCTGAGTAACAGCCACGCCCCTCAGGATAAGTATCCTCTGAAGAAGAGAGGGGGCGTGTCTGACCAGGTCTGTTAGATTAAGGACTGAACTGGGCAGGGATGTCAAACCCTTGCACCAACTGAACTATACAGTGATATTTACATAACTGCTGTAACAGGGGAAGAAAGATTATATGAATTGAGGTTGCTAGTAAAAAGGGCTATATGGCTGAATGTCTTTTTTTTGTCATTTCAATTAGGCTTTAAGACCCAAAGTGCTTCTGTAACCTGTACAATAGAGGAACCAAAAGCCATTTTGTGACATGGTCCAAGATCGAAAAGACTAAGTTTATCAGAAAAGAAAAGCCTAAGCAGTCAATGGGCCGCAGTGGATAATAAAAAAACTGCAGCTTTGTAAAATGTTCACTCATTTCATGCCTGTAGACCATTTGGAGCCGCCTGTAAAGCCTGACTGAAAAACTCCCAGCTAGCGATCACCACGTCCTGCCTGGTTGCTAGGACATAAAAACCATTGAGACACTCACTCCCAGCATTACAGGAGTGAAAAACAAAAAGGCAGGACTTGGGGATTGCCAACTGGGAGTTTTTTGGCCAAACTGGCCTACTGGTATGACAATAAATTTAGGGAACATTTATAAAGCTACACAGACTGGGGCCCTTTCACTGCATAGCTTATTTTCTGAAAAAGATGAACTTAACCTTTAAAATGAAGCTGAGAGGGCCCACAATGTGCCTAGGCTAACAACATTACCATAGATGTGCACAGCCTATCGCATTAGGGTGTGCACACGTGCGTCTACATATATATGGCACTGGCAGGGAGATCAATCTCCCTGCTGGCACAGTAAAAGAGAAATGCATAAGCACTTCTCTTATAGCAGAGCCGGTAAGGTGGAGATCATTCCCATCTTCCTGCGATAATGCTAATGTGCATGGGGTGATTAGGGTGTGCAGACACATCCGGAATACCCTGTGCGCACGCCTATGAACATTACTCAAGTTAAGACACCTTTCCTGCAGTTGTTACGCTGGCCATACACATGACAATTTTCATTTAAATTCAACCACTTTTGATCCACTGGGATCTGCTTTAAACGATCAAAAGTAAAAAACGATAAAACTTTGACTGACCACCAGAAATTGGTCCATTGTCAAGTCAAAACTAAACAGAGAAGGAAACCAACTATTAAGTCTTACAATGCTTTTGTAATTTTGACCAAAAAAATTAAATCCAAAGTTCTATCGCCCAATCTAATTGCTATGTGCATGACCAGTTTTAATCTTCAAATCAATCCCTGGTCCCCTGTGGTGCTCCTCCCTTGGATCCTAGGCTTAGAATGAGCACATGGCCACCTAAAATTTCTCTCCATGTTAAGAATATGCCCAAGGTCCAGTTAACTGTCAGGGCCTCTACTGACCACTGAAGCTCTGGTATTTGAATTTAGCGATGGCGGTGGGGGTTTAATCTTAGGCAGGCCATAGACTGTGCAAATTTCTTTCTTGCAACCCATGGAAATTCGCACGATTCCCCCATCAACGTAGACAATGCTGACAGGGGAATCCCTCCAGCCGAGCAATTGTCTGCCCCCTGCAGGAGAAGGGAGTGATTATTGCTAGCAGCTATAGCAGCCACTAGCAATGATCGCAAATTAATCCGGCAGGCTGGCCGTACTAAAGCTGATCGATCGATCAACTTGGTACATTCAGCTTGCCCACACATGATTCGAGCCTTGGTCGGTTCCAGCTGAAACACCCGAGATTCAAACCGTCTATGGCCGGCCTTAATGTGGAGAGAAGTTGAGATCCTATATGCAGCCTAGGCACCAAGGGGCTCCACAGGGACCCAAGCATCGCTAAGAATAACGCAGGTACTCACTTTTCATCACTTAGCTTCAAGCGATGGCTACCTAAACCATTCTTCCCTTTGCCTGCAACAGGTTGATATTAACTCAAAACTCTATGACATCTGTGATTGTAAATTAGTGGAGCAGATCCGGTCTTAATAAGTCTCATGATTTAAAGTTCTGGACAGAACCGTGTGTTGCCCCAAGCAGCCAACTTGACCATCCTTTATATTGATAAAAAGTGATAAGGAGGCCCCTTTCAGAAAATTTCAGCCAAAATGCCCAATGATCCAAAATCCCTGCCGCACCCTCGGCTCTGAACCAAAAGGTGCCACGGATGGAAAAGAACACAGGATGACAGGATTGTAAAGGAGGGCCAAGTATAGCAATTCTGAATAGGCAACAAATACAAAAACAGAAGGGAAAAATTAGTATGGCAAAGCAGATTGGGTACGACAGGGGCCCTTCTCAAATCGAGGTGCGTTTTGCCTTATATAAATTTTATAGCAGAAAAAGCAATTTAGACAAATGAGCAGGTTTTGTACACCGACAAGAGCATATGGCAGTTCTGGTCTTAAGCAAAACGTTCCTTGATGGAGAAGGACACTACTACACAGGCAAAGTGCGAAACTGGTTCATGCAAGAGGGGGCATATGGGGGAGTAGTAAAACTAAAGCCCAAATAAAGTCTCATAGTTCTCTAGGTTATGATTCGTGACTTGCTAGGAAATGCCTTAAAATACTTCACACTGTAGTGCTTTATCCTGGCAGAGCTGAGTAACAGCCACACCCCCTCAGTCTTGTTTTGCAGAGAGAGGAGGGGGTGTGTTTAACCAGTTCTGCTACTGAGTGCATATCTGGTGCCTACCAGGCTACAGACACCCCGCACAATTGCTGTAATAAGAAAATGGAAGAAAGACCACTAAAATGAGGGTTGTTAGCACAATGTCTGATTACAAATCTAGTTCTGATACTTCATCTGGGCTTTAAGCAGAGCTGGAGAAAAATAAAATGCATGGGGTAGTAGGAAAAAATGAAAGGAAAGAGAAGAAACCTCATGAAAGAAAAGCTGTTGCCCATGACCACCAACCAGCATCTCTCTTAGCATCACAGGTTAGAAAATAAAAGAGCAGCTGCCTAGTTCCTATGGAAACGTCTTCTTCTTTCAGACACTTTAAGGCCCATCCTTTACAGGGATTTTAAGGAGGGTTGCACAAAAATAAAGTCAGTCAAGGAAGGAAAAACTGAAAAGCGCGTCAACTTCCTTCCAAGGTAGAAAAGTAGGAGAGGCTCAAGGTTCACGGTGTCACAACTGTGATACAGATTTTTTTTTTTACATGGAGGCCAATCATGCTCCAAGATACCCTATCAGACCGCTACAGCCCTGAAACTATCTAAAGTGTACCAGTCGCTGACACACTTAAGGATGCCGTTTTGTGTAAGACTCAGTATAAAGCAGCCTATGGGGATCACTGAGTACTAACGGCATCACTGGTTGCATCCAAATTGTTGATTAGGTGATATTCCTCGCTCCTAGATGGCAAGCAGGATGCGTTCTGATCAAGAATGGGTTAGTAGAAAAAAAATGGCTGCTTCCAGTGTAGCGGAGACAGGTACACTTTAAACACATCAGTCCCGCTCAATCTCCTCTTTAAAAAAAGTCAGTTTCCCCTCAGTTGGAGTCGGAGTCAGAGGAGTCTCCTGAGGACGAAGACGAGGAACTGGAACCAGAATCATTATCATCATCCTCCTCTTCATCATCCTCTTCATCTTCATTCTGTTGGTAGGAAACACAATGCTCAGTGCTACATACTCTATTCAGATACCTTTAGAAAAACAAGTTTGACTCCATCAGCTCACCTCCTCCCCATCCTCGCTGTCTTCCTCACTACTAGACTCGGAGGAGTCTCCTTCAGAGGAGTCCTTATCCTCGTCATCGTCGTCATCATCATCGTCGTCGTCATCATCATCGTCATCATCGTCGTCATCATCATCGTCGTCCTGAAATGACGGTGGTAAGTCTGTCATACCAAACAATCTCCAGAGAAAGGCTCTTAATCTACTCCATGGCCTGCCAAGGTAAAGGTGCTCAACCAGTTGTGACAGCCCCCAAGGTGCTCATGAGACTTTGCCTTACTATGCAACAATCTATGAACCCGAGTAATAAAACTCTGGGACTCCCAAGTTGGGTGACTCACATGTTGTGCAGAGAAGGACAGACATCTTTTCCTTCACCTCCAAAAAGATATGTTTAGCTGGTGAAGAGTATAATTGATACTTTGGAGTATGAATGAGCATGTGACTGGGCTAGGCCAATTACCAGCGCTTTTAAAGTGAGAGAGACCAGAATTTTGTGTAAACTACGCCTTGAAGAACTCATACCTTACACAAGGTGGCTTCTCCTCTTTCCAGCAACTGAACATGGCAGCAAGGTAGTTGGGTACCTGCTGCTGGGTGAGGTGAATGTGCTGACTTAGCCTTGGGTTCAAGCCCTATTGGGTGTGGAAGGGGAGAGCCAAACAGCCAAAATTTCTAACTGAGTTTAGGGCTTCAAGGGCTAGCTCACATGAGAACCTTTTACTACAGGGAGTACTTTAACTAGTGTTAAAAACTCTCACTAAGCAGATTACTTAGTGAGGAAATTAAAGGTAAGAACTTTGGTCCTATAAGACATGCAGTGATCCTCTTATGTTACGAGGTCACAAAGATGCTTGTGTAAAATTCTCCCTATTCTATTTTGTGTGGAGTAAAATGAATCTCCAGCCAAAACCTTTATGCATAATTTTGGAAAGGATGGGGAAGAATAAGAACCTGGTTAGGTTTTTATTGCTATTTGGGTCCCCTGGTGTCCTTCTGATCATTGTTTTTCTGCTGACCGATGTCAATGGGATAAAAAGTGATGGGAGATCGCCATCACAGAAAATAGTGAGAGGGGAGATCTTCCAATGGGGACACCTGTTCTGGAGAGATCTGTATCAAAGGGAATTTCCTCCTACTTCCTGTTATGTCTTAGGGACAAGAAGTGAAGAGAAATCCCCTTGCAAATCTATCCCCTACCAATCCTATATCTATCACTTAGCCCTCTTATCTGCCTCCTGCTGTGATCATGTGTCAGGATGCTGATCACTGACTTTGTCCATTCTCAACTGAAGCATAGTAAATTGTGCTTACTATACTTCAGTTTATGAATGGACAGGAAGTTCTGTACAGAGCTATTCCTGTCCATTCGTTCTGTGCACCTGACAAGGAGAGAAGGAGATTTAGGACTGTGTCCTTAATCACCTTTCTCTGTCTCAAAAGTGAAGCATTAGCGGTCTCTGTTTAGACCCCTAATATTTCATTAAAGCCCCTCGACAGGGCTCCTAAAAAATTGTAAACATAATAAAAAATAAAATAGACAAATAAAAATAAAAAAATAAAATAAAAAACTGCTGACACCAGTGGTGGAGCTACCAGGGTTGCAAAGGTCGCATTTGCAACCAGACCATGTTGTTCTGCCACCGTGGGGGGCCCCTGGCCAGGGGTCCCTTTATGGTTTCTTGCACCAGGGCCCTGAAGGTTCTAGTTATGCCTCTGTCACTTACTGATTTGTTCTGAGCGGTTGGCTTGGATTTAGGGTTAGGTCCCTTCAGCTTCGTAGTACTCTTACGCTTCTGTAAAGACAAGATAAATATGGGAGATAAGCCTAAATGTTCTTCCCTAACAGACCAAAGTCGGTTTCTTGCCAAGTTGGCATACTCACACTAGAAGTCATCTCTTTGTAGGCGGCACGTTCTTGAGATGACAGACTCTGCAAGAAAAGTGGAAAGGTTATGGTAATGTTGGAAGACAAAAGCACAGCTGACCTAGAGTAAGCCCAATGAAGGGTGCTCACCTTCATCCAGTTTTCGAGCTGCATGCGGTAGATTCTCTGTTGATCTTCGGCCTGCTTTTTGTAATAATCTTTCTGGCTGGGTGAAATCCGTTGCCAGCGACTTCCAATTTCCACCATACGCTCCTTCAAGGGAAGGTGATTTAGCTCTCCATTTGACAAAAGCTCCTGGGAGAACTTCTGGTAGCCATTCCTAGTGGAAAAAAAGGATTATGTGATATGGGACGAAAGTGGGGGTCATGAAAAAGGTTCACACAAAAGGGACATGATTAACAAGGAGATCTGTTTAAGCTCTCGGTAGTCCTTTGTTCAGGTTTGTAGAACTAAAAAGAATATGCCATCTCTGATTACATATTGGAAGTGCTAAAAGATGGATCAGAAGTGTTCATTATGTTGGCTTCTAGTTGCCAATTTAGACCGAGTAGCGATTAGAAACCTGTTGGTTGTATTCAGAAAAAGGCCATGAAGGTGAGTCATCATAAGTCTAGTAAACACTAGTTTAGGCAAAACATTCCTAAAATTCTATTAGATAAATACACAAATATGCCATAACATTATGACCACTGACAGTTAGTGAATTACATTGGTTAGCTCGTTACAATGGCACCCGAAAGTAGGTGGGAAATATTAGGCAGCAAGTGAACATTCCCTGAAGTTGATGTGTTGAAAGCAGAAAAAATGGGCGAGTGTAAGGTTTTGAGAGACTTCGACAAGGGCCGAATAGTAATGGATAAATCACTGGACCCAGAGCAACTCCAAAACTTCAGCTCTTGTGGGATGTTGCCAGTCTGCAGTGGTCAGGAACTACCAAAAGTGGTCCAAGGAAAGAAAACTGGTGAACTGGTGACAGTGTCATGGGTGGCCAAGGCTCGCTGATGAACGTGGTGAGTGAGAGTTAGCTCATGTAGTCCAATTCAACCAAAGAGGTACTGTAGTTTAAATTGCTGAAAGAGGTAATGCTGATTCCGACAGAAATGCATTACAGTTTGTTGCATGTGGGGCTGTGTAGCTGCAGACCAGTCAGGGTGCCCATGCTGACCCGTGTCCACAAGCGCCTACAATGGGCACATGAGCATCACAACTGGACAATAGAACAATGGAAGAAGGTGACCTGATCTGATGAATCACTTTTTTCTTTTTACATCATGTGGATGGCAGGGTACATGGCTTATCTGGGGAAGAGATGGCTCCAGGATGCACTGTGGGAGGAAGGCAAGCCAGTGGAGACAGACCTTGAGAGGGCTAGTGGAGTCCATGCCTCTTCTGATCAGGGCTATTTTGGCAGCAAAAGGGGGACCTACTCAATATTAAGCGGATAGCCATAATGTTGTGGTTGATTGGTGTAAATCTTTACAGTACTCGGGTCCTTGGTTCAGTCATCAAGGTGGCATATTACTAAGAGCCGTATTCATATAGTATTGGAATCCTGTGCTTAGTGGTAATGGAAGTACAGGTGACGAAAGGGCCACAATGCCTCACAGGAGAGGGAGTTTGGTAAGGTATTAGCCCCAGTGGTCTACCACCATGTCAGGAGGCAAAGGTTAATAGTAGTACAGATGAGGGTAAAGCTGTAGTTTTATTGGTGAAGTCAAGAGAATAGGATCTCTATGATGGGGTACTTAATATACCCAGCTGTTCTATAAATGTAATCACTTCTAATAAGTGGCATCAATGTACCTGACCTCAACTCTGAGTGAAGGCCCTTTATAGGGACCCTTCTACAAACAAGCCCACATGATCCACTGTTCCTCACGGCCCTTCTTCATCCTGACCATCTACCTCCCCCTTTGCACCACCATTTTAGCCCATTAGCCTCAGGGCTTCTGTGCAGCAGTACACATGGTATATCTCCCATTGGCTCATGCCTACAATCTTTTGTTCAGCCAACAAGAATAATAATAAAACAGGTTGGCAGTACTGTACAAACTTACATTGGGGCTTTCTTGGGTTCTCCTTGGAATTTCACCTTCTTGCCACCAGCTGTCGTTGCTGGAGGTGACCTCATGTCGCTTAATTCTCTCTGAAAGGAAATAGGAAGAAGAGCCAATGATGGAGCCTTTTTCAACTCTTATAGATTTTTATACAGAGTGCCATGTCATCTCTTAATACCTCATATCGTTTCTGGTCTTCAGCTGCCTTTTTAATCCACATGATCTTTTCTTTCTTCTCCATGTTCATCCAGGTGGCCTCCATACTCTTCAGGGCTTTAGCTCGGTCATTCTAGAATTACATAATAAGGAAGAAATTCCTTAGAAGGATTTTCACTCTAGTTCTAGCCATTAATATATTTTTCTTTCATGCGGGTGAGTATATTTAACAAGCGAGAGCAGAAATCGTTGCTGTGCAGTCAGATGTAGCAAGAGATACAATTCGACAGCTTAAAGTGAGAATATTTACGATTGCCAGAAATTATTTTCTACATTTTGGTTCAATAAAAATAAACCGAAGCCAATTTAAACTTTAGAAATCATTACAGAACATACTGAGTTGGATGCATATTGATTTAAGTAGTTGTAAACATCAGACATGAAATATGAACAAAAAATTTCCCCAAAAATAGAGCTTTCTTTTGGTGGTATTTGATCACCTCTGCGGTTTTAATTCTTTTCACTATAAACAAAGAGCAACAATTTTGAAAAAAAAAAAAAAAAAAACTTTTTTTTTTACTTTTTGCTAAAATAAATATCCCCAAATTTTTTTTTAAAAAACTAATTTATTCCTTAGTTTAGGCCGATACATATTCTTCTACATATTTTTGGTAAAAAAAAAAAAAATCACAATAGGCGTATATTGATTGTGTTGCGCAAAAGTTATTACATTTGCAAACTATGGGAATAGATTCATAACATTTTTATTATTATTTCTTTTTACTAGTAATGGCGGTGATGTGCGATTTTTAGCGGGACTGCGATATTGCGGCAGACAGATCGGACATGTTTGACGACACTTTTTTGGGACCAATGACATTTATACAGCGATCAGAGCTAAAAATAGCCACTGATTACTGTATAAATGTCACTGGCAGGGAAGGGGTTAACACTAGGGGAAATCAAGGCGTTAAGTGTTCCCTAGGTAGGCGTTTCTAGCTGTGGGAGGACTGTACTGACTGGGGGTGGAGAGAGAAAGCTGCTCCCGATCACTAGGAACACTAGAATCTCCACTTCCCTGTCAGAACAGGGATCCGTTTGTTTACATGAACAGAACCCCGTTCTGGCTCTGAGGAGCAATCGCAGGTAGCCTTGTGCATCAGCTCCAGAGACGTGCAATGGGCGCGCGCACCCCCCCCAGTCTCTTAAAGCGCCGCCATACAGCTACGGCGATTTGCACAATAGAGCCAACCTACCGCCGGCTGGTTGGCAAGTGGTTAAGCGCCTTGCATTTTTGTTGATGAATATTAGGCAGTTCATTGGCTAAGGTGGAGAGGAGGGGAAGTTGCCGACCGCCAATCAGAGTCTGCCTAGTATTCATTGACAAGAATACAAGGTGGTTCCTGAATGGCAGAGGGACGGCAGTGGGCAATATTCTTTTGTTTTCCAAAAGTAGGGGCAAGAGGTAGATTTTGGTCCACAGAAAGACAACGATCACCCTACTAGATTGTGACCATTATTAAAAAAAAAAAATACAGAAAGCACATAACATGTCTCTAAAGCAGCCTTTTTCAACCAGGGTGCCTTGAGGTCTCTTCAGGGGTGCCTTGGCAAAATGCCTAAAATTGTAAATGAGGTGGTGGGGGGATGAAACCTGCCTTTCAGTTACACAAAGCCACAGGTTTGCATTGCGCACCATTACAACCTTCTAGCTGCCAACCTCCCAATGACCAATGGCATCATCAGTTGGTAAGGAGGATGTCAGTCGTCTGTATAGCATCCTTGTTTGACCCTCTCTTGCCTCTCTCCATCAGCTTTGGTGTCACATTAGCTGAGTGATGGAGAAAAAATTTAGGAAGAAGAGAAACATTGGAATAATCAGTACCAGTTTTCACCTCTAATGTTGGGTCTCCAATGTGTGTGGATGTTGTTGCGTTATGTAAAACTATTAGAATATTGTTTATATTTTAGGATGGGGTGCCTCAAGACTGTCCATAATTTTAAAAGGTGCCTTGACTAGAAAAAGGTTGAGAAACACTTCTCTAGATGAGTACAACACTGATTTAGAAACATTTCCAATTTACCTTAAACCGGGCAAGGTAGTCCCCAATCACACTCTGTTGCCAAATTTCTTCAGCCGTCTTTGGTGGCTCTGGAAGTTTTCCCCTCTCATCTGCACCTTTCTTTTTCTCTGGCTGTCCAGATTTGTTCTTTGCCTGAACCGGGGGAGACAATTTTGACAACATTTATCAGAACGCCAAGAACTTGAAATAAAAATGGCGTAAAGGAATTAGCCTTCACTGTGGTCTCTCACCTTTGCCGCTTCCTGGGCTGCCGACTTCGAGGTGGGATTGCTCAATACCTTCTTGCTCAGGCTGACCATCTTTTCCTCTGCCAGGACCCTCTGTTGTTCCTCCTCTGGGAGAGTCTACATAAGGAAAAGGTGTGTTGGTAAACAAAACAGTCACAGCACAGCTCTGTATTTAGGATGGATTGTAGTATAAGAGCACATTTTAGACCAAAACCAAGACTCACCTCAAGAAAACGCATTAATTCCCCTTCATATTCTTTCTTTTTCTGCACAAAGGAGAAACATCTATGGATTAACGAATTTGCTTTGATGTAATGTTAAAACAGACACAGATCCTTCTGCTCCCCTTTAGGAAAATTCACATAAGAGCAGCGTTTTGCTCCGCATCTGACTACATGTTGGTGTAGCCCCTCCCACCCAGCAACGCATGATCATGTGGGAATCACATTTCTGGTCGATTTGCTTCTAGTGCAGATACTCTAAAAACAGGCGCAAGTCATCCCCTGATTCTAAACTCAAATACAGACCAATATAGCCTGTATTCATTAAGAAATCCTTAAATATATATTTTTGCAAGCAGTTTAACCTCTTCAATACTGGGCACTTTCACCCTCTTCCTGTCCAGGCAAATTTTCAGCTTTCAGTGCTGTCACACTTCGAATGACAATTGCGCAGTCACGCAACACTGCACACAAATTACAGTTTTTTTTTTTTTTTAGATAAAGCTTTCTTTTGGTGGTATTTAATCACCGCTGGAGTTTGTATTGTTTGCTAAATAAATTAAAAAAAGACTGATAATTTGAAAAAAAAAGCAAAACCCTTTTCTTTGTTTCTGTTGTAAAATTTTGCAAATAAGTAATTTTCCTTCTTCACTGATGTGCGCTGATGAGGCTGCACTTATAAACACTGATAGGCTGCACTGATGTGCTGGATTGATGGGCAATGATGAGGCTGGCTGCACTGATGGGCTGGATTGATAAGTACTGATGAGGCTGCACTGATGGGCTGGATTGTTGGGTAATGATGAGGCTGCACCGATGGGCTGCATTGATGGGCACTGATGAGGCTGCACCAACAAGGCAGCATTGATGGGCACCGATAGGTGGCACTGATGGACACCGATATGCAGCACTGATGGCTGTGATAGCGACAAATGCCAGTTAGTGGCTTTCTTTTCCTCAGACACTGACTGACAGCGCTGAGGAAAGGAAATGCCGATAACCGGCATTTGTTTTACATGTGATCAGCTGTGATTGGACACAGCTGATCACGTGGTAAAGAGCCTACGTCATTGGCTCTTTACTGTGATTGTTGATGCGCTGTGTCTGAGGGACACGGTGCACCACTGATCCCTGTGCTGCACGCCTGCACGGCAAGAATGGGTGGACGTCATATGATGTCCTCCCAGAACGAGAGTGCCCCCCCATCATTTTACAATACAGCGGGCAGGAAGCAGTTAAGTTCCTAAATTTGGCTATGTCAGCCCTTTTCAGTCCCCTGTACAACAAAGCTCAGACTGGAGGAGAGAGAAGCAGCACAAAGAGCAAGTACTGCAGTGCTAGGAGCATGCTTATAGCATGAAAAAGCAAAGTGACAGAGAGATGAGCTCATTGGTCTTCTGCTGCTCCTTCACTGTCCAGTTACAGGTTGGAGGAGGGATAAGACATGTAAGTCCTAGGGCTCATGTCAGTGGGTGTTATATATGTGTGTTTGAAATTCATGTCAAACATGTGTTAGCAAAATCCCTGACTTTAACTAAGTAGTACACGGGGCAGTTCATGGCAGGTAAATACAGCTCCCATATATGTATTTCATCTGTGTATTTAGCGCCCTGTCTCAAATTTAGCTTTATGCCTCATGCACACAGGACGTAAAAAAATTCTAAAAACATCAGTAGCTTGGAGAGTTTTCCAGCGCTTTTCAGCGTTATTGCACCAGTTTTTCCGTGTTAGCATTTTTTTTCAATGGAACAAACACATCCGCAAACGTTGGTGAGCCACGTTATTGCGCATTTTTGAGCATTTTTATAGCTGAAAAGCATCTCTCAGAACCCTCTGGTCTTGGGGTTTTTTTTACAGCTCAAAAACGCCCCAGCCAAAAACAGTTGATAACAGCCTATGTGTGCATGAACACATAGGAAAACATGGAGAGTTTATTGACTGTAGAAAAAAATGTCTGAAGCTAAAAGCAGCTGTAAAAATGTCCAGTGTGCATGAGGTCTTAATACCTATAACGTTCACGTAATTTATTGTTACTACACATTTGCTGTTGTAAAGAGTATCCAGATACAATTTTGTTGTATGTATACAATGACAATAAAGTATATCTTATCTTAGCTTATTTTATATAATCCCCGGATAGGAGATTAAGCAGGCTTCTCACGCTGCTTTAGCAGGGGCCTCCAATCACATTGATGCAAGACCACAAATGCTGTCAGATCATGATGAGATTACCTGCTCACACTTCTTGTGATAAGCATCTTTTTCCCTCTGGTTGAGCAGCTTCCACTGCTGACTGCACAGCACCATACGCTCTGTACTGGGCACATCCTTCATGTTGGCCATCAGCTCTGCACAGTACATGGAATAGCTATTTCTGTAAAGGGGGAAAAAAGGCCATAGCATTAAATATAACCTTTCACAACTCGTATATTCAGAGCCCATAGCTTCAGGACTCTTAGTGCTCGCTACAAACAGCAACACCACTGGGAACTGTGCAATTCACCGATCCCTATTGCAGCAAATCATAAAATTGCACCATTCGGTACAAGTATGGCCAGGAACACCACAAATCATCTGAAAAGGATCAGATTCACCCCAGTGAATGCATGAAATCATAAAAAAACTTTATTCAGCTCTACAAATATCTACCTTTTCTGAAAATACCAGATTTCTGGCAGAATTCCCATAAAATATTTTGATATTGTAAACTGATTTAAGAGTTGAAGTCATTTCTTAAAATTAAAATAACAAACATAATTGCTCTGTGCAATGGTTTTGCACAGAGCCCCCCTGATCCTCCTCTGCTTGGGTTTCCTGCCAGCGCTTCTGGCTCCTCTTCCCCCCCGCCGAGTGTCCCCATAGAAGGCCACTTTTGACTTTCTATGGGAGTACTCTTGTGGGCTCTTTCCCGAGCTGACCTGTCTGATTCTACTGACACAGATAGCGGGGCTTAGCCCCCCACACCTTCGCCATAGAATTTGATTGACAGGAGTGGGAGCCAATAGCTCTCGCTGCTATCAATCTACCCAGTGAGGAGTGACTGATCCGAGACAGCCATTGGTCTCATGCACATTGCTGGATCGAGATCGGGCTCAGGTAAGTAGAAGGGAGGGCTGGGGGAACCTTCTGCAAGAAGGTTAGACCTTCAAACCACTTTAAAGTGGATTTTAAGCCTAACACTAGTTTTAAAAATATGCCATCCTCCTTCCTTCTACCTATCCTGCCTGCACTGTGTAAAAAAAGTTTTTATTTTTATTTTAATTTGGACACATGATCCTGCAGCTCTGGCTCCCATATGTCATGTAACGCTCAACAATGGCTGTGAATTCCGGGAGCTGCGACATCTGCGCTCCCTCTTCTCCCCTGCAGCAGTCGCTCACTAACACAGGGGAGCTGGTGCTGCAGGATCATGTGACTTGACCGAAGCAAATTAAAAAAAAAATAAAAGGGGTAAGAATACAGATTTTAAACAGCAGGATAGGTAGGAGCAGGGGGAGGGAACATTTTTAAGACTAGTCTGCGTTAGTCTCGAATTACGTTTTAAATCATCAATCTGCTCTGCAGGAAAACCCCAGCTCCCTGCAAACAACTTACGGAGGGGGTTTAGTTGGCCGACCATCAAACTTGTCTTTAAGCTGGCGCTCCGCCTTGGTCAGAGTTGAGCGGGTGATGCCCTCTTCGGAAATATTCATCTCTGGGTGCTTCTGCATATACTCTCTCATGGTATTCTGTAACAGAAGGATAACAGATGAAATACACAGTAATCAGTTGAGAAACTACTTCTGCAATCACAACCATATCTTTTTGAATATATGAACTATCCGCCTTGTCCCAACGTAACCAATCATGTCTTATGCTCTCTGCAGCCAGAGGCCTTTTTAGCATGAGCGGTTATGGCTTCCACCAAGAGGGTGTCGTGTTGAACGTTTTGTGGCTCAAATTTTACTTAGTAAAGAGGACCTCCGGCCGACCCCCCTAATTTTTTTTTTATGACCCTGCTTACCTGAAGGTGGTATCTGCACATTGCAGGTACTCACCCATCCAGGGGATCCAGCGTTGTCCCACTGAGATCCTCTCACGCCCAGCCACAGCTCAGTCCCACGCCGCCATTTTCTTTTTGATGTCATCGAGAGGCCAGTCGGCTATTCCAGGTTCAGTGGTCAGCCTCTCGATGACACGCCGATATGCAAGCCTCCTCCTCCTTTGCTTGAAAGGCTAAGCCTCCTGGGATATGTGACATGTCACATACCCCGGAAGGCACAGCGGGCAGTGTGCGAATCCATCGCTTAAGGTGTATGACGTACACAGGGAGATGGGGCTGGACTTTTTTTCCCCAACAAAAAAAAAGCCTGATATTTCTGTAGGATGGGAGGAGGGGTGGAATGGAAGGAATTTGAGGAAGAGGGTGAAGGTCCACTTTAATATATTTATAAAGGCCTATATTCACCTGTAACCTATTTTTATTTAAAGCTAATCTCCGGGGAAAACAAAAAAGCTCCACTGCCATGGGGCCGCTCCTACACTGCAAGGGTAAAAAGCTTGTTTATGTCCAGGGAACCACAAAAACAGTTTTTACCTACCTGATCCTCTGCTTTTGCAGAGGTGCCCTCTGATGCCATCATGACCAAGGAAGAGCCCATAGCCTAGCATTTGATGTCAAGACGCTGAGGGACAGTCCACTGCAGGAACGTAGGGGAACAAAGGAGAGTGCTAACCATAGGGGATGTGGAAGCAGGTAAAACTTTTTTTTGCGGCCCCCTAGACATAAACATTTAATCCTTGCTGGATGAGGGCAACCCCAGAGATTCACTTTATTTTTTTTTTTCATGGAATGGATAAGAATTTGAGAGCCCCGACTGAGTTGTCTTTCCAGTGTTCATGTCCCCATTGGAAAGATGTCCCCTAACTTACTGTTCCAGTGACACTAGGACAACAAATCAGATAGCAGATGTTACCGGGACAGGAAGACAGAAATACAAATCTGACAGATTTTCTAACTCTTCCCCACTCTACTAAGTATGTCGTCTATCCCCATCACAGAGATATATCTTCTCTCCCTGTCCTGGTGGTATCCCATCACTGAAATTTGGGTTAAATCTCCCCAATTCTTTCTCATGCTATACGGCAGGTTTTGGCTGGAGTCAGCACCATTACCTCATAAAGCTTGCGCTGTTCAAGTGCTTTGTGAATCCACTTTAGACGCTTCTTATCTGTAAGTTGTGACCACTGTTTTCCTAAAGCATCCTTCACATCTTTAGTGCTGGCCTGGAATCAAAGACAAAGCTTTACTCTTCAATACACAGTTCAACAAAGCCTTGGGCAATATGACTGGCTAAAATGGGAAATATGATGAATTTTGTGAATCTACGCAAGTCTTGGCTTGACTTAGAAAGGGAGTGAACTTAGTTCTAAAGACTATGGACAATAAATTCACTTACATCAGGTTTCAGCTTAAGGTAGACCTTCCTCTCGTGGTTGTACCACAGCTGCTGAGGGGTCTTAGGCTTTTCAGGGACGTCCGATTTTTTCGTGTTCTGCATGAGGTCTGGATGCTCCTCCCTGTACACACAAATGAAAAATTAGGCAAAACAAACCAACTTCTGTAGTCCTAGCTGCTAAGTTGTCAATGAACCCTAATCACCTGAATCTTGCCAGGTTCCTTTCAAAGTCCAGCTTCTCTCTCTGGAAATCTTGGATGTATTTCATCTGGAAAAAGAAGACGAGATCCTGGGTTATGCAAATTTAAAAACCAGCTTCATGCAAAGCTGAAGGTTGGAATACTAGTTGACGCACAGCTTAAATGATGCCTTGAAATACAAAAATCTCCATCTCATGTCAGCTGCTTGAAGTTCCTGTTTCTTCTTGCTGGCGGCTGCCATATTGCTGAAGCCCAGAGCAGCAGTAAATCATAAAGCAAAACTAAACCCATCAATTTAACGGTTTCAAAAAATAGTTACATTCCTGGAATGCTGGGATTGCTAATTGTCAAATTTACTTGTGTCCTCTACCAAACTGTCAAACCATCAAATGATTGGTGTCACTGATCATATGTGCAGCTGCATGGCTTTAAATGATAGGAGGGTTTAATTCTCCTTTAAGGCAGTCAGCAGATTGGCCTCTACAAAAAATGGGCAGTGCCTAAAAATAAAGGTCAACTGAGCATGTGCACAGCAGGGTGAGAACGTGAATTACTGGATTTTAAACAATACAGACACTTATTTTTAATGTTTTATATCACTATACCTGCAGCCTGGAGTGATCGAGCAGGCCTTAATTTTCTGACTAAAGTTTGACTTTAAAAGTATAACTGTCCATATACGTTTAATCTGCCATATATCTCACTTTCAAGGGTCAACCCATTCAAACCAGATGTTGTGCTACGTTACCTTTTTCTTCTCTGGTAACTCTTTATATTTTTTAGACAGAATCTTGGTGAGGTCCAAGTTGCTCATCTCTGGATGCAGCTTGGCATATTTTGCTCTCTTCTCCATAAAGAAGCGGAAGTAGGGGGTCAGGGGCTTCTTGGGAAACTCAGGATGTTTCTGGAAGATAAAATGGAAGACAAGGATTGAGCTGCTTAGTGCTTTCTGGCTGACGCAAGATTCAAAAAAGTCTCCAAACTCAACAATGGAGCTTATTGTCAACTATTTGCTCACCTTCAGCTTCTTTCCCTTGTAAGGGTTCTTCACATGTTCTTCTGCGTCCTGAATCAATTCTGACAGTGTCCGAAACTTCCTGACCTGCAAGTGATATTACATGAGTTCATAGTATTTTATTTAAGAGTCCCTGTAGTCTTGTATCAAATGAAATGCTGCAAAGGGGCAGGCACTTGATGGTAGGTCCCATCCTTCTGTATGATTGCTGTGAGGCACATGACCTATAAGCACCTTATAAGCAAAACTATAATAGGTTTGGGTTTTGTATTTATTGTATAAATACCTGTAATAAACAAACTTATATAAAAGAATACACAACCATTGTTTTACAAATAAATAAAATTCATGACAAAGGAACCCCAAAGCACTATAGGTTATCCAAAGAGACAGAATAGTAGACCCTGTCAAACTATGGACTGATCTGTCTTGCAAGGGCTAACTTTTCCCTCTGACTGATTTAGATTGAGTGACAGGGGACAGGCTTTTCTACTTAAAGCGGAGTTCCACCCATTTAAAAGTCAGCAGCTACAAAAAGTGTAGCTGCTGACTTTTAATAAATGGCTACTCACCTGTCTCACGGTCCAGCGATGCGGCCACCCCATGCATCGCTCATCTCCCCCTCGGTGCCAGCATAGCAAGTGTGGGCGCCTGGCTGTGGCTTCACATGTGTGAGCCGCGCCGCTCGCTGTGAATGGCTGGGCAATCTTCTGGGTCCCAGAAGATTGCAGGGAGAGAGGGTGGAGAGGTGAACTTCCTTCCGCTGCCGCGGCACCAGGAGAGGTAGTGGGAGCGAGGTACCCGCCCCCCCCCCCCAAAAAATGACTTGCCGATCCACAGCTGCAGCGATCGGGAAATGTCTCACTGCCTGCCGTTGGCTGCTTGTAGTTTCAGCTTCCTGGCGGGAACAGGCACGTTCGGTTCCGAACACACCCGAGCCCATTCTTGCTCATCAGCTGTCAGTGGAGTTCTCTGCTGACAGCTGAATATAGAGAAGAAAAAAAAATTGTAAAAAAAAAAAAAACGGCGTGGGGGTCTGCCCCAATCCATACTAGACCCTTAGGTCTGGTATGGATTTTGAGAGGAACCCCCATGCCAAACTTTTTTTTAAAAATGGTGTGGGGCCCCCCAAAATCCATACCAGACCCTTATCCAAGCATGCAGCCTGGCAGGCCCCTGAACTATACCAGGCCACATGCCTTCAACATGGGGGTGGCTTTGGGGCAGGGGACAAGGGTTGTGGGGGTCTGGGGGCAGGAGGCTTATTGGAATCTGGGGGCACCAGATCCTGCCTCCCCTATGTGAGTATGGGGTATACCGCACCCCTACTCAATCACCAAATAAAAACACAGACACAGTTTGTGACAATTCCTTTATTAAAAATAGAAAAACAATGTCCCCCGATGAAGATCCATAGTCAATTACGACACCTGCCGCAATGTACTCCATACTCATTGCTCGACGCACCCCCCCCCCCCCCCCTGGCCTGCCAAACTGCATGCTCGGATAAGGATTGGATATTGGGACGGATATGGATGGGGGGGGGGGGGGGGGGGGCACGCCATTGTTAAAAAAATATTTGGTTTGGGGGTTCCCCTCAAAATCCATACCAGCACCACAGATATGTGAACCAGCTTCATAGAAAGCAGGTTTGATTCACATGTAATGCCAATCGGATGCTCAAAATGCATCCAATTCGCATATATGTGAACGAAGCCTTAAAGCTCAGCTACAACAATGTAGGCCCATAGGATGCAGGCATCTAAAATCTGTTTTACAACAAAGTGCCTGGAGCCCTCCATATCTGTCACGCAACACTATTCAAGGTCCTGGGGAACAACCCCAGATGGATTGGTCACTTGTTATTCTACACCAGCCTTTCTCGACCTTTTAAACATGGAGGAACCCTGGAAATAACTTTCTGGTCTCAAGCAAACCCTGCCAATATTTATCCTATCTGTAGCTCACAGTACATTAGTGTAGTGGTCAGTGGAAAGCTTGCTTTTTACATTGATGGTCAGTGGGCAAAATGACCCTTACATGGGTGGTCAGGCAACCCCAGCCAATATTTACCCTATCTATAGTTCACAGTACATTAGCATGGTGGTCAGTGGGAAGTGTGGTGGTCAGGGGAAAGAAGGCTCCTTACATTGGTGGTCAATGGAAAGAATGTCTCTTACATTGGAGGTTAGTAGGAAGAATGCTCCTTACATTGGTGATCAGGGGGAAGAATGTCCCTTACATTGGCAGTCAATGGGAAGAATGCTCCTTACATTGGCAGTCAATGGGAAGAATGCTCCTTACATTGGTGGTCAGTGGGAAGAATCCACCACTTACAGATAGCTACAAAGATCATTCGGGGCAGTGATTATATAGAGAGTAAGAAACCACTCATTGTTCAAGGAACCACTTTTAACCTCTGAAAGAACCCAGGTTGAGAAAGGCTGTTTTACGTCATCCTAAACATAAATCTGGCCACTTATGTGTCACTGGCAGGAACACTCTCAGTCCCCCACCCTACCTCATTTGAAATCTCAGTCCATTTCTGGCGACACATGGACCCATTGTAATGCTTGAAGGCTAGCTTGTTCCAATCCAGGTGAGACTCGGTGGTCTTGAACTTTGTGTTGTCTTGGCCTGGTAGGAGAGACTTCATTGTCTCCAGGAGAGTGAGCATGTCCTCTTGGGACCATTGGTCTGGGAGAAAGAAGGAAGAATAAAGGAACATGTGAATCAACATCTACATAGGTAACACTAACTAATGTGTGTAGATCTGTAATGTATTTTGATTTTGCGAGTAAGCCCATACAAAATGGATGCACAATAGGCAAGTTGGGTAACTAGGGTTAAATCCCTAAGAGCTGTGGTTGATTGCTTAACAGATGCAACAATGTCTCCATATGGACTAAGGAATGTAGAGAGTGAATTTTTTTCTTAAACACTGGCACTTATAATCTGATTACAGCAGGTCAGCCTTCTGGCTTAACACTCCCTTTCAGCCAGTTCACTGGTATGGCATTATCTAAAGATAATAGAAACAGGGGGGAATCCACAAGGCAGTTTGAAATATCTTGGTATACTTGCCCTGGAGATGACAGTTTATTCTTTCTCAACTAAATTGGAGTTTTGCTTTAATTAGTACTCAGAACTTCAGAGTCCTACCACTAGAGTGAGCCAGATCCCTTGTAATCTACTGACTGCCCTACATAAGCATACAATTTCCAGAGCTGGCAACCAACATCAAGCAGTACCAAGCAATCCACGGTCTCCTTACCTTGATCGTGCGGGGCGGTCATGGTGGTGTTGGTTTGCCCACCAGCTGCTCCGTTCATCCTTTGTCGGGCGGAACCTTAGCACCAATTTAGGCTAGTCTGTAAAATAAGATAAGTAAAGTCAATATGACCGGTCTCTAACACAAATCCAAGGAACAAGCTCACAATATAGACCAGTCTGCAACAAATGATTGGCTTTTAGACTTGTTTGAGCTGGGATGCCACTTTAAAATTCTTGTGCAGCACCCCAGAACTTCTTTCTGGCCATCATTATTGGAGAAGTGCTCTGCACCTTGCAGGGATGGGGTAGGAGGAGAGTTTGCTTTAAGTCAGTTAAAATCAAAGAATTTTACAGCATGATGGCCAACAAGTGACACTGAATGAGGTATCATGTACTCAAGTCCAGTTCCGTTTGACCGCTAACAATCTGTAGCCCCTGACACCATTTCCAAGGCACACAAGTCATCTGGACTAGGCAGCAAAGGCTTTAATGGCTGATATGCCATCCTGAGGGGAAGACTACTAGTTGGCGGTTAGGCAGCAAAGTCCTTGATGACCAACTTGCTTTAAGAGGCAGACGGCAACCCCTGGGTCATCCCGGTGGTCCATATCACTGCTGCCCAGTGGTGAGAACTAAACATAGCAGCAGTGCCAACGCAGAATCGGAATGACCCCAGTCCTCAGTCATTCAGAATTTCTGAAGGCCGAGGTAATTCTGCACAGTCACCGCCGATTATGCATTGTTGATGTTTATATCTCCCATTGAATGAGTCATTCGCACAGCGATGGTAGAGAATGATCCTGGCCTTCTGTCTTTTGAAATCTGTAATTTACATGGCAGCCGTGGTGGTGCAGAAGGTCCATGTCCTTTGGTCATTCTGAATAAGTGGCTCAGGTGGCAGCAACGCAGGCGTAGAATAGCCCGGCCCTCATTTATTCTGAATAAAATGATGGCTGGGGTCATTCTATGCCTGTGCCACCATGTAAATGGCTCAATCTGAATGAAAGTTGGGGTCATTCTGCACTGCCACCGCCTCAGCTGATTACTTATTGTTGATGTTTACATTCCCCTCTGATTCAGGATGCAGGCGCAGAATTACCCTGACCTGCAATCATTCAGAATAACCGAAGGCCGAGGTCATTCTACGCCTGCAATGCCGCCACATGAATGACTGAAGGTCCATGGTCATTCTACACCTGCAATGCTGCCACATGAATGACTGAAGGTCCATGGTCATTCTACACCTGCAATGCCGCCACATGAATGACTGAAGGTCTGTGGTCATTCTGCACCTGCAATGCCGCCACATGAATGACTGAAGGTCTGTGGTGATTCTGCACTGCCACCACCACATAAATATTTAATTTTGAATGACCAAAACCTGGTGTCATACTGTCACTACTGCCTCCGCTGATTACAAAGTGTTGATGTTTCTTCCTCTGAATGAGGGCGCAGATACAGTATGACCCCGGCCTTCCGTCATTCTGAATGAGTCATTCAGGGGCAGATGTAAACATTAACTGTATTATCAGCTAAGGCGGCAACAAAGCAAATGCCCTTGGCCCTCAAAATGAGCCATTTATGTGGCAGACCAGGTGCAGAATGGCCCAGGCCTTCAGTTATTCTGAATGACTAAAAGCCGAAGGTCATTATGTGCATGCGCCACCACATAAATAGCTCATTTTGAATGACTGAGGGCCATGGGCATTTGCGCTGTTGCCGCCTCAGCTGATAATACACAGTTAATGTTTACATCTGCCCCTGAATTAGGCCATGGGCATAGAAAGCCTCCCTTCAGAATAAATTAAAGCTGAGGTCGTTGCGTATCTGTGCTGCCGCCACATGAATGCCTTGTTCAAGAGGACTGAAGGGTCATTTTACACCGTTGCAATGACCCAACTCATTGAGAATAACTGAAGGCCAGGATCATTCTGCAACACCGCCGCCTCAGAGTGTTACACGTTCTTGACGGTTACATCTCCCTCTAAATGAAGGCGCAAGAACAGAACACCCCCACTTTCAGTCGTCCTGAATGGGTCATTCATATGGTGGCGATGGTGGCCCAGGCGCAGAATAACTTTGACCTTTAGTTATTCTGAATGATGGAAAGCCGAGGTCATTCTAAGTCACCACTGCCTCGGCTGATTTTACATCTCGCTCTGAATGAACTGCAGATAGAAAATGACGAAAAACAAAGGTCAACCTCCGCCTGCACTTCTACCACATGAATGTCTCATTCTGAGTGACTGAACTCCGGGGACATTATGCACCGCCGCTGCCTCAGCTGACCACACATTGTTGATGTTTACATCTCCCTTTAGATGAGGGGGCAAGCACAGGAGGACTTCTGCCTTCAGAATGAGTCATTCATGTGACAGTGGTGCAGGTGCAGAATGATCCACGGCCTGTAGTTATTCTGAATGGCTGAAGGCCGGGGTCGTTCTGTGTGTAAGTTGTCATGTACAATGGTTATAGAAAAGAATAACCACCCCATTTAAAATAATCACATTTTGTTGCTTCGCAGCCTGAAATGAAGAGAGACACAGTTTTTGTTTTATCCTGCTGTATGTACGCAGGGCAATTTATAACAAGTGAGAAACAGATATAACATCAACATGTCAGTAAAAGATAAAACAAAATTCAAAAACTGAATCACTGAGTTGGAAAAAGGGGTCAGCACCCTTATGTCAGTAGTTTGTTGAACCGCCAAAAGGAGGCGGTGGTGAAGAAGGTGGTGGTGAAGAAGGTCCATGTCCTTTGGTCATTCTGAATAAGTGGTTTAGGTGGCAGCAACGCAGGCGTAGAATGACCCCGGCCCTCACTTACTTTCCCAACTTATCCCAACAGCCTAACTTTGCACATCTAGACTATGCAATCTTTGCCCACTCTTCTTTGCAGAACTGCTCAAGTTCAGTTATATTTGATGGTGACCATTTGTGGACTGCAGACTTCGAGTCATTCCACAGCTTTTCAATGGGGTTTAAGTCTGAGCTCTGATTAGGCCATGCAAGGAAATTCACCTTTTTCTCCTTCGTCCACTGTGTGGTGATTGTTGCTGTGTGCTTTGGGTCATTGTCATTTTGAAAGGTAAACCTTCTTCCCATTGACAACTTTCTGGCAGAGGGCAGCAGATTTCCCTCAAAAATGTGTTGGTGTTTTGCCCCGTCCCTTTTTCTTCTATCCTGACAAGTGCCCCAGTCCCTGCTGCAGAGAAACCCCCCCATACCAGAATATTACCACCTCCATACTTTACTGTCGGAATGGTGTTATTTGGATGGCTGGATGGACATTGGTGTTGAGGCTAAGAAATTCCATTTTAGGCTGCGTTCACATATACGCGAATCCAATTTGCATCACAGGCGAGTGTGACCAATGGAGCCGGTTCACACAGATCCGGGCGGCCACGGTCCAGGTTGCAGAAGGGTCCTGTGCGTCTTTGGGTCCGGTTCAGGTGCAAATTCAGGCAAAAATTCGGACCTGAATCACACCTGAACCGGTGAAGAGGGATGCACCAGACACCATGCGGTGAACCGTGGCTGCACATATGTGAACCCGGCCTTAGTCTCATCTGAGATCTGACCATAACACCTTCTCCCATGTGGCCTCCGAATCTTCAAGGTGTGTTTAAGGTGGCCAGATGAGACTAAAATTGCATTATTTGGCCTCAACACCAAATGATATGTCTGGCGTAAATCCAATACGGCTCACCATCCAAATAACACCATTCCTACAGTAAAGCATGGAGGTGCTAATATCCTGTTATGGGGGTGTTTCTCTGCAGCAGGGACTGGAGCACTTGTAAGGATAGAAGAAAAATGGACGGGGCAAAATACTGACAAATTCTTGAGGAAAATATGCTGCCCTCTGACAGAAAGTTGTCAATGGGAAGAAGGTTTACCTTCCAGCATGACAATGACCCAAACCACACAGCAACAATGACCACACAGTGGTGGAAGGAGAAAAAGGTGAATGTCCTTGCATGGCCTAGTCAGAGCCCAGACCTAAATCTCATTAAAAATCTGTGGAATGACTTGAAGCTGCAGTCCACAAATGGTCACCATCAAATATAACTGAACTTGAGCAGTTCTGCAAAGAAGAGCAAAGTCCAGATGTGCAATTAGTAGAGACATCCAAACAGACTAAAGGCTGGAATTAAAGCAAAATGTGGTCCAATAAAATAGTGACATAAGGGGGGTGATCCTTTTTCCAACTCAGTGATTCTGTTTTTGAATTTGGTTTATGTTTTTCTGACATGTTGGTGTTATATCTTTCACTTGGATTTATAAACTGCACTAGCAAATACAGATGGATAAAAAAAAAACTGTGTCTGTCTTCATTTCAGACTGCAAAGTAACAAAATGTGATTATTTTAAAGGGGAGGGGGGGGGGTGAATATTCTCTATACCCACTGTAAATGACTCACTCTGAATGACTGAAGACCTGGGCCTTCTCTGCACCGCCTCCGCTGATTATACATCTCAACCCGAATTAGGTGCAGGCACAGAATGTCTGAAGGCCAAGGTTATTCTATGCGTGTGCCGCTGCCACCACACAAATGACTGAAGGCCTGGGGCCATTCTGCACCACCTCAGCTGATAATACACTGTACAATCTCCCTTGAAGGACTGGAGGCCGAGGTCATTCTATGCCTGCGCCTTCACCACATGAATGACAACGCCTGGGGCCATTCTGCTTCACTGCCACCTCAGCTGATTCTACGTGAGGTGCAGAATGACTGAAGGTCAAGGTTATCCTATGCCTGTGCCTCCACCACACGAATGACTGAAGGCCTGGGCCATTCTGTGCCACCACCGCCTCAGCTGATTATACATTACACATTGTATACCCCCCCCCCCCCGAATGAGGTGCAGGCATGACTGAAGGCCGGGGCCATTTTGCTCCGCCTCAGTTTATCATACATTGTTGATGGTCTTTACCTCTCCCTAAATGAGGTGCAGATGCAGAATTACCAAGGGCCAGGGGTCATTGTATGCCTGCGCCACTGTCACACAAATGGCTGAAGGCAGGGGCCATTGTATGCCTTCGCCATCACCACACAAACAGTTGAAGGCCAGGGTCATTGTATTGCTGCGCCACCACCACACGAATGACTGAAGGCTGGGGGGGGTCATTGTATGCCTGCGCCACCACCACACAAATGGCTGAAGGCCGGGTCATTGTATGCAAGTGCCACCACCACACAAATGTCTGAAGGCCGGGTTATTGTATGCTTGCGCCACCACCACACAAATGGCTGTAAGCTGGGTAATTGTATGCCTGCGCCACCATCACACAAATGGCTGAAGACCGGGTCATTGTATGCCTGCGCCACCACCACACAAATGGCTGAAAGCTGGGTAATTGTATGCCTGCGCCACCATCACACAAATGGCTGAAGGCCGGGTCATTGTATGCCTGCGCCACCACCACACAAATGGCTGAAGGCGGGGTCATTGTATGCCTGCGCCACCACCACACAAATGACTGAAGGCCGGGTCATTGTATGCCTGCGCCACCACCACACAAATGACTGAAGGCCGGGTCATTGTATGCCTGCGCCACCATCACACAAATGGCTGAAAGCCGGGTAATTGTATGCCTGCGCCACCACCACACAAATGGCTGAAGGCCGGGTCATTGTATGCCTGCACCACCATCACACAAATGGCTGAAGACCGGGTCATTGTATGCCTGCGCCACCACCACACAAATGGCTGAAGGCCGGGTCATTGTATGCCTGCGCCACCACCACACAAATGGCTGAAGGCCGGGTAATTGTATGCCTGCGCCACCACCACACAAATGGCTGAAGGCCGGGTCATTGTATGCCTGTGCCACCACCACACAAATGTCTGAAGGCCGGGTCATTGTATGCCTGCGCCACCACCACACAAATGGCTGAAGGCCGGGTCATTGTATGCCTGCGCCACCACCACACAAATGGCTGAAAGCTGGGTAATTGTATGCCTGCACCACCATCACACAAATGGCTGAAGACCGGGTCATTGTATGCCTGCGCCACCACCACACAAATGGCTGAAGGCCGGGTCATTGTATGCCTGCGCCACCACCACACAAATGGCTGAAGGCCGGGTAATTGTATGCCTGCGCCACCACCACACAAATGGCTGAAGGCCGGGTCATTGTATGCCTGTGCCACCACCACACAAATGTCTGAAGGCCGGGTCATTGTATGCCTGCGCCACCACCACACAAATGGCTGAAGGCCGGGTCATTGTATGCCTGCGCCACCACCACACAAATGGCTGAAAGCTGGGTAATTGTATGCCTGCACCACCATCACACAAATGGCTGAAGACCGGGTCATTGTATGCCTGCGCCACCACCACACAAATGGCTGAAGGCCGGGTCATTGTATGCCTGCGCCACCACCACACAAATGGCTGAAGGCCGGGTCATTGTATGCCTGCGCCACCACCACACAAATGGCTGAAGACCGGGTCATTGTATGCCTGCGCCACCACACAAATGGCTGAAAGCTGGGTAATTGTATGCCTGCGCCACCATCACACAAATGGCTGAAGGCTGGGTCATTGTATGCCTGCGCCACCATCACATAAATGGCTGAAGGCCGGGTCATTGTATGCCTGCGCCACCACCACACAAATGGCTAAAGACCGGGTAATTGTATGCCTGCGCCACCATCACACAAATGGCTGAAGGCCGGGTAATTGTATGCCTGCGCCACCACCACACAAATGGCTGAAGGCCGGGTAATTGTATGCCTGCGCCACCAGCACACAAATGGCTGAAAGCTGGGTAATTGTATGTCTGTGCCACCACCACACAAATGTCTGAAAGCCGGGTCATTGTATGCCTGTGCCACCACCACACAAATGGCTGAAAGCCGGGTCATTGTATGCCTGCGCCACCATCACACAAATGGCTGAAGGCCGGGTCATTGTATGCCTGTGCCACCACCACACAAATGGCTGAAAGCCGGGTCATTGTATGCCTGTGCCACCACCACACAAATGGCTGAAAGCCGGGTCATTGTATGCCTGTGCCACCACCACACAAATGGCTGAAGGCCGGGTCATTGTATGCCTGAGCCACCATCACACAAAAAAATTGGGGGTCATCCTGTGCCCTCATTCAAGGGGATATATAAACCCCCACAATATATAATCAGCAGCAGTGCGGTGTATACCCCCCACCCCCAAATATATAGGGGAACTTACTCCCGTGTCCTACTGGGGGTTAAAAAAACACACTACCACCGAGTCCGTATGTTACTGGGCCGGAAGTCGGTAAACACACCACCACCGTGTCCGTATGTTACTGGGCCGAAAGTCGGTAAACACACCACCACCGT
>BLSH010254407.1:253854-268895 GCA_018402905.1 Glandirana rugosa
TAACTACATAGCTTCAACACATCAAGATAGAGCATTGTCTCTTGGATTGGAGCCAGGAAGTATTTAACCCCCGGTATACTGGTTGCTGCTTGAATCACCTAGTATTTTGTTTATGTTTATTTATCCAAGATTGGGAGAGATTTTGTTTTATTTTTATTCACTAAGGCTTTTTGTTATTTCTTGGGACTGTTTTGGGTCCAAAGCACCTATCACATTGAGGAGAGATTTTTCTTTCTCCACACTTGATAACATTGGGACTATTGCTCTGCAACTCACCAATGGTGACCACATTAATTTTCATAAGAAGAGACACTCTGGTATTTTTCAATTTTTTTCAATTGTTTTTGAATAATATTTGCTTATATCATAAGATTATTATAATAGTAGCACTGTAAGGGTTGCATATATATTTTTGCACAATTAATTATTGGGTAAGCGCCACACATACCTCTTAATTTTACTTCGTCAAGACTCTGTTAATTTTTATCTGGAGTCAGGTGGGCTGCACAACCTTTGTTTGAAACCAATTTTTTTTTCTCTTGCTTATTAGTCACTTTTTAGTAGGGCACCTTTCACTGTTTTTTTTATACATCTAAAGTCTATGGAAGAAACTAGGTGATGAAATCTCTTCAGGTGTAGAAGGAACCGATGATAAAAGGCAGGTGAGAAATACGTCAGGTTAGGAAGAAAAGAAAACATAGGACAGTGAGATATCAATCCCGTTGCCCGCTTTAACCTATCCCTGTTAGGATCGGTAGCAAAGATGGCCTGATATGCGTGGCTACACTCAGGAACCTGAGACCAGACTGTGTATGCTTTAGCCTAGGTTCACACTGGTGCATGCAAAACACTGCAGGTGATCCGCACAGGAATCACACCACAATCCTGTGCACATTACATTTGATGCCTGTGCGGTGTGATTAGAGCCATACATTTTGTATGTCTCAAATTGCATCGCATCAGCACCAAAATGGTGCAGGACCCTTTATTCTCCACCCCCTCCCCCCTGCACCTGAATGGCATTGCTCTGCGTTTTCCGATTTGTTTCGGTGTGTCGTTAATCTAACATTGACACCCACAGCAGATCCCATGGACACCGTGCGATTGCCTTGCAGGCATTGAGGGAAAACGCAGCCGATCTTGTGCGTTCCCCGCATCGCACCAGTGTGAACTAGGGCTCAAAGTAATAGTAAAGCTTCAGTTATTTATTTAAAAAAAAATAACAAACATGTCATACTCATCTGCTCTGTGTAGTAGTTTTGCACAGAGCAGTCCAGATCCTTCTCTTCTCGGGTCCCTCGCTGGTGCTCCCAACCCCTCCCTCCTAAGTGCCCCCAGAGCAAGCAGCTTGCTCTGGGGGCACCCAAGCAGGCTTACTCCTGAGCCACGGCTCTACGTGTCCTTTCACACACAGAGTCATGACTTGACCCCACTCCCTCTCTTTTATTGACTCACTGGCTGCTGGCTCAGCCAATGAGGAGTAGGAGTCCCCAGAGAGCCAAGGCACTTGTGCCCATTGCTGGATACGAATTAGGGGGGCTGCTGCACACATAAGGTTTTTTTTAAAAAAAAAAAACCCTTGACCCTTTAGAACCACTTTAAGTGAGATTTATTTACAGTGAAACAAAATCCTTCCAAACACAAGCTCACAGCAAACATGAAAATATAGGTGAACCAAAAAAAACCCAGTGACAGAATACTTGACTAAGCACTAACAAACCGAAGCCTAACTAACTATTGTATATACAATATACACAAAATGGGGAAAACTGGAGGTGCAGGGAGGAGATGAGAAAGGGGAAAAAAAACTGAGATCAGGAGCAAGGGAGAGCAGGTATAAGGCAGGAGGGTACATGACATGAGCAGGGTCATGGCTAGAGCTATCTGGCAGTAGCAAAACACTGGAGTGAGAGGCACATAGCAGGGGAGGACCTAAATACCCATCCAGAAGCCAGCATCAGGTGGAGACTTTTTACTAGAGTCTGTTGGCTGATGGGAGATGCCCACTGGGGGACACTGGAATTACAATTCTCACCCAAGGGAACCACAGTGCCATCAGCAAGTGATCCAGGTCCTGACAGTCCCAGATAGCCAGGGGGTGAAAAGTGAAGGGGTTAGTAAGTGCCTTCTGGTTTCACAGCTGAAGCCAGAGCAGATTACTAACAGAATGTGGGTCACATTCCACTGCCTCTAAGCCAACACAGACAGGTACCTCTCAGGTACCATGATACTTGATGTGTTACTAAACCCAGGGCCCTGCATTCACTATAACTGGTCTCCCACAGTACACAGAACATGGAAATGCAATTATTTTAACAAAACTGCTAAATACCTTTTCTCATCAGCAGCATATAGCAATCTCGTGACTTATATTGGTATCCTGCAGAACACTGGCTAAAGCTTGTAGGAGGAGTATTCATTCTCCTCTGACTGTCCTATGAGGCTGCCTGACCCTCTGTCTGGACAGCGCTGATTGGCCTTGTGCTGATCACATGCACCCTCCCGGAAAAAAAAACAAACTCTCTAGCAATACACACAAATCTGAGCATGTGTAGAGTGCCTATAAGGCTCTGTACTATCACCAGATGGATTGAGAACAGTAAAAGAAGGGGAGGATCAGAGAAGACTGGATTAAACAGCCTTTTTACACAATGCAGGGATTAACCCCTTAGGTTCCACAGTGAATATGACAACCATGCTTTAGTGCAGGGATATACAATTAGCGGACCTCCAGCTGTTGCAAAAAAGTCCCATCAAGCCTCTGCCTCTGGGTGACATGCTTGTGGCTGTCAGAGTCTTGCTATGCCTCATGGGACTTGTAGTTCTGCAACATCTGGAGGTCCGCTAATTGCATATCTCTGCTTTAGTGCATATACAGACTGATTTTACTGTTGTGGGTTTAGTAACACTTTAAGTAATGAGGCTAGCTGGGCTGCATAATAATATTTAAGGGATCCCCAACCCTCCCTTCCATTTAGGACGTAATAATGTCCGGTTGAGAGGTACCCCATATCAAGTAAGAAACTCGGCGCTGCAGTATATGCAAGAACTAGGACAGCAAAGGTATAGCAAGAACTTATTTAAAGAGACAAATAATTGTTGGTAACGGCAACTTTTTTACTGCAGAGATCCTGTCCAACCAAGCAGATGAAACTTTAAGATCATTGACTGCTAGGACATGCATTAAACAGTCTTGATTGACAGGTACATGCCTGGTAGGAAATACATTGCACCATCTTGAGTGACGTACAGAGACACTTACTGCCTCTAAGGAGAGCAGCCAGGGCTGGCCCAAGACATTGTTCTGCCTGGGTCCAAGAATGAAATGCTGCCCCCCCACCCCAAAAAAAATCACACCCACCAAAAGGCCCCCCACATCCATTATTTTATATCACGATAATTAAAACAAAAATTGTATTTATCAGGAAAGCAGATTTACATGCAACAGCACCTTGTCTATATGCAAAATTAAATGCCATACCATTATGTTCAATACCAAGGGGTGGGCTAGGGTAGTATATAGACAGGCTAGGGTAGTATGGGGGCGGGCTAGGGTAGTATACAGACAGGCTGGGGTAGTATATAGACAGGCTAGGGCAGTATAGGGGCAGGCTAGGGTAGTATAGGGGCAGGCGGAGCAGCCCTGGGGCAGTTGTCGTCATGACACACAAAACTGGAAAAAAAATCTTGGTCGTCAATTTGCTGGGTAAAAAGAAGAGAAAGAGAAACTGCTGTAGTTCAATTTGCTGCCCCTCTCAATGTGCTGCCTGGGTCCAATGGACCCACTGGGACCCATGGTAGGGCCAGCCTTGAGAGCAGCCCACCAGCCTTGAGAGCAGCTGCTGACTTATAAAAATCGGACACTCACCCGTCCCACGCTCCAGCGATGCGGTCGCCTGAAGGCTCCCTTCTCTCCCCCTCCCCTCGGTGGTGCCGGCATCACAAGTGTGGGCGCCTGGCTTTGACTCCAAAGCCGGGCGCGCACTGCGCATATGCGACTCACGCTGTGCTTTGTGAATGGCCGGCATATCTTCTGGGACCTGTGACGTGGGTGGGATGGGGGGAAGGTGAACTTCTTTCATATTCCTTTGCAACAGGACAGGAAGCACAGCTGGGACTCTGTCAAAACAGGGTCCCAGCTGCCCCCCCAAAAAAATGGCATGCAAATAGTGGCACGTCGGGGGGTCACCTCCCCTTAACTTTTGGGTGGAACTCCGCTTTAAGATATGCACCTGCTAGGACATGCATTGAACAGTCTTAATTTACAGTTGCATTAAGTTACCCACTGATGTACCCTCCTGCTAGGACATGTATTAAGCAGTCTGGATTGACAGTTGCATTAGGCTACCCATTGACGTACCCTCCTGCTAGGACGTCCTGACTGACGATGGATCTACATCGGGGGACATTGTTTTTTATTTTTATAATAAAGAACTTTTGTTATGTTTTTACTCACTTTTTTTTTGGTGAATGGGTTGGAGTACTATGTACCACATACTCATTGACATAGGGAGGGGGCAGGATCTGGAGGCCTGGTATGGATTGGGGGGAGGACCCCGCACGTGGTGGAAGCCCACTGACAGTTGATAACTCATCTGTTGTTAAGGACACGGCGGCTGGCTTCCCGGCCGCTTCTTAACAACCAACTATACAGTTTATGGAGGAAAAAAAACGCGACACAAAATGCATCAAAAACACAACACTTGCGTTTTTTTGTGTGGGTTCATTGAAGCCTATTACACGCAAAATGCAATCTGCAGCAGAAAAAAAAGTCACTGACCCTTCCCAAAAAATGCACCAGCTGAAAAACTCATAGATGTGAACGTGTACCATAGAAAACCATGGTGAATGGACTATAGTGTGTCTCTGCAAACTGCAATACGTATTAAAAAAACGCATAGGTGTGAACCTAGGGTAAAGAGAGCCTGTCAAGTAACTAAACAAATCAAGGTACCAGGTCCCAGCAATATACCGTGGCATCCAGTGTCTCCTATCATCCCTGCATTCCAGCGCTGCAGCTTTCTTCAATCCCTTTGGCGGTTGACACTTTCGAGAGTGTTGGATACCTGTGTTGCCTGCTGTGATTTCTTCCTCCCACTGCAATGTCTCTACATGACACAGCAGTAAACAATAAGAAAAAGTAAGTATGTTCGGTATGGAAAAAAAGATGTCCTAAAAGCCTGTCTCTATCTACCATAAATACATGTTGGGTCTTGGTGGTCATTACTACTCTACTGAATGATGCCCACATAATGGCAGAGCAGACCTTTTGATAGAGCTCTCCAATCAGCAAAACCCATGCTTCCTGCTATATGTAGAGCTCTAGCTGTACCTCAGCAAGGACATGCCAGATCTCTGCAGAGACCACTGCTTTCGCACAGAGAGCAAGGGTCTTCCAGAAGTCATCAATGCAGCCTCACCAGTGTTGATAATTGCAGGCTCATCAGTGCCCATCAATGCAGCCTGATCAGTGCCCATCATTGCAGCCTTACCAGGGCCCAACTGCCCATAAATGCAGCCTCACCAGTGCCCATTAATGCAGCTTCACCAGTGCCTATCAATGCAACCTGATCAGTGCCCATCAATGCAGCCTCACTGTACCCATCAATGCAGCCTCACCAGTGCCCATTAATGCAGTCTCATCAGTGCCCATCTTTGCAGCCTCACCGGTGCCCGTCAATGCAGCCTGATCAGTGCCTATCTTTGCAGCCTCACTGGTGCCCATCAGTGCAGCCTCGCCAGTGCTCATCAATGCAGTTTCACCAGTGCCCATCAATGCAGCCTCACCAGTGCCCATCAATGCAGCCACACCAGTGCCCATCAATGCAGCCGCACCAGTTCCCATCAGCTCAGCCTCATCAGTGACCATCAATGCAGCCTCACCAGTGTAAATCAATGCAACCTGATCAGTGCCCATCAATGCAGCCTCACCAGCGCCCATTAATGCAGCCTCACCAGTGCCCAATAATGCAGCCTGATCAGTGTCCATCTTTGTAGCCTCACCAGTGCCCATCAATGCAGCCTGATCAGTGCCCATCTTTGCAAGCTCACCAGTGCCCTTCAGCTGAGCCTCATTAGTGCCCATCAATGCAGCCTAACCAGTGTAACCAGTGTAGATTAATGCAGCCTGATTAGTGCCCATCAATGCAGCCACACCAGTGCCCATCAATGCAGCCTCACCAGTGCCCATCAATGCAGCCTCCCCATTGCCCATCAATGCAGCCTGTTCAGTGCATGGACATTAAGAGAGATGAGAACCGCCGGATTACACAGAGTGGGCTTAGTGGGACCCATGGTAGGGTCGGCCCTGGGGGGCCAGACTTGGTCCGGGGACAATGCCCTCTTCTGGCCCCTCTTGGCTAGCGGCTAGAAGGACCCACAGAGCTGGCTGAGGACCTGTGGGTCCTGCTGGGAGCGGACAACAGCCTATGGGTCCTGCTGGTCGCTGACCTGTGGGTCCTGCTGGAAGCGGACAATAGCCTATGGGTTCTGCTGGCCCCTGGCCTGTGGGTCCTGCTGGCTGCTGGCATGTAGGCCATGGCCAGGTCCCACAGGTCCGCGGCCAGCTCCCAGCAGGATTCACAGGCCATGGGCACTTGGGCAGCTCCCAGCAGGAGTGGACCCACATTGTTAAGGGCTATTTTGAGGTTACTGAGTGGGCACTGGAGCAGGGTAAATGAGGTGCATGGGGGGATAGATGGGATGAGCATATGGGGGTCAGCTGGGGGTGTCAGGGTTTCTCACCTCAGCTATGAGCCAATGGCAACCGCCAGCTCAGCTCAGCAAGACAGGTCCTCCTCCTTGCAGGGCCTCCTCCAGTCCTGGGGGGGTGGATGATGCTCCTGTCTCCTGGGGGCAACTTCTGTTGCATGCACAGTGTACTGCAGCCGGCGGCACGCCCAGACCAGCCACATATGTGTCCAACTCCAAGACAGATTAAACTGCGGCGACTGGGAGTTGTAGTTTTCCTCTTACTAGGCTCAGACTGGCTACGCTGCTCTCCAGACTCCACCCGCAGGGAGCTTGAGCGGGCAGCCGTGCACTACAACTCCCAGAAGCAACAGCAGCGGCTGTCATGTGAAGTCAGCTAGCCCCGACTTCCTCGAGGGTCTGAGACAGACAAGTAACCAGTCAGTTGTCCTCCAGCCGCCCACCTAAAGAAGAGCATGAAGCTGCTCGGGGGCTGTACACATTCTGTGGCTGTGATGCTTAGCTTCAAGGTCACTGTAAAAATGAAACAGTAAGTAGAAGTACAGCAGAACCTTGGATTACGAGCATAATCCGTTCCAAGAGAATTCTTGTAATCCAAAGCACTCGTATATCAAAGCATGTTTCCCCATAGAAAACAATGGAAACTCAGTTAATTTGTTTCATAGTCACTGCTTGTCTATGCAGTACTGTAAATGGCCACAGTTCCAGGGGCGCCTGGTGCATGTGGCCAGGTTTGCGGGGGAAGCTGGAGAGCCTCTAAGACGTTGTGATCACTTGGCAATGCTCGGAAAGTGTTTACACTTTCGGTATTTCTGAGGAATTCCGAGAATTTACGGCCGCCTCCGAGGCTCACCAGCGCTCCCGCAAACCTGGCCACATGCAGTATTGCATGCAAAAAGGGCTAAATTTTACTCGTTATGTGAAAAACACCACTCTCAAACTGAGTCAGAATTCTTTTTAAAAAACTGCTCGTATTGCGAACTGCTCGTTAACTACGTTACTCGCAATCCGAGGTTTTACTGTACAGAGAGAAGAGGGAAACCCGAAAGGGAGAAGAGAAAAGATGGGGAGGGAAGGTGGTGGAACTCTACGGACCTGGAAACACCGCAGACTATAATTATAAAGCCAGAACAGGTGAAGCAAGGGGAAGGCATAGGAAATTCAAGGTTCCCAAACTTTAAGAAATTTACAGCGCGAATACATCAGGATGCTGGACATTTGCTCATTAAGCATTAGAGAGGTCACACGGACTTTCACACCCTGAAAAGCAACCGTTGGGTTCCTCTAGGCCTGAGCAATGATCAGTTTGGCTGAAATAAAAAGGTAGGAGGTCAGTTATGGTTGGTGAGCAAAAAGGCTAGGTATGGGACAATGCAATAAAGCCAGCTTGGCATTCTTGCGGACCGTCAGGTGGAATAGGGTCTGTAACAGACCAAAGACCCTGGACCAAAACCCCTACAGCGGGCAAGACCACTAAATGCGCAAAATGTTTTCCAGCTGGCCGCAATTCTGGAAGCATCTCTTACTACATCCAGGGTTAGTATGTGCAAGTACCACCCAGTACCACTGCAGTAGAACCTTATAAGTAGCCTCAAGAGGTTTGGTATTGAAGGTGTGATTATATCACGTGTGAAACACACACGAAGTAATGATATCACGCACGAGATGCACAAAGCAAGGCTGACTCCATCTTGGAAAGGGGTGCTACTTAAATGGCTGCTAAGTTTTTTTTTTCCCTTTTTTTAACACTGTGAGTCCTTGGGCTAAACTCCTCACACCCCCCTCCCTTCCTGGCCAGATCGTCTTCAAAGGGGCCATTTGGTCCGGGTATGTGCCCAGTCAAGGAGAGAGGCCTGTCTGTTTATTTTAACAGTATTTGAACAGGAGTCAACCAAAGCCTAAATCACCCAGGCACTCCTGACCTTTTCAGTAACCCCTGAAAACAACATGAAAAGGTAGAAAAACTTACATACAGTCATAATTCCAGCTAGGGACCTAACATAGTGATAAAACGTACATATTTGAATGTAGAATTTTCGGCCTGGATTATTCAAATATAAACATCGCCCTTTTTGAACATAAGAAGGGACAGAACTAGTTTATTCCCTCCCCAGGGTCCCCGAATGTTGCAACACATTCATGTGTGGACTTAATTAAAAGCCCTCAATGTGCTGAGATTGAATTTCTTACTGTGAGACTTGCCGGAGCGGCCCAATCATGAAATATGATTTTTCATACGCAACGTGTAGAGTAGGGAGATGGTTTCCACGGCCCGCCCTGGAGATTGTCTAAGAAGCCGCCCACTCATGTGAGTGGTCAGAGGTATACGGCCCCACCCCTTGTCAACCAGAGAAAAGGGGATTACTAAGATCAATTTCCAGTTCTCAATTTTCCATCAACGAAACAACATCAGAGAACCAGGAAATCATCTTCGAAACACTGATTAGGCATGGACATTTCAAAAGCAAGTATTGTTTATTCCGTTTCTTTGTTTCTGTAATTTTGTCTCATTGTTTTGATAACTTTCTTTTATTTTTCTGTAAATATTTTACTGCACCTAAAATTTGACCTTTTCATTATTAAACCTTATTTTGAAAAGTGTTAATTTTGTCCCTAAAGCTCTTAATGCAATTATCATGAATCTGTTCCTTTGAAGAGCGCTACTGTTTTTAAAATAACGCATCTGAATATACCTGTCTGCGGTGACAGCGTGTGTTACAGGTGGTTATTCTAAAATACTGGTATTGCTAAAATTCTGAGTTCCTCTCGCTCGGTTCTGAAAGTAGAGGTGATGGCAGAGAAAGGGTTAATTGTTTGAATTAGCACTGTAACAATCGCTCTCAGGCAGCTGGTATTTAGACGGTGGTCCCGCAAAATGGGAAATCTTTGTGCTGAGAGCAGCTGAGAGTGGCATTTACGTTTGTGACAAGCACGGTGTTCAAATCAGAGGGGTCCTCGGCCACCCGTCGAGGAGGAAGGCAGCCTGGCTTGACTGACCTAACCAAGAAGAAACTGCCCAAAGTGGCGTCTTGGACACCAGAATGTGAGAGGGCTTTTCAGGCCCTGAAGGAGGCGCTGGCCAGTGCCCCTGTGCTATAGGCTACCCGACTTCACCCGCCGTTTCCTAGTGCAGACTGATGCCTCTACCTATGGGTTGGGTGCAGTCCTGAGCCAAGTGGATGACACCGGAGAGGAACACCCCATCCTCTACCTGAGCTGGAAGCTGCTTCCCAGGGAAGTAGCATACGCCGCGATAGAAAAGGAATGTCTCGTGATTGTGTGGGCTCTCCAGAAGCTGCAGACGTACCTCTATGGGAGGCATTTCACAGTAATCACCAATCACAACCCCTTTAGCTGGCTTAATCGTTGTGCTGGGGAGAATGGCAAGCTACTTCGTTGGAGCTTAATCCTTAGCAATATAATTTTACCATTCAGCACAAGAAAGGCAGCGCCCATGGCACTGCTGATGGGCTGTCGTGCCAAGCTGAACCCGTAGGAGTGGGCTGCGTCAGGAATCGCATTCCCCTCCCATGCAACCACCTCAAGGGGGGGATGTGATGATATCACGTGTGAAACACACACGAAGTAATGATATCACGCACGCGACGTACGAAGCAAAGCTGACTCCATCTTGGAAAGGGGTGCTACTTAAATGGCTGCTAAGTTTTTTTATTTCTCTTTTTTAACACTGTCAGTCTTTGAGCTAAACTCCTCACACCCCCCTCCCTTCCTGGCCAGATCGATTTCAAAGGGGCCATTTGGTCCTGGTATGTGACCAGTCAAGGAGAGAGGCCTGTCTGTTTTTTTTAACAGTATTTGAACATCAATAAACAAAACCCTAAATCACCCAGGCACTCCTGACCTTTTCAGTAACCCCTGAAAACAACATGAAAAGGTAGAAAAACTTACATACAGTCATAATTCCAGCTAGGGACCTAACATAGTGATAAAACGTACATATTTGAATGTAGAATTTTGGCCCGGATTATTCAAATATAAACATCCCCCTTTTTGAACATAAGAAGGGACAGAACTAGTGTATTACCTCCCCAGGGTCCCCAAATGTTGCAACACATTCATGTGTGGACTTAATTAAAAGCCCTCAATGTGCTGAGATTGAATTTCTTACTGTGAGATTTGCTGGGCGGCCCAATCATGAAATATGGTTTTTCATACACAATGTGTGGTGTGGGGAGATGGTTTCCACGGCCCGCCCTGGGCATTGTCTAAGAAGCCGCCCACTCATGTGAGTGGTCAGGGGCATACGGCCCCATTCCTTGTCAACCAGAGAAAAAGGGATTGCTAAGATCAATTTCCAGTTCTCAATTTTCCATCAACGAAACAACATCAGAGAACCAGGAAATCATCTTCGATACACTGATTAGGCACGGACATTTCAAAAGCAAGTATTGTTTATTCCGTTTCTTTGTTGCTGTAATTTTGTCTCATTGTTTTGATAACTTTCTTTTATTTTTCTGTAAATATTTTACTGCACCTAAAACTTGACCTTTTCATTATTAAACCTTATTTTGAAAAGTGTTAATTTTGTCCCTAAAGCTCTTAATGCAACTATCATGAATCTGTTCCTTTGAAGACTGTACTGTTTTTAAAATAACGCATCTGAATATACCTGTCTGCAGTGACAGCGTGTGTTACAGGTGGTTATTCTAAAATACTGGTATTGCTAAAATTCTGATTTCCTCTCGCTCGCTTCCGAAAGTAGAGGTGGTGGCAGAGAAAGGGTTAACTGTTTGAATTAGCCCGGTAACAATCGCTCTCAGGCGGCTGGCATTTAGATGGTGGTCCCGCAAACTGGGTGGCATTGTTACATTCGTGACAAGCGCGGTGTCCGATCAGGGGGGTCCTCGGCCACCCGTTGGTAAGGAGGGCAGTGATCTGATACCCGCGTTCGTCACAGAAGGAACTTTTTGCAACTGATGTCCAGGCCTTACTCCAATCCGGAATATCAGTGAAGGCCTCGCTCCCATTGAATCATATATGAGAGGGGTGCTGATGATGCCCGAACATTGAGAGATGTGTAAAGGGCTGATATGAGTCCAGGGGACCCCAGGGAATGTTGGCAGGTGTGCTCAAAGTGAGTCTTGTGGAAAGGATAAGCAAGGAGTTTTTAAATGTATATAGCAGATAAAGGGTATGCGGCCTGCTCAAAGCACAGGATTGGTAGCCTAACCAGCAATCGGAACAGGCTGCATACTCTTATGGCCATGCCTGCCTGCCTGCCATGATGATACCAGTCATGGGCCCTTCATTATCAGTGATCTCAATATTGGGAGGAAAGTTACTGTCTTTTCTCTGGTAACCTGGAAAGTGGCTCTTCTAGGCCGGTTCACCTTGACATAAACAAAAGAAAAAAAAAACAACACATGTTTAGCAAATTACTAGAAAAAACGTCAAACACTCCCCTCTGTCACAAATTTATTAAAAACAATGGAAGCCACTGGCCCTGTCTGAGAGCACCATTCGTCCATGACTGTGTTGTAAGCCTTCCATCTTCTCAATGGCTTCTAAGAAGCCTTATGTTGATTGAATCATGGGTTTATGGGAAACTCTCAAAGTCCACTGCTCATGATGTCATGGGTTGACTGGTTTATGTATTCAGTATAGAAAACATTGTAACCTGCTGTACTGGAATAATATAGCTTAGGGTCCTTTCACACAGAAGGTCCAATTAGATCTGCCTGTCAGTTTTTCAGGCTAACTTGATCAGAGGCTTGCTCCATGTAAGTCTGTGGGCAGGCAGATGTAAACAGACATGCATCTGTTTACATTTACTAACCTCTGAGCCTGTCCAAGTCTGGAAAAAAAATGGAAAGGACACAGTCATTTTCCAATTTTCCAGACCTAAATTTGAGACATCAGAGGTAGCCTGATGAAGATGGATGCAATTTGGCTGTGATCCAGTCATCCATAGATTGAACACGGGCCTGGAAAAGTCTGCTGTCAAAATGCAGAAATAAGCTGAACAGCTGTGGATGCCACAAAAGTGACATCTCTCCTGTTCTGCTCCGGGATCTGTTCCGGGACCCCTGCTGATTAGACCACACACAGCCAATGGAGTTTAATGCAGAAATTAGCTCCAATCATACCTGGACGCATAGTTTTTGATGCCCATGTACATGAAACATTAGGCCTTGTGCACACTGGGCATTTATTCCTGTGGTATGGGGCTCCGGCGTTAAGCTGCGGCTGGAAGACACAAGTGCCCCCTCAAATCCCATTGCCAGCAGCCCATCAAACTCTATGAGAGGCTGACAGCTTCTGCGGCTGGATGGTGCACCTAGTGGGACTTACATGAAGGACAGCATGTGCTCAGGGACAAATGCCCTGAATGCAAGGAGTCTGCTTTCCAAGCATTTGTCCCTAGACACACACTGTACTGCTCTAAACATAAGTGTAGCACCCTCTAGTGTGCTTGAATAGGTTGTACATAGTTAGTGATAGTGTAGGTAAATTTTGGCTTGGCTAGCGGCCAAGCCTGGGTTGACTCTGGGTCAGGGCTTAGTGACTCAGGGAGGCTGGATGACTCATCCGGCAGCACCTCTAGTTAGTCCCCCTACTTGCTGGAACCTTGGAGAAGCTTCCAGAAGAATGGGAGGGAGGTTAGGAGGAGCTGCCTGGAGTATTGAGGAGAGCTCCGGCCAATCCCCAGCAAGCGGCTGGCAGGGGGTCGGCACCTCTCAAATACTCAATACTCTGAGTCATGCCAGCAGGGGAAGTTGGGAGGCTGTTGGTGGGCTTTGAGGGTGCACCCTAGTCTGGGGAGGGATCCTCTTACAACACGTGGAGGAGTCCTATCCTGGATGCATGGGAGCAGGTGTGACAACTGCGGCAGAGAGTCAGCAAGTCCAGGAGATCTCCAGGGAAGAGACAGCCGGGGGGCTGGCAGTGCCTGAAGTGGTGGTGCTGGGATCAGTAGCCACATGGATGTAGGTTGGACACTGGACTTTGCTACACAACTAAAGATCCCAGGGTTCCTGTCTGTAAAGGGCTTTTGCTGATCTGGTTGAGTACTTTTTGCCAGATTTACTAAAGTGTCCCACCTGAGTCTGTGTTTCCTGCAAGTGAGTCCTGGAGTAAGCAGAGGAGTGTATATAGCTGTACACAGGACAGTTGTCCCTGACGTTTCTGAAGTCAAGTTCGCATCCCATAATTTCCCTAATCCCTATCTATGTTTTATCCCCTCAATACATACAAAACAACAAAATGCTGGACTGTTCACTGACTCTAAGTGTGCCTGTGAAAATTTAATGTGCCTGGCTGTGCAGGGTGGGGGATCCCTATTCACCAGCGGCTCCTATATGGGGTGCGCTACATAAGTAGCGCTAGGTGCACCATCCAGCCGCAGAAGCTGTTAGTCTCTCGTAGAGTTTGACAGGCTGCTGGGAGGCAGAAATGCTAGACCCCCATGCACCGCCCAATGTACATGGGGCCTAATGTGTGTAAATGTTTAAAGGGCTTTGGGGTTTTATATGCGGCCTTTGAATGCTCATCAGCATTACACAAGTACATTTGAATGTAAATGACCTGACCTGTGTTTGAGGACCTGGAACACAAAACCTACAGAAGCCCTTAGAGCAATGGTTCTCAACCCCTGTGCTCAGGACCCACCAACAGGCCAGATTTTAACCACTTACCAACCGGAAGGTTTTGCAGCTTTAGGACCAGAGCACTTTTTTCAATTTGGCACTGCACCACTTCAAATGGTAATTGCGCGGTAATGCAATGCAGTACCCAAACAAAATTTGCGTCCTTTTTTCCCACAAATAGAGCTTTCTTTCGGTGGTATTTGTTCGCCACTGTGCTTTTTATTTTTTGCGATATAAACAAAAAAAGGACAAAAATTTCGAAAAAAAAAATGATATTTTGAACTTTATGTTATTACAAAAATACAATAAACTAAATTTTAAATTTTAGTCATAAATTTTTGCCAAAATGCATTTAGCCACATGTCTTGGGTAAAAAAAAAGTTAATTACCGTATATTTATTGGTTTGCGCAAAAGTTATAGCGTCTACGTTCTGTACACCGATTTACGTAAAACCGTTTTTAAATACTGATTTTAAATTTTAAATCAAATAACATAAAAACATTATTGTATTTCAAGTTTTATAGTAAAAAAAAAAGCTTTAAAAACAGGAAAAAAACAAATATAGCGTTTTTTATTTTTCGTGTCACCGCTTGTTTATGGTGGCTTTCTTTCGAGATAAACACCCTTTTTTCCTGCGTTTAAAACAAACCCATGACGTAACGTAATGGCGCGTTAATGGTAAACTTCACCACGTCACGGTTTAACTTTTTTCACGAGACCAG
>BLSH010254407.1:269896-282585 GCA_018402905.1 Glandirana rugosa
TGGGGTAAAACCTTGCATCTGTGGGGTTCCATAAACGATTCTCCGTGCCACTCATAAAACGTCGAGAGTAAACAAAACCTTTTACTTCTACATTCAGCTGCTTCTTCTGAATACAGGGATACCACATACGTGAGACTTTTTGGCAGTGTAACCGCGTACGGGACCCCAAAAAACAATCAATTTCTAAGTGCGTAAAAAGGTGATTTTACTCCTCACTCCCTATCACAGTTTCGGAGGCCATTGAATGCCCAGATAGCACAAAACCCCCCCAAATGACCCCATTTTGGAAAGTAGACACTCCAAGCTATTTGCTGAGAAGTATTTTGAGTATTTTGCAGATCTCACATTTTGTCACAAAGTTTTGAAATTTGAAAAAAGTAAAAAAAAAATTCTGTTTATTTCTTCATTTTCCAAAACAAATGAGAGCTGCAAAATACTCACCGTGCCTCTTAGCAAATACCTTGGGGTGTCTACGTTCCAAAATGGGGTAATTTGGGGGGGGGGGGGTTGTGCTACCTTGACATTTCAGGGCCTCCAAGACCATGATAGGTACAGAGGAGTAAAATCACCATTTTATGCCCTTAGAAATCCTGAAGGCGGTGATTGGTTTTCGGGGTTCTGTACGCGGATAAGCTCCCAAAAAGTCTCACACATGGGGTATCCCCATACTCAGGAGAAGCAGCAGAATGTATTTTGGGGTGTAATTCCACATATACCCATGGCATGTGTGAGCAATATATCATTTCAGTGACAACTTTGTGTAAAAAAAAATAAAAATAAATACAAATTGTCATTTCCCTGAAACTTGTGGCAAAATATAAAATATTCTATGAACTCCACATGCTTCTCAGCAGATAGCTTGGGGTGTCTACTTTCCAAAATGGGGTCATTTGTTTTGTTTCTTTTGCTATCTGGGCATTTCATGGCCTCCGCAACCTGGATAGGTAGTATGGGGTGAAGGCATAAATTTTCGCCCTTAGAAATCACGAAGGAGGTGATTGGTTTTCGGGGTCCCATATGAGGATAGACTCACAAAAAGTCTCACACATGGGGTATCCCCGTACTCAGGAGAAGCAGCAGAATGTATTTTGGGGTGTAATTCCACACATACCCATGGCATGGGTGAGCAATATATAATTTCAGTGACAACTTTGTGTAATTTTTTTTTTTTCTGTCACTTTTCAATCATTTATGACAAACAAATAATATATTCCATGGACTCAACATGCCTCCCAGAAAATAGCTTGGGGTGTCTACTTTCCAAAATGGTGTCATTTGTGGGGGTTTTGAACTGTCCCGGCATTTTATGCCCAACATCACCCACTCTTCTAACCACTTGAACCACCAAGTCTTTTCTGACACTTTTTATTTACATGAAAAAAATCCTTTTTTTTGCTAGAAAATGACTTTGAACCCCCAAACATTATATATTTTTTTAAAGCAGAGGCCCTACAGATTTAAATAGTGGGTGTTACAATTTTTTTTTCACAAAGTAATTGCGCAGCGATTTTTCAAACGCAATTTTTGGGGAAAAAAACACTTTTTTGAATTTTAATGCACAAAAACATACTATTTTGCCCAAATGTTTGGTGAAATATAAAAGTTGATCTCATGCCGAGTGCATAGACACCAAACATGATATGCTTTAAAAATGACGCACACCCGCGAAGCGGCGACAAACTATGTACATTTTTAAAAGCCTTTACAGGTTACCACTTTAGATCTGCAGAGGAGGTCTACTGCTAGAATTACTGCCCTCGATCTGACATTCGCGGTGATACCTCACATGCATGGTGAAATTGTTGTTTACATACGACATGAAACTGACGCTTGCGTCCACCTTTGCGCGCGTGCACGTGGGTGCAGGGGTGCATTTTTTTTTTTATAATTCATTTTGCTTTCTGTTTTATTTTTACACTGTCCCCTTCATCTTTTTCTTTTTTTTTATCATTTTTATTTTTATCACAGTGATTTTAAATATCCCCTATGATAAAAATAGGTATTGTTGCATATCATTTTTTTTTCATTTTGGGGTCTACTAAACTCTAGATCTTTCCCCAGCCTTTAAAGCATCTGACCACAGCAAAATCGGTTTGATAAGATGCTTCCCCAATTTCCCAATGGTGCTGTTTATATCTGGCGAAACTGAAGTCACAAAATGCTCGTAGCCTCTGGTTTCTTAGGCCATGGAGATGATTGGAGCCATTCTAGTCTTCAGTCAGCTCTATGGTAAGCTGGTGGAACCACCAGCTGCATTCTCACTTTCCCCGGTGGGACAGGTGAGCCTGAGAAGACAAGCAACACACTAGTATGTCGCTGATCCTTGTTGGGCATATATTGTAATGTTCTTTTTTTCATGAAAAAAAGAATCAATCGGTGGGTATGCCCACCATTAGAAAACCTCCCTTCATCCTCCCACTTCTAATGGTGGAATCCGCCCCAATTTCCACCCACTGCCCCTATGCTCCGGTATATTTGCTCTTTTTTTAACTGTGGTGGTGAAATCACCACCAACAGCGCTGGAGTCGCTGCTTTATATATGATGGGAGCAAACGCTATTGCTGTCACCCTAAATAAATCCGCTCTGCAGCTGGCGTACCTGAAAATTAAATAAAGATTAATAAAAACAGTAACACATAAAAAAAAAATATTCCTGCTAAGAATAAAAAAATTACATGTTACATAAAACAAACATGCATAAACAACAATAGAAAGAGAATAGAGAGAAAATGGAGATAGAAAAACAAGAAACGTACAACTGTTTTTGGTTTTTATTTTTTTAAATTTTTTTGGTTTTTATAACTTTTTTTTATTTTTTTTTTGGTACGCTTTTTTTTTTTACAACAATGAACAGTAAAGGTTAGGGTCTCCAAAAATGCGGTGACATCTTTGGAGACCCTGTGAAAGTGTATCCTATTTCTATGTAGTGCTGTTCCCTACGCTAATACTCAACTAATGAATGGTAGCGCTCGAAACAGTCACCGATGCAGAGACCAGGCTGGCCCTAACAGGTGGGGCAACAATATCGGGTGTCACGCCTGTATCCGCGTCGCCAATAACTGGTCATTGAGGTCCACCCCTCCCATATTAAGGTTATATTGGTGGACAGAGAGGGGTTTCTCCACAACACCAGTCGCCCTTCTAATTTGGACAGCCGTATCTGCATGAATGGAGGAAAGAATGAAAACATCCTTTGTATTCCTCCACTTCATCGCAAGCAAATTACCACATCTCAAGCAGGCTCTCTGCCTCCGACTAAGTCGGGAATCTACCAGCCGTTGGGGGAAACCCCGGCGATTAGGTCGCACGGTGCCACATGCGCCAATTTGGTGATCAAGTAAGTGACTAAAAAGTGGCACGCTTGTGTAGTAATTGTCCACGTACAAATGGTACCCCTTTCCGAATAAGGGTGACACCAAGCTCCACACAATTTTGCCAGCACTCCCCATGTAGTCTGGGCATCCTTACGGCTCTATGCGGCTATCTAGGCCCCCATAAACCTTAAAACTACATGTATAGCCTGTGGCCCTGTCACAGAGCTTATACCACTTGACCCCGTATCTGGCACGCTTGTTGGGGACGTACTGTTTGAAAACAAGACGGCCAGCAAATTTAATCAGGGACTCGTCCACGCACACAACTTGGTTGGGAATAAAATGTGCTGCGAACGTCTGGTTGAAGTGGTTTATGAGGGGCCGAATTTTGTAGAGCCGGTCAAATTCAGGGTCTCCATATGGACGATCGAGTCGATTGTCACTGAAGTGCATGAACCACAGAATCTGCTCGTATCGTGTCCTGGCCATGGAAGCAGAGTAGACATACATGTGATGAATTGAGTCATTGGACCAATATAACCGCAATTCAGGCAGATGATGTATGCCCATGTTGAGGGTGAGGCCCAAAAAGGTCTTAAATTCGGAAACCGTAATTGGTTTCCGATTTCTGGCAAGGGACAAATGGGGATTAGCGGCGATGTATTAACCAGAGTATAAATTGCTTTGGTCCACAATAGATCTATAGAGATCTTCGGTGAAATACAGCGAAAAAAAATCAATGGCCCTAAAATCAACTGTATTCACCTGAATTCCGGGTTGGGCAGTGAATGGGGGAAGTACGTGCGCTGCATCAGTGGTGGGTTGCCAATCAGGGTTTGCAAGCGTGTCAGGAAGGGCACTATGGGCTCTACGGGCCTGTGTTCTTCGTCTTCTTTGTGGCTGCGGGGCATTACTCGTGCTAGCCACACCAGCTTGACCTGCACTTATGGGACTCGCCATGTCACCATGTGTTACTGCAGTGCTGGTTGTATGACCAGGATGTACTAGGCCGCTTGTGCTTGCCAGGTCACCAGAAGGGGTAGCAGCGCTAGTACTGGGTCTCTGCTCCATACGAGAGCCCTGCGGTTCTTGCACCTCAGCGCCAGCTAAACGGGATCTGGTACGCCTGACCTTAGCAGGGACCACCCAATCGTCAGAGCTATCTGTCATGGAGCCGCTGTCGAATATCAACTCGATTGGTGAGTCTGAATCTGACAGTGAGTCTTCCCCATCGCTCTCATCTGTCATACTCACAATCACGTAGGCCTCATCACCAGTGTACCTTGGATTAGACATGGTCTCTAAATTTATAGGTACACAAGTGAGACTCACAGGCAAAAAAGTGCACCTGGTTGTCAGAGCCTGTGTCAAGTCGCTACCAAATTCACTGTCAGAATTCATAGGGATCGGGCGTGATCTCTGCGAAGGCTGCAGATATGTGTTCTGTGAGTGGTAAGTGTCAGCGATCTATTGATCCTGCACTTGGGTGGGCTGGGCTGGGCAGAGAGGCTAACCGCAGGTGTTAGCAGTTATCTGGGCTGATCCCGCTAACACTGCATTTTTTAGAACACTAAATCTAAGGGGGGCGCTAATATAGATCTGATCAGATTGCAGATATTGATCTGATCAGATATTACAATAATATCTAGCACCTACCTAATGTGCGTGAGTGCGTGTCAGATTACCTAGCTAACTGGCCCTGCCTGGTATTTACGCTGACCCTAACGCACGCTAAAACCTAACTGGGCTCACCACCGGGCGATCGGGGGTTAAAATCTATAAAAGGTATATAAAATAATATAAGGCGGGTAATCTGATGGGGAAAAAAACTATCTAGCTAGCTAGCGTCACCCGTGACACTTATACAGTGATCACAGGTGACAGGGGGAAATCAAGGGGTTAAAACCTTTATTGGGAGGGGCAAGGGGGGTATTTACACCTAACTAGGCCTAATACTATCTACCCTAACACTGATTTAGCATCACAAGGGTCACAAGTACAGCGATCGGTAAAAATCAGATCGCTGCACTATATGATGCTGTGACAGGGGGTGACAGGGAGTGAAAGGGTTAACTGGGGGGAGATCAGGGGGCGATCAAAGGGTTAAATGTGCCTATGTGTACTGGTGTCAGTGTGCTGTTTGTGCAACTCATGTTTTTAGATGTCTCTCTCTCCTCTCTGCAACGGAAAAGAAAGCAGAGAGGGGAGATGACATCACTTCCCCTACCTGTGTTTACATTTAACAGGTAGGGGAAGAAATCCTATTCGCCGGACGATCAACATGAATAGACCAAAATCCATTGGTCTATTCATGTTGACTGAACGGTCCGGCAACAAATGGGACCGTCCCGACCGTGCTGGAGGGTGTGTGCACGCGCGCCCCCTAGCTGTGCACGCCTATTTACGGCGATTCGCGCACAGCTGCCCGACTGCCGCCGTGAAAAGACGACACGCGGTCGGGAAGTAGTTAAGTATTACCTTGGGGAGATGCAGACTAGAATACTGCAATCACTGAGCAGCAAATGATATCACCTGTGATGCATTTCAGTTATCCTGCAAACCTGGCCTGTTAATGGATCCCAAGCACAGGAGTTGAGAACCACTGCCTTAGAGACATAGGGGCATATGAAAAGTACACACTTTATTCAGTGCCTGTGATAAAACCTGCTTTGACAATTCGGAAGGAACCTGAAGCATGGAAAAATGTATTACATTTACAAGCTGGTCTTAGTGGGTTTTTTTTTATCCAGAAAAATGTTGATTGAGAAAACATCAAGCAGTACAAATTGCCAGCATTACTTTCAACTACAGTTATAACATTATGCCTTTCATACCAAATATAAGTATTTCCACAAAGCATATCCACTGTACATATATGAACACAATCTTATACAAGTACCCACCTACCACTCAGCCCATGTTTAGTCCAAGTAACCTGTCCATGACCGTTTCAGCCGGAGCTAAGCCCGGCACATCCAGTCACGGTGCCCAAATCCTCTCAAACTTAGTCAAACTGCCCCTGTGCTGATATATATGTTTTTCCATTCTGAGTGATTCACCAACGTTTTTGACCCATTCCTGTGTCGTAGGGAGAATCTCAGACTTCCAATGGACCAATATTAATTTCCGTGCCTGGAATAATATTTTATGAACTGTTTCACTGACTTGTGGTTCCCATTCAAATTCTTCCAGGGTGCCAAGTAGACAGGCCCTTGGCTCCAATGGAAGAATTATTTTAAACACTAGATTTATTTTGTCTACTATACATTTCTAATATGTGTGGAGCTTCGGACACCTCCACAGCATATGGATGAGATCACCATGGTCCCTCTTACATCTCGTACATGTAGGTTCCAATAGCAAGTGCATCTGGTGGAGTCTATGAGGAGTAAAGTATACCATATAAAATATATACATTTGAGTGAGACGTTGTGTAACGTTTAATCGGTTCCACACCGCACGCCAGGGCCATCTTAATGCATGGGCACCCCTGGGCACTGCCCAGGGGCCCCAGGTGCATGGGGGCCCCATGATAATCTTGCATAATAGCATGCTTGCCAACTGTCCCAGATTTTCCGGTACAGTCACCCTTTTTACTAAACTGTCCAGTATTGGACAGTATTGCCCTTGTTTTGATATTAGTCTTTGATTTATGGCATTTTTTCTTATTGTTTAAAATCAGTTTTATTGAAACTATTAATAAATATATGTTTATTTCTATCAACTATTCATACTTTAATTCTTGAGAGCAGGTGCATAAATTTGAGCAGGCTGGTAAGGGCCCCCGAAGTATTACTTTGCCCAGGGGTCCATGATGCTATTAAGACGGCCCTGCCGCACGCAGTATATTTACTGCGGCAGTGTGGATGCGTCCCGCAAATCGCCGATAGGGGGCGAGCACATGCCGCCAGCGACGCACTCTCGTGCCCGACACACTCCGTGGCTCGGGTGGACCCGATGTCCGCCGGCGAGCCACGATGAGCTGCCAGAGTGAAAGAACGGGGAACCGCCGATGTAAACACGGCGGTTCCACGCTCTGTCAATGGGGACATAAGAGATCTACTGATCCCTGTCGCTGGGATCAGTTAGATCTCTTATGCCCATAACAGCCCAGCCCCCCCCACAGTTATAACACGCCTAGGGAACACAGTTAACCCCTAGATCTCCCCCTGCAGGTTAACCCCTTCACTGCCAATGGCATTTACACAGTAATCAGTGCATTTTTATAGCACTGATCGCTGTATAAATGCCAATGGTCCCAAAAAAGTGTCAAAATGGTCCGACATATCCACCGCAATATCGTAGTACCGCTAAAAATCGCGGATCGCTGCCATTACTAGTAAAAAAAAATAAAATAAATAAAAACCCCAGAAATGAATTCTCATCATCCGTAAACGTGGCAACTTTTGCGCAAACCAATCAATAAACACCGATTGCGATTTTTTTTTTACCAAAGATATGAGGAAGAATATAGCCAATGAAAAAAAATGTTTTTTTATAATTTTTTTTGGATTTGAATTTTAGCAAAAAGTAAGAAATATTGTTTTTTTTTTGCAAAATTGTCGCTTTTTTTTGTTTATAGCGGCGATCAGAAATGACGCAGCGGTGATCAAATACCACCAAAAGAAAGCTCTATTTGTGGGAAAAAAAGGACGGAAATTTCGTTTGGGTACAACGTTGCAGGACCGCGCAATTGCCAGTAAAAGCAACGTAGTGCCGAATCGCAAAAAGTGCTCTGGTCCTATCTTGGGAAATCCTTCCGGGGCTGAAGTGGTTAATGAGCACAGGCCAACCGCCAGGAAGACTTCCTCCCACTGGTCTCCATCCATCTGTCCAACATCCTGCTCCCATTTTTCTCTCATTTTCATAGGGTGGTTTTTCAAATAGGCCTGTAACAGTATGGCGTAGCATTGTGAGATGAGACCTTTTGATGAGCCTGCACCCCTAATTAGACCAAAAATTGGAGTTGGAGATAGGTGCCACTCTGAAGAGCCACTCTGTGCTTTAATGGCATGTTTCAGTTGAAAGAATAGAAAGTACATTGACATGGATATCTTATAGTGTTGTTGTAGAGCCTCAAACGTTAGTAACCTCCCATTATGAAATATTTGACTAAGAAGGGTTACCCTATATGCCCTCTACTTCGCCCAGTGTTGCAGTTCAGCCAGTTCTAGGTAAGTGCCATTATTCCAAATGGGACTGAATTCCGTGAACCCAGTCACTTTCTGTATATATTTAGTTTTGCTCCAAATTTTTTGAAGAAGAACGTATGTGGGATATCTTTTATTCGGCAAACTAAAAGCTTGAGCATCCAGAGCCTGAGGAATTGGACCTCTTTTAACTGTGTGTTCCATGACAGCCTGGGTGGAACTGCATTTGCACGCTGGTCTTTGTACATGCACACATGTAGTTACTTTTTGCATACTAGGGACAGAGCAGAAATGGAAGTTACCTTTAGCAGTGACGTAGGTTTACTTAAAGCATTTCTAAACCCTGGACATTCACTATATATGGTCTCTTCCATGATACACAGAACATGGGAATGTAATTATTTTAGTAAATATAAACTGCTAAATACCTTTTCTCATCAGCAGTATATAGCAGTTTTGTGACTTCTATCAGCGTCTGGTCAAAGCTTGTAGGAGGAGTTTTCATTCTACTCTGATTTTCCTATGAGGCTGCAAGACTCCTGACCCTCTGTCTGGACAGTGCTGATTGGCCCTGTGCTGATCACATGCACTCTCCCAAGAAAAGAAACTCTCTAGCAATACACACCAAACTGAGCATGTGCAGAGGGACTCCATAGGCTCTGTTCTATCAGCAGATGGATTGGAGTCAGTGGAATCAGGTAAGGATCAGAGGAGACAGGATCAAACAGCCTGTTTACACAATGCAGAGGATTAACCCCTTAGCTTCCACAGTGAGTATAACAAGCATGCTTTACTGCATATACAGACTGATTTTACTGTTGTGGGTTTAGTAAAACTTTAAAGGGGCTGTAAATGCAGAAGGTTTTTTTTATCTTAATGCATTCTATGCATTCAGATAAAACGCCTTCTGGGTGCAGCAGCCCCCCTCAGCGCCCCTAATACTTACCCGAGCCTATCTCGATCCAGCGATGTTGCAGGAGTGTCTCAGCTGCCCAGGACTGCCTTCCTCATTGGCTCCCGCTGCTGTCAATCAAAGTCAGTCACAAAAAAATATATAGTGCAGTGCTTAAAATTGTGCAAACTTATTGTAAATAAACGAATAAGTACAAATAAAAATGTGTCACGTGAATAAAATATCCAACAATAAAAACAGTTAAGTATGTGCAAACATTATTGTAGATAAATACGTGCAAATATGGAAAAATGTGCAAATATGCAGTAGTGTCACATAAGTGGACTAATCCAAGTCTTCGAATACAGGCAACATGGTGCAATAAAGTCCAAAAATGAGTCCACAAATGACTAGAAGATGCAATAAGTATTTGGAATCCACCTTAAAAAATCATGTGCAATATAGTGAGACTATTGGAAGCACGGACGAAAACATGAGGTCTTAATTGTAGACTAATCCATGTTACAGTCCAAGATTTGTGACATGAATAAAATAGTGACCGGTGACCGCCATCAAGTGAAACTCTTCCACCAGATACACTAACTGCTTACCAAAAAGCAGGAGGTTTTACGCATAGAGACCATTCCTTGGCATCCAACCACATCCATGGGTAAATTCTCAAATCCTTGTTACGTTCCAATACCGGTACCAATGACTCTTAGAAATGATATTATAGATAATCCAAAGACCAAAGAAATCCGGAGTCCAGCCTGCGCAGAGAGCTTCCGCCGGGTGATCAAAGTCAGTCAGCCAATCAGGAGAGAAAGGGACGAGGTCGGGCCACGGCTCCGTGTCTGAATGGACAGCGCAAGTTTTTTTTTCTCCGGCAGCCCCGGTCACCGACCCGGAAAGGCACCCACTCCCGCGTGGGGGTGAAAGAGCGACAAGACGGCAGGGGGAGAGCGGGCGTAGCTGTGACCTTGGCTCGGGTGCCCCTATAGCAAGCTGCCTGCTGCACAGCTCCCAACTGTCACTGATTTCGAGGGACTGTCCCCGATTTGGAACAAAGTCCCTCTTTCCTCCTCATTTGTCCCTCATTTTAGTCTGATCTATATAGTTGTATATACAATGCACTATTTATCTTTCAAAACGTGTTTCCCAGTGCTTAACCTTTCATCCAATTTCTAAATTGCTGCATCTATAAATTTCAAAAGCCAATATAAAATAATAGTACAGGTAGTGGTAAAAAAAACCACTTGTGGGTTTAACTAATATTTTTTTTGTATAATTCTCCTTTAAGGGGGCATGGCAGGGGTGTGTCCTAAGCCTACATACTATTGTTAATAGGTGTCACTCGTTCCTGTCTCAAAAGGTTGGGAGGTGTGCTGCTGTGGGGGCACTCAACAGAAGAGAGGGGCCAGGAGCACCAAAGAGAGACCCAAGAAGAGAAGGATCTGGGCTGCTCTGTGCAAAACTGCACAGAGCAGGTAAGTATAACATGTTTGTTATCTTTAACTAAAAAAAAAAAAGACTTTATTATCACTTTAAGGTGTGAAATAACACTAGGAATCTGTTTAGTTGCTATGGGTAACTGCGCACTTTTACAATGTTTTGTAACATTGCAGTTTGCGTCTGACTGCAGGCCGCATCTGACATTGTGTTTGTGCACTGCCATCTAGAGATCAAGCACAGCATTTCATTACTAGTTTATATAGTGCTAATAAAATACAGACTGGGATGAATTGGCTGGGCCATCTAGGCAAAAATATGGGGGCTAAATTTAACATTTATTACACTGTACATTGCCAGACTCTAATGCCATTAGAGTAGAAGTGTATTACCAGTCATTGATGTCTGCATACATTCTGGCATGTTGTGTATATTAGTCCTCTGTGTTAAACTCATCACACAAGCTATAATCTCTGTGCAATCAACTTTAGATTTTTTTTTTTTTAAGAATAAAGTTTATTAAACACTTCACTTGAAAATGTACATAGAAGAAAAGAAGCTCCAACAACTTAGAGCATTATTAGTAAAAGTAGGTAGAAAGGAGGGCCCAATATCCAATGAAATGCAAGTTGAAAGGTGAATTTGAAGTCGTCTATTGAAAGTAGCAACAAGTTATCAACCCAACGTGTTTCAGGAGAGCAAAGACCCCCCCCGCCCCCTTCAGGGCTGCTGCTGGGATTCTTCCCCATTCACCATCAGCATACAGCAGCAGCCCTGAGGAAGGAGAAATCTTTGTTCCCCTGAAACATGTTGGCTTGATAACGTGTTGCTACTTTGAATAAACAACTACAAATTCACCTTCCAACTTGCATTTCATTGGATATTAGGCTCTCCTTTCTATCTACCTTTAATAGTACACATGGAAATGACCTTGAGGCTGTACTAAGGAGTAGAAGCCCAAGCCCCCCCAAAAAAGGGCTCTCCACCACCTTCCTATTAAATTGGGCAGAAATCAGAAGAGAACTCTTCCAACCCGCCCACACCATCCTCTATCCATTGACCTACAATTAAATGAGTCGGTCCAGCGCAATCTCCAACCCTAAAGAACAAGAACATTATGGAATTGAGGACACATAGTGGTATGAGACAATACATATCATTAATAGAAATACTATGCATAATTGCGGATAGGTGTTGTGGCCATGGCTGAAGTGCCACACTATGTAGAATACAGAATCCATGGAGAAATTCAGAAAGAGAGTAGAAAATAAAAGATAAAGAAAAGAGAACTTACAGTCAGGTCCATAAATATTGGGACATTGAGACAATTCTAATCTTTTTGGCTCTATACACCACCACAATGGATTTGAAATGAAACGAACAAGATGTGCTTTAACTGCAGACTTTCTGCTTTAATTTAAGGGTATTTACATCCAAATCAGGTGAACGGTGTAGCAATTACAACAGTTTGTATATGTGCCTCCCACTTTTTAAGGGACCAAAAGTAATGGGACAATTGGCTGCTCAGTTGTTCCATGGCCAGGTGTGTGTTATTCCCTCATTATCCCGAGGAACATTTACCCTATTACTCCCTTATTGTGTGTGGACCGGTACCTTGTTGACTCGTCGGTTAACAGGGTAATGAAAACCAGGGAATTTTTCACCCTCCGTGTATATGTTTGACAACATTAACGATGTGGCAAGTGGACTAAACCTACATTTATGGGAATTTAATTTCGTCTTTCAGACGTCAATTTCGTGTAGAACAAGCAAAGTAAAGTTTAGGTAACACCACCACATATCTCGGTTTTTCTAATCTTAACAGAGTTACAGGGTTATAAATACCTGGACTGACATTCAAGAGAAAAGAAATAGAAAATAAAA
>BLSH010254407.1:296558-309267 GCA_018402905.1 Glandirana rugosa
GAGGGTGCATTTGGTGGGCATTGCACTGATAAGGGTGCATTTGGTGGGCACTGCACTGATAAGGGTGCATTTGGTGGGGATGGGCACTGCACTGATGAGGCTGTATTTGGTGGGCACTGCATTGATGAGGCTGCAGTTGGGCACTGCATTGATGAGGTTGCATAAGGTGGGCACTGCATTGATGAGGCTGCATTTGGTGGGCACTGCACTGATGAGGCTGCATATGGTGGGCACTGCACTGATGAGGCTATATTTGATGGGCACTGCACTGATGAGGCTGCATATGGTGGACACACTGCATTGATGAGGCTGCATATGGTGGGCATTGCATTGATGAAGCTGCATATGGTGGGCACTGCACTGATGAGGCTGCATATGGTGGGTATTGCACTGATGAGGCTGCATATGGTGGGCACTGCACTGATGAGGCTGCATTTGGTGGGCACTGCATTGGTAGGCTTCATGTGTGTGCGCATGTGTCTACCTGTCTGCTAATTTTGTATTATGTGTGGGTGTCATTGTGTTCATTTGTGATTTTGTGTGTGTGTGTATCTGTCATTGCAGCATGCACACATACCGTGATATTGCACACCAACAAAAACCATCTCACACACACACAGAAATTATCACGAACACATACGGACATTACACACGCACACAGAAACCATGACACCCAAACAATAACTTTCTCGAGACAGGGGTACTTAGAATTTTTTTTTAGACCTGCAGGGGTACTTCACCGTAAAAGGTTGAGAAACACTGCACTATCCCACTGACAACAATTATATAAAGAACTATTCTTCCCTGAAGTTCACTATTACACTGACACCAATGATTTGCAGGACTATTTATGCTTGGGCTCACTATCCCACTGATACCAACGATTTGAAGTACTATTTTTCCCCGAGGTTCACTATCCCACCGACACCAATGATTTGAAGGACTTATAATCCTTGGGGCCCACTATCCTACTGACACCAATGGTTTGAAGGACTATTCTTCCCTGAGGTGCACTATACCCACTGACACCAAAAATTTGAAGGATTATTGTTTCCTGGGGCCCGCTATTCCACTGACACAAATAATTTGAAGGACTATTGTTCCCTGAGGGTTACTATACCCACTGACACCAATGATTTGAAGGACTATTTATTCTTGGGTCCACTTTCCCACTGGCAACAATTATATAAACAACTATTCTTCCCTGATGGTCACTATCCCACTGACACCAATGATTTGTGGGACTATTTTTGCCTGGGCTCACTATCCCACTGACACCAATGATTTGAAGGACTATTTTTCCCTGAGGTTCACTATCCCACTGACAACAATAATTTGAAGGACTTATTATCCTTGGAGCCCACTATCCTACTGACACCAATGATTTGAAGGACTATTTTTCCCTGAGGTTCACCCTACCCACTGACACCAACACTTTGAAGGACCATTGTTCCTGGGGCCCACTATCCCATTGATACCAATGAGTCGATTGACTATTTATCCTTGGGCCTGCTATCCCACTGACACCAATGATTTGATGGACTATTTATCCTTGGGCCCACTATCCCAATGACATCAATGATTTAAAGGACAATTTATCCTTGGGGCCCACTATCCCACTGATATCAATGATTTGAAGGACTATTGTTCCCTGAATACCCAGTGACACCAATTATTTAAAGGACTATTTATCCTTGGGTCCACTATCCCACTGACATCATTTATTTGAAGGACTATTCTTCCTTGATGTTCACTATCCCACTGACCCCATCATTTGAAGGACTTATTATCCTTGGGAATCACTATCCTACTGACACCAATGATTTGAATGGCTATTCTTCTCTGAGGTTCACTATACCCACTGACACAAAAAAACTTGAAGGACCATTGTTCCCTGGGGTCCACTATCCCATTGACCCCCAATCATTTGGTAGACTATTTATCTTTTGGGCCCACTATCCCACTGATACCAATGATTAGAAGGACTGTTTATCCTTAGTGCCCACTATTCCACTGACACCGGTGATATGAAGGAGTATTTATCCTTGGGCCCACTATCCCACTGACACCAATGATTTTAAGGAGTATTTATCCTTGGGTCCACTATCCCACTGATAACAATATTTTGAAGGACTATTTATCCCTAATGTTCACCATCCCACTGACACCAATGATTTTTAGGACTAGTTATCCCTGGGGCCAGCTATCCCACTGACACCAATGATTTGAAGGACTGTTCTTCCTTGGGGCCCACTATCTAACTGACACCAGTGATTTAAAGGACTGTTGATTCCTGGGGCCCACTATCCCACTAGAAACAATGATGTGAAGGACCATTCTTCCCCAGAGCCCTCTGTCCCAATGACACAAATCATTTGAAGGACTATTCTTCCCTGAAGGTCACTATCCCACTGACACCAACCATTTGAAGGACTATTCTTCCCTTTTTTTTTTCTTTCTTGTTCTCATTGCTGTTGGCATAAACTGTGAATATCACAGCTCAAAACCAGTGTATCTGATACCGTGGCTGCGATATGTATTGTATGTATTGTATATATACATTTTTTGTTCTGTTATAATGTACAATGTTAACTTTGGGCTAATATCTATGTCTATATGTATGGCATCCTGTTTCCCTATGCCTATCATGGCGGAGGCTGTTCAGGATGGGTCCCTCGGTAGTCACTCGGGCACCTAGCCTGGTGGGGGTGACCATGCTAAGCCTATACCGGGCCCCCATTCTGTCCATCTGGATGGGAGGGACTGTGGCAATGTTTTTGTTCTGCCCATGGTCTGGTGACTATGGGCGGTTCAATTGTTTCCAGTCCTTAAGATGGCGCCCACACCGGAAGTGACATCAGGGGGCTGCACCGGCCTTGTCACTTCCGGTGGGACCGGAATAAGAACACGAGGAGTGAAGTGTCCCTTACAGCGGTCCCCCAGCGGCGCTCTGTACTGATGCAGTTGCCCTGCTGTCATACTACAGGTAATGATGCACATTGAATGGTGGTGTTCAGTGTATTGATGTTCCCAGACCCTTGTGGTCTGGTCGTGAGCCACTAGAGTACAGCCGATGTCTTATATGTGTTATAGGGTACCAATGGCCAGTTACCTTTGAGGGAGTACTGCTGTCGGGACGCCTGTTACTGCCCTCCTAGTTGGGAGTAGACACAACTTTACACCTACCCCTGTATTCAACCTCCGGTCCAGTGACCACTGGACCTGGCATACAGCTCTGGCGCTGTTGCCTTTCTTCCTAGAACCAGAGCTGAAGCTTTGCTAGGTAGAGGGAACCGGATGCCTATGAATTTGTTTGCTCTATGACATGGGTGAGCACTAATATGGTCTATGTTAGATGCAACTTGACAAATGTAAACTATGAACTGTTTGTTATTTGTGTATAGTAAGAAGAATTTTTTGTCTGTGCTAGAATTAAAAATTAAGGAGCCACCCAACCACTGTGTCAAGAAATGTCCATTAAAGTCCCGGTATGAAACCGCTACCAAAACTTGGTTCCCATTCTAAAACTTGGTTCCCATTCTATTCTATTCTGTCTGTACTATTCTTCACTGTGGGTCACTATTCCACTGACACAAATTATTTGAGTAGCTATTCTAATTTTTGTCATTGTGTCTATTTAAATTACAGTACATTACAGTATTTTGACTGATTACTCCCTGTTTTATTACATTTTAAACATATTTTTGAATTTTCCATGAGCATAAATTTTTCATTTACTGTTGGGGCATGGAACAGTTATGAAGAATTTGCCAGGCCCCGGTTTTACTAATGTTGAGAAGCCCCAATTTAGAATATACTATTACACTGTGAGTTTGCAGAGCACCGTGTTTTGCTGGGCTTAGTTGCAATAGTTTGATAAGGTTGTAGTCATTCCCTTGTATCCAGTACTATTTGTGTAAAGCAGGGATATGCAATTAGTGGACCTCCAGCTGATGCAAAACTACAAGTCCCATCATGCCTCTGCCTCTGGGTGTCCTGCTTGTGGCTGTCAGAATCTTGCTATGCCTCCTGGGACTTGTAGTTCTGCAACAGCTGGAGGTCCGCTAATTGCATATCCCTGGTGTAAAGCATTGGCTCCCAAACAACCAAAAAACTTCTAGAAGTTATCTGTAATACTTACACACTTGAGTTCCAGTGCGGTAAAGATTTTGGGAAGAAGGAATTTGCGGAGTGGCACGGTAAGGATGAGGAGGAAGGGCAAAGCCAGAGAAGCAGGGGTTAACATCACTGCGAACAGCACCCCCAGGCAGATCATCTGAATCAGAGTGAAGACGTGCATGCGCCAAGTTTTTACCTAGAGGAAAGGGTGAACAATATGCCAAATTCACTCTCAGGAATAGAACTTACAACCAAGCATTAAAACAGACCTAGCATCAGAAATATTTTTCACCATATGTGTATGCAGAGCAGCCATCAGAAATTTTTGGGCCCCTTACACAGCTGTAGACCTGGGCCCCCCATCTGACCACCAACATTCCCCAGGGCCCACCCACCGGCCATCCCACCACATCCGCCCACTGGCCAGGGGAGTACACATGTTGCATCCGCAGTAGGAATTATACATCCTGTCACACTTACCAGGTGTAGCCTGCCAAGCATGACCCATTCAAGTGAAGTGTGCAATGCATGCTAGTGTGGGATCCAAGGGGTTAAAAAAATAGTGCACAGGCAGCACAGCCTCACCCGATGCTTGCAATAAGACCTCGCACCAAACCTGGAGGTCCCAAACTAGGACCAGTTGTGGTCCAGGGGGCCCTCTCCGTGTGACCCAAGTTTGGTAATTTTATCGCCTATGGTTCGGGAGAACGGTGTCCCCAAACCGGGTGCCCCCCTCCCATAGACTCCAATGTTAAGTCCGAAACCGACTATTGCCGGTCAATGACTGGTCACTTTAGAGGCCCAGTACTCCAGAACCATAGTTGCTGGAGGTCCCAAACTTGGACCAGTTATGGTCCAGGGGACCCTCTCTATGCAACCCAAGATTGTTATTTTTTATCGGCTATGGTTCGGGAGAACGGTGTCCCCAAACTGGGTGTCCCCCTCCCATAGACTCCAATGTTAAAGACTGCTAAAGTCCCCTTGAGACACTGGGGCCCCTTACAACAGTACTGCCTGTAACCCCCTGATGGCGGCCCTGTGTGTATGTATACTACATAAAGTGCAATTTTAACATTTACAGGTGTTTGTTGATCTCAGAGATCACAGTACTCCCCATTCATCTGCTTCTTTTTCTGAAAGGATGGATCCATCTTTGTGTAGGCATCATTCAAGGACAACTACCTGGAGTGAGATGCTGGCTCAGAGATGACACATAAATCCTGTACAACTGTTGGCTGTGTTCACAAATGTCTGCTACACATTAGGCTGCTCAGTGCTGGGACAAGGTCATCCAGAGCCTAGGGCAAAGATGTCCAACTGCGTCCCCCGTTCATGATGTGCAAGCTTAGAAGATATCACTGCTGTACCTGCTCCCATCAGCCTTGCAACAGAAGGAAGGCGCCTACAGTAAACACTTGCACCCAGGGGCAGCTGCCTCTCCTGCCCACCCCTTGTCCCGTCCTTGCCCCTGCTGCAGTCTCTCATCTTGTTAAGGTAATTTCATTGGATGAAAGCTCAAGGATGGCTTTCTCATGATGAAAGGTTGAACTTTTTGAAATTTTGCTGAATGGATTTTGAAGGCATATTCAAAAGTTTTGCAACTGTCCCTATATCTATATTTTTCTTTTAATTTTACTGTTTTTACCTATCATTTTATTATTTCTCATTACCATTATGAATCTTCAACTTTTTTGCTGTGTTTATCATCATTTTTCATTAACCTTCACTATTCTCCTTTCCATTATAACTTCCCTATGTCCCCTTTCCCTATAAATCTCTGACAGCTCTTACCCGAGTGACATAGGACTCCTTGGGGTGATATTTAGGAGGCTTTAGAGTAAGTAAGATCCGGTCAAACAGCTGTATCCCATTCAGAGAGGTGACACCCATGTACAAAAAGATACCAAAAAGAACGGCCAATGGGATGAGGGACAGAACTGGTTCCATTAGGATTGAGAGACCTATAAAGACATTGAAGTTTGCAGTTGAATAAATTAAAATGTACAGCTAACATTAGGAAAGTATACAGATTACTTTACTATGTCATAGAATTTTGTTTCATTTGAGCTCAGGTACTTATCTAAAATTTATTACTTCCACGAAAGGTAAGCAAGTTGATTCTCTGGGTTTTAAGCAACCCCATGGCTTCAAGTATATAAATGTTAGCGTGTACCTAAACTCATCAACAGAAATGTAATATACTGCAGCTTACCAGTCCTTAGTGGTGGCTTCCTATTCTAGGGTGGCAACGCTTTCTCACCATACTATGAGGTGCACCCTAAGACAGGACTACAGAGCGCCCCCTACTATGAGTAGTAGCAGCAGTCATAAGAGATTGCTTGGAATCTAGAAGAACTTGTGTCTCTGGGTGGACTTGTGTCCTTTTTCAACCTGACTTACTATATATCGGATAAAAATGCGGCACAAACAAAGAATACAGAAGGTTATCAGCTAACAAGAATCTCTGGCAGTACAAGCATGGATTTTTTGCATTTACCAAACGGGTATAACAAGATGATTTGAATGGTATATTGATCAGATCACAATAAAACAAATAAAAGAAATGCATTCTTTGAGTTTACATACACTTTCACTTGCAGTAAACAAACTTTAAAACAAGCCCTCATTGACCTCTGTAGCTTCAGACACTGTGGATCAATTCACCCTAAAAATTCACCTCAGGAGCACTGAAGTCATAGTTTTCTCAGCAGTTCAACCTCCCCAGCTGATCACAAATCAAGGTAAAGGGCCAATCACAGCGGCCTTTTACCATGTGATCTGCTGTGTCCAGTTCCAGCTGGTCACACGTAAACAGACTTGCTGGTCATCGGCATTGCTTTCCTCACATACTGCCCCTGGGTGAGGAAAGGAAAGCCAATAGTCAGCATGCCTGGCAGGGCAGAATGAGTATATTGTTTACACTGATAATCAGGGCTCTGATCATGCATGCCCTGATTATCAGTGCAGCCCCATCAGTGCTCACCAGTGCAGCTCATCAGTGCTGCCTCATGAGTGCCCTTCAATGCAGCCTCATGAGTGCCCATCAGTGCAGCCTCATCAGCACACATCGGTGCTCATCAGTGCCCATCAGCGCAGGAGAAATATTACTTATTTGCAAAATTTTATAACAGAAGCTAAGAAAAATAAATTTCCCCAAAATTTCAGTCTCTTCTCAGTTGTTTAGCAAAAAATAAAAAAACCCACTGGTGATTAAATACCACCAAAAGGAAGCTCTATCTATCTGACAAAAGAGCTAAAAATGTAATTTTGTTAAATTGTTGTATGGCCACACAACTGTCATTCACAGTGCGACAGCACTGAAAGCTGAAGATTGTCCTGGGCAGGAAGGGGGTGAAAGTGCCCGGTATTGAAGTGGTTAAAGTGAACCTGTTATCCATTCCGAAAAAAACAACACTAAAAAGTGATTACTGTTATTTGCTTTGACCAGAAAACATCTTCAGTGCCCCATCTGAGATTGCTTAAAGTTGGCTAGTGAGGCCTTCATTTTGGACCTAAGCCCCCATCCTGATGCTAAGTCCTGCTCATGAGCTGCCTACAGTCCAATCAAAATGCCATTATTGGCCAGCAAGGCACTTTCATTGTAGGTGTGTGGGTTTTGATTCGAGGGAAGGGGTTTGTGCTCACAGTTATGGAAGTTTAAGGTTTCACTAGCAATATGAAAGCTATCTTAGACTGGGCCCCAAAGGCGCTTTGGAGTTCCTGGATTTGCATCTCTGGCTACTCTCGGGCGCAGTAGGGGGAGTTACTTCTTTTTCTGCTGCATTCTACATAGTGTTATAAAAAAAAAAAATAATACAGCAGTGAACACTCCTGGTTCTTGGAATGTTTGGTTCTTTGCCTGCTGCATTGAAATCATTTTTATTTTAGTCATTATGATTAGTTATATAGTGATTCATGGTCCTCCAAGAATTGTGGGTGTAGCAGCCAAAAATTATTATAAAATATTGGCACTACTATTCTCCATGCTTCTCTGAAACTATGTTCCTGCCTGTTCACGTCCCATTGTGTGTCCTTTATGTCTATTTCTGACCCAGTTTCTATTTTGTGTTTCCTATAAATCTGTACACCCTCAAGGTGAACTTCAGCCTGTCTTGTTTGATAGTCTTTGTCAGAGACGAAGGAGTGAGAGGTCACACTGTAGCTCCAGGCAGAATGTGGTTTATGACAGTCAGAGGAGGGCAATGCATGTATTATGATTAAATATACATGTACCTCATCTTGCATGCACATAAAAAAACCCTTCAAGTCCTACAAAAAAACTACAAACTCCTCAATGCAGATGCCATCTCTGGGCATCACCCTGATAAATATATTTAAAACATCACCTTGATAAATAATTTGGTATCAAAAGCTCTCTATGAAAATAAAGAAATAAAAGTAATGAAAGCACTCAAAGCTATCCTATGATAAAAAAATGAATAGGCAGAGGCAACTTGCAAAATTAGATCCAGATATATAGGAAGCTGGAGTTATTTGCAGCTCTCAATGCCTTCTTCCCACCCTAAGGTTTCACCCATTGCTCCTTTCAGAAATAGATGGCCTAGATCAGCCTTTCTCAACCTTTTCAGCACCGAGGAACCCTTGAAATAATTTTTCGGTCTCGGGGAACTCCTGCTAAAAATTAAAAGTCTACAACTCTTGATACATTAATGTGATGGTCAATGGGAAGAATGCTCCTTACATTTGTGGTCATTGGGAAGAATTACCCCTTACAGATAGCTAAAAAGATCAATGGTGTCATTGGGAATTTATCTGAGAGGTAGAAATTGACCATTGCTCAAGGAACCCCTAGCAACCACTGGAGGAACCCTAGGGTTCCACGGAACCCTGGTTGAGAAACACTGGCCTAGATGATAAATAGGAAGGTCCAGGAGGCTCTAGGGCAGGGATATGCAATTAGCGGACCTCCAGCTGTTGCAAAACTAAAGTCCCATCATGCCTCTGCCTCTGGGTGTCATGCTTGTGGCTGTCAGAGTCTTGCTATGCATCATGGGATTTGTAGTTCTGCAACATCTGGAGGTCCACTAATTGCATATCTCTGCTCTAGGGAATGAGGCCAAGCTCAGCCTTTACATGATATGCTAAGATCTGCACTGGAGTGGTAGCAACAGTCCAAGATATGAGAGGGCCCCAAAAATTTAAATGGTGTTCCCATGGCTCCCAACTGTCCCTGATTTCGAGGAACTGTCCCTAATTTGGAACAAAAGTCCCCCTGTCCCTCTTTCCTCCTAATGTGTTCCTCATTTTGGTCTGATCTATATAGTTTTATATAAAATGCACTGTTAAACTTTCAAAAAGTGTTTCCCAGTGCTAAACCACCCAAGGACAAAGGCTAGGGAGATATCTGCTCATACACAAATTTGTTTCCTAAGTGCTGGGACCACGTGATCCTTGTCTAATGCTGGTAGATATATTACCATATATTACACTTTGGTCCCTTCCTCTGTTCTGGTAGCCCAAACAGATCTTATATTCCCATAAGCTCTGATGAAGGGGGCAATGTGTGGCTCCCAAAACAAGCTGGCTTTTATACCCAATATATGTTTAGGAAAAAGAAAACCTTACTTTGAATTCTGATACTTTGGTGTGGCACTTCAATTCCCAATTTAAATACTACCTTTACATCCTGAGGTTCTTGTGGTAGTTCCTTGGTGCACAGAAGCAGCCACATATCACAGATACCCCATAGGGACAGTATCAGCTAGGGATGGTGTACATGTTCGGATCAAACGTAAGTTCAATCCAAACATCACCTGTTCGCTGGTTCGGGTTTTCCCCAACATTATGGGGCGTTCGCGGCAACTTTGCGCGCCCCATAATGTTTTAAAATGTCGGCGGAGTGCCGCCCTGCATGCTTTGGCCAATCAGCGGGCGGCCTGCAGTGAGAGCTCTGATTGGCGAAAGGCATCCTGCTTTTAGCCAATCACTGCACAGCAGTCTCAATCCACGCCCCACGCTATATAAAGCCGCTTGCACAGCGGCTCTATGATAGTGTGTCGGCGGCGGTGTAGAGAGTTAGTGTAGATTCCTGAAGACAGGCAGTTTAGAGATATATATATATATAAATAGATATATATCTATATCTATATATATATATATATATATATATATATATATATATATAGATAGATATATATCTATCTATATATATATAGATATAGATATATACATATATATACAGTCTAGTATATATATATATATATATATATATATACATACACGCACAGTGTACTATATATCAGTGTACACTGTACAAAAGGTATACATAGAAAATATATATATATAGCCTGATATATATATATATACACACACTGCGTATTGAGTGTCCACTATATATCTGTCCATACCGTATATAGTACACTTGATATGGTGTATTAAAATATATACCATTTTTAACCCCCAGAGCCCTTTATTACATTTGTTGTTTAGTTAAAATCATTTTTTTTTCATAGAAAATTACTTAGAACCCCCAAACATTATATATTTTTTTCAAACACCCTAGAGAATATAATGGCAATCATTGCAATACTTTTTGTCACACGGTATTTGCACAGCAGTCTATCAAGCACTTTTTGTTTTTGGAAAAAAAAATCACTTTTTTGAGTTAAAAAATAAGACAACAGTAAAGTTAGCCCAAATTTTTGTATATTGTGAAAGAGGATGTTACACCACACTTGCGGAATGGTGACAAACTCCGGTACTTAAAAATCTCCATAGGCGACACTTTAAAAATGTTTAACGGTTACCAGGTTAGAGGTGCAGAGAAGGTCTTTTGCTAGAATTATTGCTCACACTCTGGCGATTGCGGTGATACCTCACATGTGTGGTTTGAACACCGTTTTCATATGCGGGCGTGACATATGTATGAGTTTTCTTTGCTGCACGAGCTCGCGGGGACGGTGGCGTGTTAAATTTTTTTTTTTTTTTTAATTTATTATATTTTTCGTCTTAACACTGTTCCTTTAAAAAAAAAAAATCTGATCACTTTTATTGCTATCACAAGGAATGTGAACATCCCTTGTGATAGTAATATATGGTGACAGGTACTCTTTATGGAGGGATTGGGGGGGGTCTAAAAGACCCCCCATCCCTCCTTTACACTTCACAGTATTCAGATCACCAAAAACGGCGATTCTGAATACTGTAATTTTTTAAAAACCGGCGCCGTTAGCTGCTGAGTAAACTGGAAGTGATGTTGTAACGTTGCTTCCGGAAATGTACGAAGGAGTCCCAATAAAGCCGATTCCGGCTTCCACAGGGACTCCACACAGCGGCCAGAAGTGTCAGATCAGAGCTCCGGTCTCTCGGTGGGACAGGAGGCCGGAGAAGAACGGCGGACAGTGGCAGGAGGGGGGGATGTCCCCTCCCGCTGCCTGGGATAATGACCGAGCGGCTCCCAAGCCGGATTGGCTGTTATCAACGGATAGCCGACCGACTGCTCTAAAAAACTGTACCAGGGTATAGCCTGTAGCTGCAGACTATACCCCGATACTTCCACTTAACCACTTGCCGACCGCCGATCGGCATCTGACGGCGGCAAAGTGGCTCGTTCCCGCAAATCGCCGTCATACGACGGCGGCTGTGGGAACGAGTTTAGTGAGCGCGTGCGCGCCGCCGGAAGCGCGCCCGCGCGCTCACTGTGTCCAGGGGGGGCCAGGGAGCGAGTGCGGCGGCTTCGATTGCCGCCGGCTACCCGCGATGGCCCCCCGGAGCGAGTGAGCGGAGGTCCGTGTATGTAAACACGGACCTCCGCTCTGTGTGAGGGGGAAGGGCTGTGATCACAGCCTTCCTTTACGTGAAGGCTGTGACCACTTCCCTTCCCCAGCTAGGCAAGCCCCCATACAGTTAGAACACGCCCAGGGAACATAGTTAACCCTTAGCGCGCCCCCTGCAGGTTAACCCCTTCACTGCCAATGGCATTTACACAGTAATCAGTGCATTTTTATAGCACTGATCGCTGTATAAATGCCAATGGTCCCAAAAAAGTGTCAAAATGTTCCGACATGTCCGCTGCAATATCGCAGTACCGCAAAAAATCCAGGATCGCCGCCATTATTAGTAAAAAATAAAAAAAAATTAAAAACCCCAAAAATGAATTCTCATCATCCGTAAACGCGACCACTTTTGCGCAAACCAATCAATATACGCAGATTGCGATTTTTTTTATCGCAAATATGAGGAAGAATATAAATCGGCCAAAAACGGTGAAAAAAAATGTTTTCTTATATTTTTTTTTTGGATTTGTATTTTAGGAAAAAGTCCACCGACGAAATTGGTGAAGTCGGGGCCTTCCTAAAGGTCGAAATCCTGGCCTCGGGAAAAACGCTAAGCCGCGACGCAGCGAAATTGACTGTTAACGCGCCAGCACGTTGCAACATGGGTTTGCTTTAAACGCAGGAAAAAAAGGGTGTTTATCTCGAAAGAAAACCACCATAAACTAGTGGCGACGCAGTAAAAACTAGCGGCGATATTTGTTTTCTTCTCGCTGTTTTTTTGGGTTTAAAGAATGAAAAAGGATTTTATGTTTAGGTTTTTTTTTTATATTCTTTTGTAAAAAAAAGTGGCAAAA
>BLSH010254407.1:329650-351128 GCA_018402905.1 Glandirana rugosa
TTTTTTTTATATATTTTTTTTTTGATTTGTATTTTAGCAAAAAGTAAGAAATTTGATTTTTTTTTGCAAAATTGTCGCTCTTCTTTTGTTTATAGCGGTGATCCGAAATGACGCAGAGGTGATCAAATACCACCAAAAGAAAGCTCTATTTGTGTGAAAAAAAGGACGCAAATTTCGTTTGGGTACAACGTCGCACAACCGCGCAATTGTCAGTTAAAGCGACGCAGTGCAGAAACGCAAAAAGTGCTCTGGTCAGGAAGGGGGTAAAACTTTCCGGGGCTGAAGTGGTTAAACATTCTAATGCCTTCAAATGAAAATTGAGTGCTGTCCGTGATACTTTTTTTATTTGCACTAACATACAAGTTTTCAGGACAAGCTTTCGGGGTGTGTCCCCTTCTTCAAGGTCCAACAGTACTGCTTGGACCTTGAAGAAGGGGACACACCCCGAAAGCTTGTCTTGAAAAATTGTATGTTAGTGCAAATAAAAAAAGTATCACAGACAGTACACAATTTTCTCTGTCGCAATTGCAATAAAACGGCTAGAATCACCTCAGTGCCTTCAAATAAAACAGTTTGACATTGTCTTTTTTATTTTTGAAATAAAATATACAATTTTCGATCCATATACACTATGTTGTCAAAAGTATACACTATATTGTCAAAAGTATTGGGACACCTGCCTTTACACACACAAGAACTTTAATGGCATCCCAGTATTAGTCCGTAGGGTTCATTATTGAGTTGGCACAACCTTTGCAGCTATAACAGCTTCAACTCTTCTGGGAAGGCTGCCCACAAGGTTTAGGAGTGTGTCTATGGGAATGTTTGGTCAAGCATTCCCATAGACACACTCCTAAACCTTGTGGACAGCCTTCCCAGAAGAGTTGAAGCTGTTATAGCTGCAAAGGGTGGGACTAAGACTGGGATGCCATTAAAGATCATGTGCGTGTAAAGGCAAGCGTCCCAAATACTTTTGACAATACAGTGTATGTTCTTACAGGGATGCCAAAAATTCCATATGGCTCTGTGTGCTCAAGTGATTTAAATATCAAAATCGTGAATGAAGGATGAAACTTACTTTAAAATAAGCTTCCTCAAACACCAGAAGAGGTCCAGAGAAACCTAGAATAAGTAGAGGCTGGGCACCAAGGAGACAGAAGAGAATACCCTGAATAGCTGTAGACACCATCAACTCTGGGACACCCATCCATTTCTCTGTTTTCTGAGCTGCAAAGAAGGAGAAATGGGTATATCTATTTGATGTTTTTGAAATTGAAGTCTCCTGAAATATTCCATAAACCACACAGATGCAGTATAAAACCAGAAGCCCAATTTTGCTAGATTTTAATAGTGTAGAGAAGATTTAGAACCATTGTTGGGTTTACATAACTGTCTATGTCCCTGCTTGGGCGCTCTAATTTTACTATTTGTCATGCAGTACCGGATTTATAAGGGGGCTAAAGGGGCAATTGCCTGAGCCCTCCTGCCAGACTGCCTTTATTAAAAAAATGAAACTCATTTTCCCCTTCACCTTAATGAGGAGTTCCTCCCAAAAGTGGAACTTCCGCTTTAAGGGAAGGTGACCCCCCAACATGCCACAATTGGCATGTAATTTTTTTTTGGGGGGGGGGACCCTGTTTCAGGGTCCCAGGTCCACTTCCTCTCCCGGTGCCGCGGAACCAGAAGGAAGTACACCCCCCTCAGCGATCTTCTGGGACACGTCACAGGTCCCAGAAGGTACGCAGGCCATTCGCAATACGCAGCGCGACTCATGCACGTGCAGTGTGCGCCTGGCTTTGAAGCCAAAGCCGGGTGCCCACACTTGTGATCCCGGCACCGTATGGAGGAGGAGGAGAAGAGCGACGCTGCGGGTGGCTGCATCACTGGAGCCTGGGACAGGTGAGTGTCCGTTTATTAAAAGTCAACAGCTACACTTTTTTTTCAGTAGTGTGCCTTTTTTGCAAACTATCTGATTCCATCTCAACAGACAGTTTTATTACATGATGAAGGGCTTGCTCATAGCTTCCTAAGAGTTAATGTAGTTATTAGAATATATGTGAGCATGATGGTCACCAGTTGTTGGGAGAAAGGTCATTCAGCAAATTGACACTGATAAAGAAATATCTGAGAACCACGATAACCCATGAAAGACTAAGTGCTCTGTGCCTACTGGCTGTCGTGAGCAGTGTCCTCAAGATGATACATTTTGATGAGTTAGTTAAAGATTTTAAAGATGCTAAGTGCAGGAAGAAAGACTTTTTGAAAATATTATAGTGTGTTGCATAACTGTGATATATGACTTGCTAGTTCTAGTTACCCGTGTAATTTGTATTCTTACAGTCAATAAAACTGAGAAAAAAAATCAGGTAAGTGTCTTTTTCGGAACCTAACATATTTATTTAAAACAAAATTGGTTTATCATTCATTTCAGTTCACTTTTTTATTTGTTATATAATTTAATTTATATGCTGAGGGGCTCCCAAACTTGAAGTGCCCAGGCCCTTCAAGGTCTAAATCTGCCACTATTGCCATGATGACCATTGTCACCAGGACAGAAAATAATGGCAAATTCAAAAGTTTATGGTTGTCTTCAAAATGAGTAAAGGAACTTTCTCTCAGTCCAGTGGGGACACTTGTTCTAGTGACTTGTAAAAGGTGTGGTGGAAACAGTGGCTTAATGCTATGTGAGAGAGCAGAAAGAAGAAAAGACTAAATGGAGGAAAAAGCACAAAGACAATGGAAAAGAGAGAAGGGATACTATGGAGGACAAGAAATAGCCTGAGGCTGGGTTCACACCATTGCAAATTGGTTGCGGGTTCCCCGCATCCAATTCGCAATAGCAGGAGATTTTGACCGGCTCTCTATGGAGCCGGTTCACAAATCTCCGCAGCAGATCCGGTGCGTTTTTCACAAAAACACTGTGCAACTTTTGGTCCGTTTCAGGTCCGAATTCAGCCCAAAATTCGGGCTGAAATTGGACCTGAAACGATGAACCAGGACGCAATGGACCCCTGCTGTGAGCCGCATGCGGTTGATATGTGAACCTAGCCTTACCCTTATTTCCTAATGGTATGCTATAAGCATTTTCAGTGCACAGGCAGAGGGGCTTTTAGGAACCTAGCAATGCCGGAATGTATTACTCAATTATGCTGGCATAATGTCCAGCATCGGATATCAGATGCTTACCCATTAAACCTCCAAAAGTAATGGCAGGGGAGAGGGCAGCAAAGTAGATGAAGATAACAGCAGCCAAACACTGCGGGCTCAGAGCATCACGTATGTCACTAAGGTACTGGGGGTAACGTCGTTTGATGTCACGAATCAGACCACCAAAAGGCTTTCCTGTTCTCTGTAGGGGGTCTTCTGGGGGCTCCTCTTTAGCTTTTAGATCTGTGAAACACAAGGAAAGTAATAATAAATAGTACAATTTGAAGCCATGCCTGAAATACATGCCTTACTCCTAAGAAGCAAAATGTTTCTTACACTGATAAAGGCTAACAAGGTCCAACCAGCTCTTTGCAAACTGGATAAATAGCTCTACACATAGGTTATATGCTATAAACCAGCAGTTTTGCATAGCCCTACACATGATCCTTAAGCAGATATCAAGGCAGCATAACAAAGACACATCTTAGTGGAGAATCACTTGGAACAAGCATTAAAACTGTGAAACTGCAACTCATAACTTGGAAATGCCCACCATGCTGCATTGATATTGTGCATTAAATTAGTATTGCTATAAACAGTGAAAGTAGTTTGGACATGGATGTTGAGTTGTGTTGAGTTCTCTCTACCTTTATGTCCGCCTGGCACAATTTTCACCTCTTGGTATCTCTTCCTAAGCAGGTTCTGCTGAACTGGTACCAAATCCTTTAGTAGCTGTTCATTTGTTGAGTCAGTGGGAGGAAGAACAATGCAACAATCCAAAAAGGCATCTAGAGATTTGAGAAGATCCTCACGGCCACCAGCAAGGTACATCTCTGTTCGGAACACCTGCAAAGGAGAGAATGTGTCAATAATTAAAAGAATACATTGAAGAAAGTTATTATAATAAAATGGAAATCTGAAAGGATCGTCATAGGATAATATGTCAGCACTATTTTATTGATTCATCATCCATATATAATGCATAAGCATTTTGCAGTGCTGTAAAGCATTGCTCTTTACCACATGAATGTGTATGTCTAGGCAACAAAAAATATATCATGTACAGAAAAAAACATGTCAACTATGTAAGAGATGAGGAGAGGGGGAGGTGTTCTGTAGTCCAGCTGTTGAGAACTCGGCAGGGCTGGCAACACTGCTTGAGGTTTTAGCGTTGTCAACTCGCTACAGCTCACTGGTTTTCTGGCAGATCAACAGGTATTTTTATGCTATTAATATCAATATTCATTACTGAAAAGAAAAAAATATCTTCTGAATGGTAAATTTACGGTTGACTCCACCTAAGTATTCATAATTATTAGCTTTGTACAGATGTACAGATACAGGTTTTTTTCTGGCACACTACTCACTCTTTCAGCCATCATGCTGGATATAGCCCTCCCCACTTCATGGTAGCTGGTGGTGGCATTCTTGGGGCCAAGAAGGATGAACATGAACCTGATAGGAAGAGGAGCCTCGATGACTGAGTCCAGATGGACAGCCTCCTTCAGACGTACGAAAGCCAATGTGGGGGCCTCCAGGAAACTAGCACAGCCTATGGTGTGGGTAGATGATGGGAATGAGAATGGTATGATAAGAAAGACATGTCTGGAAGGTCCAGAGAAAGAGTAAGGATGGAGAGAAGAGGGAAGCGTGAAGAATGAAGACTACCTGGAAAGTAGACAGTGATAAAAGAGGAGAGAAAGAGCAGTTAAAAGACAAAGAGATACAGACAACACTCCTTCCTAGCCAAAAATTAATTTTGGAGTTTATAATTCCCAACACATACAATTAAAAAATAAGAATTAAATATCAGCAAAAAAATGTACCTAAATCAGAGTTCAGCACAGATTGGCAGATTCACCCTATATGCAATAGACCACTGGTTCTCAACCCTGTCCTCAAGTACCCCCCAACAGGCCATGTTTTCAGGTTTTCCTTTATCTTGCACAGGTGCTTTAAATCAGAGTCCATGGATTGCTATTTTGGACAGCTATTTTATCTAAGAGAAATTCCCAAAACATGGCCTGTTGGGGGTACTTGAAGACAGGGTTAAGAACCACTGCAATAGACGATAGTCTTTGCATACTTGCAAATTGAAGTTAAAAAAGAACAATACACAAGCAGCTAAATGCACAGTTGAATACATAAACTGGACTCAAACTTTTTCAGCTGCCAAAAGATTTTTAATCCTGTTCAGCCAGTTCTGAGACTCCTGTCAAAGTGCATAGTCAGGTTCCTGCCTAAATTATTCTCTACCTCAGTTAAAGCCATTGAGATTGGTCAAGGGGCCTTCCTCAGACTGTGGCTTAATACAGAAACCTGCTGATTAGATCATCACTCAACTCTCTTCTTTTATCAGCAAGCTTTATATGGAGAACATGATGCAATGCAATAGGTCCTGGCTGGCTGCTGTATAGGAAATTATAGGAAGCGAATATAAACACTGTTTTATGCACTCTTTAAAAACATATTTAGAACCTGTGTGGATTGGCTTTGGGCTTGTGTTGATGAGGTCAGTTTGACATTAACGTCAGATGATTTGAGATCATTCAGAATTCATTGACAGGTGCATTTAACCAGCAATTGGCCTCCTTCTGGACCTGCAATCGACCTGCTTTAACTGGGTTTTGTATTCCTGTAGAGTTACAGTTATGGGTAAGCAAAACAATTTAAAGTGAACAAAAGCCCATCAACACAGGCTCTTTTAGTAGTTCTATTAAACCCTAACTGGATTAAATGGAACCCTTATATGTACCTATAGTATTGATTTGACTGCTTGTTCTTTTATTAAAGGGAGAATATTTTATAAAATTATTTGACTTTCAAATAGATAAAGTATCAGGTTTCAGTGAGCTGAAAAGCTAAACATGGTAGAAGGAAGTGGGCAATAAAGGGATATACTCACCAACCATGACCACTGAGGCTTCGGCACTCTCTGGTACCCTTTCGTCCAGCTTCCCTTTGGCATGTGACTGTTGAATTGAAAGAAATGATTTAGTCTAAATAAATGGAATACTGTAGATATTCTTAAAGCTATCATGCAGATGAATAAATTAAAGGGACAGTCCACAAGCAACTTAAATTTTAACTATAGGTGGAGCCAGGTGGGTTGAGTCAGCCCCTGGTTTCTTTTATGTCTGGGATACTTCAACGTAGAGCTCTCCTTCCATAATTCCCAACTCTGTTCTTGTCCACCTGGGAGGTTTGGCTGCTCCTGTCCAGCTTTGTATGTTCCTGCTCCTCCTATTACTATCTCCATAAAATAAATAAAAACTCCAACAAGGTTAATGGGAACCCCCGATAATGGCCATACTAGGTGTGCAGACCAAGGACTTCAAAGGAAGAGAACTAACAGAGTCCTTGAGAGATATAAGAAACTGTCAGGTGCTTGAACTTTTCAGCATCTACCGTAACCTGAAATATTGGCTTTGAGTGGACTGTCTTTTTAAATGTTAACTCTCACAGAGCAATTGCTTTTGATTTCTAAATTCAAATACAGTGAAGGTGTCCTCCACTTCAACCAACAAACATCTACTTTTTGACAGGTAAAAAACTGAGAGCACATGCTGTTGGCTACATCATTATTTTCCTTTAATGTCAACCTTGTGTAATGGGCAGATGGCCAATTCCAAGTACCATTGGAGTGGTGTTTTAATACTCAGAAGACAAGACCACTTTGTCTACTGGCCAATTAAGTCTCACTTCTTGGGGGCATAGACAAGAATTACCCTCAATGGGTGGTATTTTAAAAGCACAAAAATGGTCATAGATTTATAAAAATACAAAATGCAATTCATAAAATATTCCATATATATAAAATCAAGAATTAGAGCATGCTAATATGTTGAACAAACGTGATTCAGAATGATGGATTATGATCAGCACCTAATGCATTTCGGAATACCTTCTTTAGAGGTGCTATTGTGGATCATACATCAAGTTTAATTCAGACTAAAATGGGAGTGTCTCATACGCATGTCCAACAGATCATTAAAAATGTGTTAGTTTAATACAACTGCGGGCAAAACCAAAAGGTTGCCATTACCATAAGCCCATATTACCCCAAGGCCAACCCATGCAACTCTCCACAAAGGATCCGGGCAGTGCCGTCAATGGAGGAAAACAAGACCAATATTTGGACAATGGCCACTTGAGCGGAAGGGGTCTTTTATACGGTTAATGGATGAAACTACAGCGCCACGGCTGGAGTAGATACTGGGCACAAAGGATCTGTGCCCGGTATCTACTCTATTTGGTACCATCTGGTCTATAAAGACTAGATGATAGTGAGCCTCCAGCAATGACATCTAACCCGCCGCCATCTTGGGGGCTGACAATTGAGAATGTTCTGCTAAATCAGGGACATATAGGTCAGAGACCTTTAAATAAAAATCAAGACCCACATCATATATCGTTTGGAATGTTGGTGCAGAGATCACCAGTCTTTTTTAGCTTGTGAACAACATTCAATTATAAACAGTTGAAGATTAAGCTTTTTTTTAGGTTTAGGTTTAAATATATGGAAATCAAACTAAGGAGGCTTTCGGCAGTGCACTCCCTGATACCAGCAGGAGAAGAACTGATTGGTATTGCTCTACATACACATGTGTTCTGCAAAGAACATGGCTAAACTCAACAATAGCTTATTATTATTTATTTACCCTAAAGCTTCCTTTGAGTGACCTTACTAGATCAAGGACCACTATGCACCTCATTTTCTTTTTGTGCATGGCTTTCTTAAACAATTTCACCATGGATTTAAATAGCACTTCTGTTCTTAATAATACCCATTCAAACACTTTTTTGGATGATATAAATTGTATAGCCTTGGCTTCATTCTCATCTCCACTCACAAGGTTACTTACTGTTTGAGAATTGTCTTTGGATAATACATTTTGTAACTGAGAACCAGCTAATGGGCTGCCACCTGCATGTCTGTTGGGAGCCAGTGGTGGAGGATTATTGGCTTTCCCTTCCTACCTTTTCTTCTATGGTCTTCATCTCAATCTGGTGAATCAGTGACTGTCCACTCTCAGGGTCTCCTTTGGAAACATCATCTGGCCGGCTGTTAATAGAAATTTTTGATGTGACTGTTACATTCCTTAGAAATATTAAAGTTATACTGTTATATTTATAGCATTCCTTGGTGAAACTGGATTGTAACCATTGTTATTATTTTACTCTAATGCTGAGCTATTTCATTATGGCACATAGTATTTTCACAACCTCTAGACATAAAAATGATCTGAAAAACCAACACTAATGACTTATATTCATTGACTGATTTTTCATACAGATAAATACTTGGTAACCGATATGTCCAAAAGAATTTTGAGTTTATCTAAAGGGGCCCTCCGTTTTAAACAGAAATTATTTAAAGCTGAAGTTCAGTCTGCTTATATTGTACTTACAATTTATCATCGATTCTCTAATAAAGTTCATCAACCAATCACCAATCAAAACTAAGTTAACAGTTTGGGGAGGAATTTTCCTTTACTTGGCATGTGGCTTACTTGTGACGCAGAAGTAGGGCTCTCAGTACTTCCTCCCGGTTATTGGGATTCAGGCGACCTTCATAAATCAGTTGATCAATGACATGACTGGAGATTCCTGGAAGAGTCTTTTCCGCCAGGTCTAGAATCACTGTGCCTAGTGATAAAACATTCCAGACTCATCACTTTTCCATTCCCGGATGGGGATATGCAAAAAAATGTACATGTTAAATCCAGTTTTTAATAATTGCAAACCTAATGGAATTTTTTGCAATATTTTTTCATGTTTTTACAACCTGTACAATATCACACATTCTGGAATACCGGCAAAGTGTCCAGTACTCCATACTATATATGCAATCATTATTTTACCTGAAATACTGTAGCCTCATATTCTAGACTTAATGAAGACCATATTTTAGGCTGGCACATCGCAACTAAAAAGGTCACAACAGAAGCTGCAAGAATTATATTAAAGCTACAATCCTGCTTCATACACAGTTTTCTGTAGAACTCATTGGTGACCGGACTTTTCGCTGCTGCAGTTAAGCAATACAGCTTGGTCACCTTCTTGCCCTTAGGTTTTGATTGGACAATGAAGACTGTTGAGATCATCCCCTCTACTCCAGTGGTCTTCAAACTCCAGCCTGCAGGCTGGATGTGGCAAATTGCTTGCCTTTATTCGGTCCTTGGGGCACCATGCCATCCACTGACACCAATGATGGAGCACCATTCTTTCCACAGCCACCAATAATGGGGCACCATTACTTCCGCCTACACCAATTATGGGGCAACATTCCTCCCAGAGATACCAATAATGGGGTTCCATTCCTATCAAGAATACCAACAATGGGGCACCATTCCTCTCACTGATACTACTATTCCTTCCACTAAAACCAGTGATGGGGCACAGTTTACTCTTAATGGCACAAGGGTTTTTTCTAAATCCACAAGGACACTAAACTGACCCTTTGTTCAGAAAGTTTGGAGACCCCTGCTCTACTCACTGCACTTTCTCCTGCTACCGGCATGTTGGTTGTCAGTACATTTTTATTTAGTAAACCAGATTTATTGTCCTCTTTTTTTTTTGCATGCCTCATTTGTTATATTCCCCCCACCATTTTATAGCAGTACCATTTTTCAGTGCCCGTCGTAGCTCCAAGAGGCTGCGAAAAGTGAGATAGGACAGCTGAGGTTTTCCCCACTGCTTCAGATCATCCTGGAAGCCTTCTTCATTCTTAAGCCATCGGGCAGCCTCCACCCAGTGCAAATCGTTATTGGGGTCCATGACTAGCTCCTGCAGCTCCACGTACGCCTGATAAAATAGAGGATAAAAGGTGAGCAGGGTAGAGAATCCAAAGTAACTAGTAAAAAAAATAATTAATGAAGAACACAAAATATGGATATGATGAATTGCAGGAACCTTGGCACAATGAGAATTTCAGTCCACTTCTATGGATTTGTGACACTTCTCTGTAGCTACTAAAGTGATCGGTTGTCTTCTCATGAATGTCCTACTACAACTGTTACTTATCTTCAGCTTGGGTACCATGCTTCCCTTTCTGAAATCAATAATGCAGAATGCATATCTAGATGGTAACATTCAGGCGTGCCTTTGTAAAAGTTCTAGTAGTCAGATATCAATTTGGGAACAAAAGAGGAAATATCTTACTGATAAAGACCTGGAGGAATATAAAAGGCCAAGGGCAAAGTAACTTGCTACCATCCACCAAACCAGAAATATCTGTTTTGGTTAGACTGATATTTCAACAATACACACCAGTCAAAACTGGAAACAGGCACTGGCATAAATAAAGTGCACAAAACGACCCTCTGCTAACATCTCAACACTGCTTGCAGCTACTTTCCCTGGACCACCATATCTTGAGCCTTGTGCATGTGCTGGCCATTTTTTCAATTCTTCCACATCATAGAATTATGAGACCAGAGGCTGCTGTCCAACATCCATGCCCTGTGTGCTGGTTACCAGATCTGCTTGCATTTGGATTATCTAAAGCTCAGGTTAAAGAGAGTTCTAAAGAACAAAATTGTAATATACTGCAGCTTACCAGTCCTTAGATCTGGTGGATTCATTTATTTTCTTTGTTAAGGCATTTTTTTCTAGATTTTTACAAGGTGCTCCTGCTATAGGGTGTCAACGCTCACTCACTGTACTGTATCTCTGGAGGAGTAATGTTGTCTCCCTAGGACAGTAAGTGTGTTAGGACTACAGGACACCTCTTTTTCTCTTCTACATTACATGGGTGGAGGTGTTCTGTAGTCCACAAAAGCAAACTTCAGAAGAATACATATGCGTTGTAGGCAGTGGATCCCAGAGAAGGACAGGTATTCAAATATCTGAACTTTCTGGAGGCAGCTCTCTGTCAACATGAGAAACCTAAGGAGTCCCCAATTGAAGTCTTCCTATTGCAGGAATAAGCGGGCCACAATCATTGGTTTAGTCCAGTAGGGGGTATTTTGATTAACCACTTCAGCCCTAGAAGGTTTTACTCCCTTAATGACCAGGCCATCTTTTGCATTACTTTAAGTGGCAGTCATGCGAAGTTGTATCCAAATTAAATTAATACCCTTTTTTTCCCCACAAATAGAGCTTTCTTTTGGTGGTATTTGATCAGTGGTTTTTATTTTTTTGCACTATAAACAAAAAAGAGCGACAATTTAAAAAAAAAAAACAATATTTTTTACTTTCTGCTATAAAACATATCTAATAAAAAAATTGAAAAAAATCGAATTAATTAATTTAGGTCAATATGTATTCTGCTACATATTTTGGGTAAAAAAAATCCCAATAAGCGCATTTTGATTGGTTTGTGCAATTGTTATAGCGTCTACAAAGGATGGGATATTTTTATGGAATTTTTAGGTATTTTTTTTTTTAGTAGTAATGGCGGTGATCAGTGATTTTTAGCAGGACTGCGATATCGCAGCAGACAAATCGGAAACCTAACTGACACTTTTGACACTTTTTTTTGGGGACCAGTGACACTAATACAGTGATCAGTGCTAAAAATATGCACTGTCACTGTACTAATGACACCGGCAGGGAAGGGGTTAACATCAGAGGTGATCAAAGGGTTAAATGTGTCTCTAGGGGGTTCTTGCTAACTGTGTGGGGGATGGTATGACTGGGTGAAGACAGAGATTGGTGTTCCTGCTTCTCCCCTGTCAGAACTGCGATTTGCCTTGTTTACATAAGCAGATCGCTGTTCTGCCTCTACCGGGAACAATCGCAGGTGGCTGGTGGACATCGGGTCCGCAGTACCTGCTGATTGCCATCCCCTGTGTCCAGTCAGTCAATCACGGCCTCTGCATGCGCACCCCCAGTGGCTATTGCACAAAATTACGTACAGGTTCGTGATTTTGTGGAAAAGAGCCGATGTGCCACCATATATGTGGTAGGCTAAAGTGGCTAAATACGATATAAAGATTAAAATCCAGTGCAATTCAGGGGATCACAAATTGTGGGGATTGTATGCTGTATGGGTCACACTGGCGCCTGACCACTAATGTATCTGCTTCTTTGATACAAGTCCAGTACAGATTAGTTTTCATTTTCAGCATACAAACCCTGATAAAGGGGGATTTGTGAACCCCAAAACACGCTTTTCATACTACCAACCTAACTCTGAAACTAAGGCTCCATTCACACTTTGATGCAACTCTGATGCAACTATGATGCAATTTTGGATGGGACTGGTTGTCCCTCTGAAAACTGAAACCCACTGTTGCATGTAAAACATTCAGGTACGACTTTTGAGGGTTAATACTGAAGTTTATGGCCCTCAAGTTGCATGAAAGTCAGACCAAAGTAGTGCATGAACTACTTTGCCATCACTGCGACTTTAAATCGCAATTTTATGAATGGTTATCATTGTAAAACATGGGGTATAACTTGTCATGCGATTTTGATGTCCAAAGTCGCATGACAAGTTGTACAAGCGTGAATGGGGTCTAAGGCTGAAAACAATGTTTGAGATTTCAATTCGGTGCACAGGAAGTTATAAGCACACTGAATTTGTGGCAGGATCAATGTGTATTTTCTATACTTGTCGAATATGTGTTTAACCTTAAAAAAGAAAATGAATGCAGCCACCACAAGAAGCTGCAATATTTTACATTTTTGTTTTTGAGCGTACATATACCTTAAGGTGGGTATTCTAACCGGAGCAAGTTTTTAATTTTTAGCATGCAATAGTTATAATAAAATTAATTTCCATTCTATTCCATTACATAACAGGGTGCCAGACTATGTATTCCAATGGGGGGGGGGGGTGTGTTTTTTTGAAGCACTTGATTAGAGCCAGAGTCTCTAATAGGCTTAAAAAAGGGGTGGGCTCGGGGCGCAGAGCACTGCGCCCTGATCCCACCCAGTTGTATGACACTAGTGAATGAACATTTGCTATAACCACACTGATCCTCCTCCCGGCAAATCAGGAAGTGGGTCTGATACCCTTCACCCGATTGGCTAAAATGACAGGCAATCCTACTGGATGCCTAGGAGGGAGGAGCCGCACGGAGAAAGCCGACGTGTTACATAGAAGACACAGGAGCCCGCCACCCGTAGAAGCAACTGCCCATCTGCCTGCCAAAGTCCGCAACCCACCAGCTGCCCACTGGACCCCGCAACCCACCAGCTTCCTGCAGGAACCAAGTGCCTGGGGGGAGGGGTTGTTTGCCACCCCCCAAAAAAAAGCTCACCAGCCACCACTGATTTCTAGTAACCAATAGTTGCCTAAATAAGTTAATTTCTGTACCTGGTATAGAAGAATGCAAACCAAGCATACCATAGGCAACTATTCCAAATAAACAGCTTAGTGTGGATTTACTATAAATACGTTGCGCACGCCAATTCGTATGTTTATACAGACAATATAGAAATAAACCCGCCATAATTATCCTTTAAACACATATCAGCTGTGTATACAGCAACACAATTTAGCCTTTATCACTGCAAACACTTTAACATTCCAATCTTTATGTCCCAGATCTCTTACCCCTAAAGCTGCGAGAGGCAGAGGGTAGCCAGGTTCCCCCCCTGCAGGGTCTCCATTGAATAAATGGGGGTATCATCAGAAAGAGCGTGCCCTTCATTTGCCTTCTATGTCTGATCTTCGTTTGTAAGAGAAGGAGGAAAGGGGGAGGTAAAAATTCTGGACAAACCTGAAAATCAGTCTGTCCCTATACTAGTAGTAGAGTGTGATCATGCGGGTAACTGGCACAGGGACTAGATCATTCACTCGACTAATGAATCCTTTGGTGACCTTACAAGTTTGGGGTTAGTAGGGCTCGGGGCAAGGGAAGGTATTACGGCTCATATTATATTATAGATTAAGGGACAGTCCCAAGCTTGGATGGTTTGCCCCAGGCTTGGATGCTGTTGGTTTCTGAAAATGAAAAAGTCACTGAAAATTGAAAAGATTGATAAAAAAATGTTACTTATTTTAAGGATAATGCTGGTCCTGCATATACACATTTTTAGGTCATGTCAACCATTTTCAGCCAGCTTCTGGTCTCTAATACAGTGGAAAGCACTGTGCTGAACTAGATTAAAAAAATACCACTACCAAATTCAATTGCAAATGCTGATCAATTTTACGTATTGAATTATTGCAATCAAAAACAAGAACCCTGTCAAGCAATTTGATTTTCTGTGGCTCTGGATTTGTGTTTCTTCAAATCGAATGGCTAACCTTTGATCAAAAATAGTGGAATTTTATTTTTGTTTATTTTTCTCTTTCAGTGAGGAATTGACTTAACCACTTCACCCCCAGAAGCATTTCCCAGGTTAGGACCAGAGCACTTTTTGCGATTCGGCACTGCGTCGCTTTAACTGACAATTGCGCAGTCGTGCGACGTTGTACCCAAATGAAATTTGCATCCTTTTTTCCCCACAAATAGAGCTTTCTTTTGGTGTTTAATCACCTCTGTGTCACTTCTGATCACAGCTATAAACAAAAAAAAGAGCAACAATTTTGCAAAAAAAAAAAACAATATTTCTTACTTTTTGCTAAAATACAAATCCAAAAAAAATATATAAAAAGATTTATATTCTTTCTCATATTTTTGGTAAAAAAAATCGCAATCTGCGTTTATTGATTGGTTTGCGCAAACGTTGCTGCGTTTACAAACCATAAGAATTAATTTCTGGGGTTTTTACATTTTTTTTTACTAGTAATGGCGGCGATCTGCGATTTTTATCGGGACTTTGATATTGGGGCGGACATGTCAGACATTTTTGACACTTTTTTGGGACCAATGACATTTATACAGCGATCAGAAATTTAAATATCCACTGATTACTGTATAAATGTCATTGACATTGAAGGAGTTAACCTGCAGGGGGAGATCTAGGGGTTAACTGTGTTCCCTAGGCGTGTTCTAACTGTAAGGGGGCTGGGCTACCATGGGCACCAGAGGTCTAACTAGTCCCAGGGACAGGGATCACTAGATCTCTTATATGTCGCCTGACAGAACGATGTAAACACGGCGGTTCCCCGTTCTTTCCGTCTGGCAGGTCATCGCGGTTCGCCGGCAGACATCGGGTCCACCCGAGCCCCGGGCACACTCCTCCAGAGTGCGGCGGGCACGAGAGCCCCCTAGCTGCGTGCGTGCGAATCGCCGCTCATATATGACGATTCGCGAGACAGCGCCACACAAATATGCGGTAGCCGGTCGGGAACTGGTTAAAGTGTTACTAAACCCAGTAATATGAAAATAGTTAATCTGCCCCCCCCACAGTGACCACAGATCATAAATCTTCTTTTTACATTAAAATACTGCCACTATATACCTTTTGGGATGATCTGTATACCACGGTTTCCTGATAACCTGCACAGTTCCTCCATAGCTGTGTGCTCAAGTAGGAGGAGCCTGTATACGCACCCACATGTGTGATGTCAATATCATGTGACCTGAACAGTTCAACTGAAACAGGAAATGTTCTACCCAGCATAAGAGACCAAACTGAGCATGTGCAGCTTTACCACCCTGCTGTGTATTATATGGTCTTGCTCAGGTTGACAGTGCAGGAGGGAAGAATCTATGCATACAGGATAAAACAGCCTTTTTTTTTAACAATGTTGAGGATTAACCGCTTAAAGCGGTTGTATACCCTAAAATTACATTTTTACCTACAGTTAAGCCTATAATAAGGCTTACCTGTAGGTAAAAAGAATATCTCCTAAACCTGTACGGTTTAGGAGATATTCTCCCTGCAAGCGCCGCTGATGTCAGCTTTAAGTTCCACAGTGAGTAGAACAAGCATGCTATGCTGGATATATAGACTGCTTTTATTGTTGTGGGTTAGTAACACTTTAAGACTGGCCATACACTATACAATTTTCTTATACAATTTTCCTTTAGATTTAAAAAAATTGTATAATTGTATGGCCAGCTAAAGAGCACCTGTCCTTGTTGAAGGGACTTTACAACATAACAAAAAAGGTGCCTAACGCAACAAAACATTTCCAATGCAAGAATAAAGATGACCAAGGCAACAAAAATGGTGCAAGCACTGTTTTTCTATTGTAAAGCACTACAGCACACGGAGGTGCGTTACTGTGAGCCGTAACACTCATCCGTAGGCAAGGTGCGTTTGCATGCCATTCACTTGGATACTGCAACATATAATGGTACTGTAAATCACATTTCTACATTCGCCGGCCACTATATTAGGTACACCTGTTCAATTGCTTGGTAACGCAAATTGCTAATCAGTCAATCACATGGCAGCAACTCAATGCATTTAGGCATCTAGACGTGATGAAGACGACTTGCAGAAGTTCAAACCAAGCATCAGAATGGGGAAGAAAGGGAATTTAAGTGACTTTGAATGTGGCATGGTTGTTGGTGCCAGGCGGGCTGGTCTGAGGATTCCAAAAACTGCTGATCTACTGGCATTTTCATGCAAAACCATCTCTAGGGTTTACAGAGAATGGTCCGAAAAAGAGAACATATCCAGTGAGCGGCAGTTGTGTGGATAAAAATGCCTTATTGATGTCAGAGGAGAATGGGCAGACTGTTTTGAGATGACAGAAAGATAACAGTAACTCAAATAACCATTCATCACAACAAGGTATTCAGAATACCATCTCTGAATGCACAACACATCGAAACTTGAAGCACATGGGCTACAGCAGCAGAATACCACACCGGGTGCCACTCCTGTCAGCTAAGAACAGGAAACTGAGGCTACAATTCACACAGGATCACCAAAATTGGACAATAGAAGATTAGAAAAATGTTGCCCGGTCTGATGAGTCTCGATTTCAGCTGCGACATTCGGATGGTTGGGTCAGAATTTGGCGTAAACATGAAAGCATGGATCCATCCTGCCTTGTATCAACAGTTCAGGCTGGTGGTGGTGGTGTAATGGTGTGGGGGATATGCCCCTTAGTACCAACTGAGCATCATTTAAACACCACGGCCTACCTAAGTATTGTTGCTGACTATGTTCATCCCTTTATAAATACAGTGTCCCCATCTTCTGATGGCTCCTTCCAGCAGGATAATGCACCGTGACACAAAGCTCCAATCATCTCACCACTGGACAATGAGGTCACTTCACTCCAATGTCCTCCACACTCCCCACATCTCATCCAATTGAGCACCTTTGGGATGTAGAGTGGGAGATTTACATCATGGATATAATAAGGCTTACCTGTAGGTAAAATGAATATCTCCTAAACCTATACGGTTTAGGAGATATTCCCTCTCCAAGCAGCTGCAACGTTAAGGCACATGCGCTGTGTATGTCCTTGACCTTGCCGGAAAGACGGGCTGCCGCGAGCATGCGCGGGAGTGACGTCTCGCGGCTCCGGCCAGTCACAGTGCCGGAGCCGCATACCCGGGAACAAGATCCGAGGGAAGATGTCCGCTCCCTCAGAGGGGACCGAGCAGCCCGGTCGGATCTTCGTTTCAAGGTGAGTATTTCATAATGAGCTAGTATGCATACTAGCTCATTATGCTATTGTCTTGCAGGGTTTTTTTTTTCTTCACTGGGTATTCACTGGGTGTACTAGCAAGGTGTACCTAATAAAGTGGCCGGTGAGTGTATGGCTGTACACGATCTGTGTCATGTAAACATGGATGCTTCTGTGCATCAGCATTTACCTGACTAGGGTCGTGTACAGCCATTCACTTGTATGGCAGAGTGTATGCACAAGCTGCGGCAACCTGTGTGCTGTACGATGTATTTCCTGAACGCAAAACCTTCATTCAGCCATTCATTTTTATAGTAGGCTGTATACACCACTAACAGGTCCCTGATAGAGTGGAAAGTATCTGCAAATGTCCATGTGCATGAGGCCTTAGAGTTAATTTTTTTTGAGTGGTAAGGGGTTAGAACCTATGTCTGATTTATTTTTTAACTGTGTCCTTACAGGAGATATTCACCTTCTCTTGTCATAGTGACCATTATCTCCGAGACAGAAAGTGAAGCGAAATTCAAGATTTTACAGTGAGAAGAAATCATTCAGTGGGGCCTTTTCCCAGTGCCAACTGTCTAAGCCGGGGGTGCTCAACCTGTGGCCTGTGGGCCCTCTGATGTGGCCCCTCAACCTCAAACCAAGGAAGAGCTTGCCCAAGGTCAGAAACCCATTAATTACGATATGGGCTTGCCAATCCGCCATTCCAGAGCATCAGGCTGCATCGAGCCTCCTTGGTAGTGCCAATGCCTGACCTGGGCATAGTGATTTCAAATTTCAAATGCACTTCGCCTGGGTCCTTTCTAGCAGCCTGGATGCCAGCACTTTCTGAAAGCGCTTCAAAACACCTGCATTCAGTTTTGGTGCGATTTCAGAAAGTGCACCACACCTGGGTAAACCGCATTGTATCAGTGTGAAAGCAGTCTCGTAGGGGGCTTAGGACAGGAAGGGCTTGTTTACATTTGTGGTTGGGGGGAGGGCGGTGTTTTTACCACACACCGGAACCACTGGTGTAGCATCAGGGGTTGCAATGGTGACCCTGCACCATGTTTCAGCGGCCTGTGCTGCCTCCCTTTGACATTCTGTTTTACAGTTGGACAGGAGGGGAGGCGGGGCCTCATATAAAGGAGCCAATTCTCTCCATTTTCCTCCTGCAGCCCCTGAAAGCCAGCTTCTCCTCCTCGACCCCCCTCCCCCGCCTGCATTCAGCAGCTGCAAGAGGGAAATGTTCATTATGCTCTTCAAACTAAAAAATGAGAAATTCTGAACCATTTCTTTACATTGTGGCCCACAACCGGTTACCAAATCACTTAAGTGGCCCTTGATCTTCAAAAGGTTCAGCACTCCTGGTCTAAGGTTTACCAGGTAGCACTTTTTATTATGTGTGCTACACCAGTGGCTATAATGCCACTGTTGTGACGAGACAAATGTAGCATCTGTGACACTAAGGCCTAAAATAACAATATTGTAATAGATAATATAAATTTACGCATCTAGGTCTAAAGCATACGTCGATTTGTTCCTACGTTCAACTGTCCGTCTCCAACCCTATCGCCCCCTGTGTCCAACCCCCTGAGTATTTTCCCTCCAAGTGCAGCCAGGCGACTGTAAGCATTACAGATGATTGTATGACATGAAAGTCATAAAAAATGTATGTTTTTTATATTTGTAGCACCCTGTAACAGTACATTTATGGCTATGTTTTTTCTTCTACTAACGTAATCTCAACCCATGATGTGAGAGGTCCTGAGGAAGCTTGTTCAAAGCGAAACGCGTCAACCTGCTCTGCATGAACATTGTGGTCCTTCTTTTTGGTATCACGTATCGCCCAAAATATACTCAATACAGTTTAGAGATTATTGTATAGGCTGTCTCATGGGTATTGTTCGTCCACAATTTTGTAATGTTATACCACTTGAAGCTTTGGCTTTTTAATGAACCTTTTGAATAAATACATGTTATTTTAACACATTTTGAGTTGTGTTGTCTCGTGGTGTGCCCTTAAAGTCCACTCTAGTTGGGGTCCCTCCCAACTTCCTTTCTCTGGTCTAAGGTTAAATTCACAGAAGCCCATTCGTTGAAACACAATTCAAAATGGATCGCCTTTTAGAGATCGACTTCTCATGAAAAGGAATGGCCATAGATCAACTTCTCAACTTGCCAAATCCATCTATGGCCAACTTAAGCTGCAATGGTGGCCGAACAGGTTTGTACACAAGCAGCAGCAAAATGTAAACCTTGCGTTGCATTCGGGGGCACTTTGACTTTCTCGAGAAGGCAGCCACGACCAACCACGAGCCAAACGCTAGGTTTGCAGATTAGTCATCCTATGCCCATTCAAAACCCTGTTTAGCTGTCAAAATAACCCCCCAAAAACTGGCATTCATGGAAATGGCAGTATTGCTTCCTAAATGCCTGGTAGCTGTTCTTGTACCACTCCCTGGAAAACGTTCCACTAAAGATCGGCCATCACCCATGTGAACTTAGGGTCTTTGCCAGTGGGCTTTCGTTCACCTCTTATACAAGTCTATGAAGTGTGTCAAACTGATGTCATTGACCCAGGTCCAAAGTCTTTCCATGCAGGCACCTATAGATCTTATGCACCCTTATATATATGCAACTTAATAGTGTGTAGCCATCTGCTTAGAATTACATTTTAAAGCTACGAGTGATCTAGCATGAAGAATAAGCATCCTTCCACTTCAGGATGAGTGAGATACCACGATGTAGGGAAGGGTAGATCCGGTTACCCCAGAGAGAAGATCTTAGATGGTGTGAAACATTGAATGCCATGACCATGGTTATCCCTTTAAGTCCTGTCACCCCTGAGTACTAACATAAGTGAAGCAGTTATGTTTAGTTTATAACTATTGCGGTTGAGTGACAATACAAGGAAATGTTTCATCTATAAACACAGCCTGCCATTCCTGCACACACCCTGAGCTATGCTGGAAAGGAGGATGACATGTTAGAAGGTAGATGGTAACATCAAGTAACCGGTCAGAAGGTCACAGAAGATCAATAGTCACAGCATATAAAATTAAATAACTCCATAATGCATTCACATGCACAGTCATTTATAACAGCCAATCAGAAATGCTGTTGAACTGATGCTGAATTCTGGTTGGTTAGCACACTTTAATAGAGTTCATCTAGAAAATACTTGTCATGGGAGATTTATGGAGGCTACCATTGCTGCTCTGCTTCTGAATATGCTAAGCTGCCTGGTGGTCTCCATATGTAGCAAGTAAATTGAGATTGCAGTCAGATCTCTTTATGTGTTCTGAATCAGTCATTCAGTCAGAAAATAGGTGAAGCCACAGGATCAACATCCAACCAAGACAGCCAGGCAACTGACATTTTCAGGAGGAGATCAGCAATGTCAAACAAACCTGATTTCTTTTTATGTGGTGGTAAGTAAAACCTTGGACAGAGGGGTGGCTGTGGACGTGGTGTACTTGGATTTTGCAAAAGTGTTTGACGCCGTTCCCCACACACGGCTAATGTGTAAGGTAAAGTCTACAGGTTTGGAAAGATCAGTTTGTAAATGGATAGAAAACTGGCTAAAAGACTGAATTCAGAGAGTAGTGGTTAATGATTCTTACTCTGAATGGTCTAAGGTTATCAGTGGTGTACCCAATGGAATGTGTAATCGGCACACACCCCTTGCCGCAGTTTGTGAAAACGTTTTAGGTTCATGTGGTGCAGGTGTCGGTGGGGAGACAGGTTCCAAAATGAATGGTGGTGTATTTTTCTTTAGTCCAAACAAACTGTAACGACTAGAGGAGGACTTTTACAGTCAACGGACCGACAGAACCAACCTACAACTAGGACACCGAAGTGGATAAAAGACTGACTTACTGACTAAGTCTTGTGTATTTCTCTAGACTGACG
>BLSH010254407.1:357505-385587 GCA_018402905.1 Glandirana rugosa
GGCAGCAGAAGATCAGCAGCGCTGGAATACTTTTCACCTTTTTTTTGTATTTTATTTACAATGTCACTAAGGCTTTGTTTAGATGTGCAAGTTGGGTGGTAATAATGTGCAGTAGAGACATGTTTTTGCCACCTTTAAGCTCCATTAGGCAGCAGATGAGGGTGTTTTACATGCCGCAGTCACGATGCATTCGGCATAATAAGGAGTTTCCCCATAACAGATTTTTTAGTGTCACTCTTTCTGGCCAGCCTATAACCCTGATGTAATGGTGGAGTTATTGACTGGCTGCTCTGCTGTGAGTAAGTTAGGGTTAGGGGGGCGCAAATTACTTGTCTTACCCCTGGCGCTGACAACCCCACACTACGCTATAAAAACTGGCTCCTAACTTTTTCAGCCGGCTCCTAGATTCAAGGCAAATTTGTCAAGCCCTGGTCTATAAATATCAATACTGTAGTAATCCTTGTGTAAAATGCCATTGTTTTCTGGCTTCATAGGAGGAAGACCCAGAGACTTGCTATGTGTCTTGCAGATGGCCCTCCCAATATGATTGCTCAGGGGTGTGTCTAAAAGACTATAGGTATCTTCCTCCACGGAGGAGGGAGCATGACATGACTGCAGATGCTGCCAAAATATGGGAACAGAGTAAGAGCAGGCACTCACAAACTCTTCAAATTTAAAGTATATATATAAAAGCATTTTTTTCTTTTTTTAATGGGATAGAGCAGTGATAAGTTAGAACTGCTGTCAAGTTTTTTGTTGTCTGTGTCCCAGTTTACTCTAATTGCCCTGATCACCAATGTCACCAGGAAGTTGAGTTGCTACCAGAACAGAAATAGAGGGGAAATCTTCTGACAAGGACACTTGTACATCTACAAGGAGATTTCCCTTACATTGGAAAGATATCTTCTCACTTTCTATTGAATCTGCAGGACAGGAGGTGAAGGGAAATTTGCTTAATGAGATAGATATAAAAGGGCCGTTCAAGTTTTTTGATACGGAGCATAGCGGAGTGGTCGTCCAGTGAAGAGGAGTTTACCATCACTACTGTGGAGGATCCCACCATTGCTGACTGTGGAAGTGTGCACCCAAGCTTGATTGGTCCACTGGTCGTACGACCATGTGTACCCAGCATTTCTGGTAAGAGTCCATCTTAATATGTATTCAATGAAGGAACTTATCTTGGATTTGCATTAACCCATTTAACCATTGAGATTGGAGATTCGGGGGTCGATTGTTATTGCAATATGCTCTTGGACTTGATCTCACTTTATCGATGTGCACTGTTTAAAGTTTCATAATGGCACAGTAATCGTTTGGACTATTTTGGACTATATTTACATTTGAATGTTTTAAACCATTACATCTATTATCAGTTATTGATTATCACAAGTTAATACTTGAGGTGTATCCATTTTTGATTTCGATTTTTGATATTCATTTCACACACTTCAATTTCACTTTTAGCGCAACACTTTTTCTTTATCTATTTCTATTTGCATTTGCGCAATAGTTTCCTAACTCCCATTGTATTGAAAAGAATTTCTTCCACCCACAAATCCATTTGCCTATCTATCTATCTATCTATCTATCTATCTATACATCTATCTCTCTATCTATCTTTCTCCTAACCATTCATTTTTAATAAGACAATTTAAAAAATGCAATACTATAAAACAACCAATCACAAATCAACTAGCATTGCTCTGTCTGCCCTAAAAAAAAAAAAATCAAAGCTGCAACTTGATTGGCGGTTATGACTGAAAGTGCCTTAATAAATAGACCTCAAGGTGCTGAATTATTGTTGTATCCAGCTTCTGGAAATATGAAAAAAATATGTCTCAGACGCTATTGGTTTCCTGTGTTGTATGCCACTTACCACCTTGCTGTTAGCTTATCGCTGGCATTATTTTCTCTGCATACACAGGATCTGTTTTTTTATAAAGGAGCGCTTTGACAAGTAGCAGTTCACTAATTAAATAAAATAGAATGTTCCTGTTGAGACCATGTTCATTTTATTACGTCATTCTGGGCATGTTGAATAGCGGTGTCTAGGCAAAGAGAAGAATTGAGCACTATAGGCTCTATTAATGTGTACCCACGGCTGTGTTGCTGAACTTTGCAGTTAGCAAATATTGTCTGAATATAAGAGGCATGTTTATTCTTATTTGAATCTTGGTGTACTTTGTGTATTTCTTCCAGATCTGTGCAGTAATACACTGTAAAATGTTGCCCCTATGCAGGAGCTCCCCGTAATAAAGACCGGACACTGCTGCTCTCTCAACTTGTGCAGGATGACTGGTCTTGTCTCCGCCCCTTCCTATATTTTCTGCATGCAGCCTGTAGTGAGCGGACCTTTAAGGTCCCTCTCATAGCTCTGCTCTCTGCAAAGGCCATGTGCAGCACAGTGATGATGTCACACTGCTGATTTCACAAGGTAATATCTTTGTTTGCATGCTCATTTGGTGTATACAGAGTGGATTCAGACCCCTTGTGGCTATTGAGATATAATTTAAAATAAACATAATGGCACTGATAGATCAGTACCTATGGCAGCAGGGTTAGAAGTGGTAGCCATACTAAAGTGTACCTCCAACCAAAACCTTTTAGTTTTAAATAAAATGCAGAAGTATTTATCGAAAGCAAAAGGGTGTTTTTTTCTGTTGTTTACATAAATGTTGGTGGGATCGAGCTCCTGAAATGCTCCCTGAATACTGACACCCTTTTGTAAAAGCTTTGCCCTTTGTGTCGTGCAATTAATTAAAGTTTTTTTTCACTGTATCATCCCATTAGGAAGATTTCTCCTTATGTCCTTTCTCAAAGACACAAACGGAAGTGAGAGAACTTTTTTAGAATATGAGGAGAAATCTTAGTTGCCTGTGGAACAGATTTTTTTTTTTGTAGATTTGTGGTGCAGTGAGCACACCTAAAATCAAACACCGGTGCAAAAAAAAGTGAGCACACAGAAAAGTGCACAGGGTGTACATATGGTCCTCCTCCGAAGAGAAAGCATCCTGGCCCTAATCTCCCGGGGCACAAGGCTCCTGACAGAGACTGGGGTTAATTGTGGTCCGCCCAGTCGAAACCAGGTGGACCCCTTTCTTCGGGAGGACTGCCAAAGCAAGGACTACCCAAATACTAGGTGGGTCTCCCCGAAAGGAAGACCCTATGGGAGGGGGAGAACCTGACCAAACGGCCACGTGCCCTCCCTCCCAAGACTTTAAGGGCAAGTCCGAGGACCTACACCCTAATAGTCAGGGCGAGTAAAGTACAAACGGGCTATGCAAAACGTGTAAAAGACATATAAACAAATATAAAGGGAAGGGAAAGGGGATAAGATCTACACTGCCAGTGTGCAATGCATTGGCAGGCCTTTTGGACAGATATAAAAATTCCTAGGACCCTAGGCAAAAGGAGTAGTTTCCCTGTTATTCCTGGTGATAACTCAACATTGTAGTTTTTATCTTACTTTCAGTCTTGGTGACATTGGCCATCAGGACAAATGGAGAGTTGAATCTCCCTAACGGGGACATGGGCAGCAATAAAAACTTGACAGATGTTTTAACCCTGCTCTACTGTATCCAAAATTAAAACAGAAATGTTTGAGCTATACATACATTTTAAACCATTGGTAGACACAGCTTTGTGGAACAGGTTGGGAGATATCCATTAGGTCTTTAAATACTGTATATGTATTTGACTTGTAGTATAGTACACATCCATTGTACCTTTCCTTTATAAAATGTTTTATATTGTGTGTGTATAAAATGTAATCCTTCAGAATTTGCTTAAGTTCTGAGCACAGTGTAGCAGCAAAGATCAACACGCTTACGTTTTATTTTTTACTGTTGTGATGTGACCTTGTAGACCAACAGTAAGTCATTTTTCTTGAGTATAAGGACCCTCCTAGCTCCTCTGTGCTACCATGAAAAATATCACAGAACCTTATGGCATCTCCTAGTATTACAGGTCATCTCCAGCTAGACAGCTAAGTGCTCAGTATATAGTAATGCCTTTACCCGCCAAAAGACTGCAAAAGCACTTTCCACCAATGAGTACCTACCCATGATGTGCTATTTAGAAGGATCTGTAGTTCTACACTACTCCATCTTCTGATTGCAGTTGAGACACCTACCACCAGCTGGTGTGTGACAACTCAACTCGGGGGAGATTTACTAAAACTGGAGCACTCAGAATCTGGTGCAGCTGAGCATGGTAGTCAGTCGGCTTATAACTTCAGCTTGTTCAAATAAGCTTTGACAATAAAACATGGAAGCTGGTTGGTTTCTATGCAGAGCTGCACCAGATAGATTTTGCACTCTCCAGTTTTAGTAAGTTACTCCCACTGTATCGACAAGATTTTCTTCCACCCACAAATGCATTTATCTATCTATCTATCTATCTATCTATCTATCTATCTATCTATCTATCTATCTATCTATCTATCTACCATTTATTAAGGCTGGATATACATTATACACATTTCTTCTTCAATTTCCTGTAGATTTGCCTTCAACTATGTAGTGTAAGGGCTTGCCTGACTGCATAGAAATTGAAAGTATTTAGGTTTGACTTCACATTATATGGTTTTGGTAAATCTAAAGGAAAATTGTGCAAGAAAATGGTATAATGTATGGCCAGCCCTAGCCTCCTATCTATCTATCTATCTATCTATCTATCTACAAAAAGACTGGAAAAGCAGTGTCTACCATTTACCAATGTTGAATAACCACCTACTCATGATGTGCTATATAGAAGGATCTGCAGTTATACACTACTCTTTCTTCTGATTCCACTTGGGATACCTACCACAGTTGTCAAACAACTCAATGTAATGACAAGATTTGCTTCTGTCCACATATCTATCTATCTATCTATCTATCTACCATACATACAAACATCTCTCCGTCAATTCATCCATCGCTTTCTGAATCTGATGCCTTAAAATTAGAGATAACTAAATGAGCACAAAATTGGATGTTTTTCCCAAAGCAGCCAATCAGGTTTCATCATTCATTTTAATGAAATGTGAAACAAGGATTGTCATTTGTTCTTGTAGGCAATAACTAATTTTTTGCTCTTTTTAATCTCTTCAATTTTAAAGAATCAGACCGTTGATGTCTACCTATTTCAGACAAATCCTCAATAAAGTGCTTTCGTTTAAAGTGCAGGTAAATCAATCACTTTAAGATCAAATATTTTAACAGAAACGTTGGTATTACTTCTTTTTTTACTTAATTTCATTAATAAATGTGTTGTGCTTATCAATAGGTGTTTTGAAAAACTGATATAATCAAAAGAAGACAATCTTTACTCCCCCAAAATTTGCCAAGAGATCCCTAGGGTGACATCCACTTAAACATTGACACAATGGCACAAGAAGTGACAGACCCCTAAAAAGTGGAAGGAAAGAGCAAAAAGAAAAATGCCTTCATTAATTCTGAAGAGGAGGAAAGTAGGAAAAATAAGAATAACCAAAAAAACAAATTAAAATATGGAAACGGATAGATGTCTCACCTACTCAATGCCCTCTGAAGAGATAAGACCGAGAGGACAGGGTGACACTTCACGCCCTTTATTGGAGGACACCCCATGTTCTCCCTGACGCTGGCCAATCACCTGCCGTTTCTGAGTTGTACCAATAACCATGATATGGTGTCATTCATCCAACCTGTGTTTACACTAAATTACTCAGCAATTTAACATTGCTGACTGTAAACAGCTTTGATAAAGTGAATCTGTTTGCATCATTTAACTCTTTTACAGTCCACATTATCCTTTATTCAGCTGAGAAGGAGTTAAGCCGACTGAATGAACTGTATAATCTTTAGGCTTCATGCCCACAGGACTTTAAAAAACGTCCAAAAAACGTCAGTGATTTTTTCAGCTTTTACCAGCGTTATATTACCGCCGTTTTTTTTGTGGTTTTTAGCGTTTTTAAAGGGCCAGCATTTTTTTTATTCCAATTGATCTAAAACGTCCAAAAACATTGGGGATCAACATTTTTGAGCGTTTTTACAGCTGAAAAACATCCAAAAGAACCCTCTGGTCTTGGGTTTTTTTTTACAGCTCAAAAACGTCACTGCTAAAAACCGTTGATAACAGCCTGTGTGTGCATGAACACATAAGATAACATGATGGAGGGTTTATTGACTGTAGAAAAAAACATCTGCAGCTGAAAACAGCTGCTGAAAAACAGTCAAAAAACGTCCTGTGTGCATTAGATTACCAAAACAGACTGGGGCAAAGCAATACATCTCCTTATTTAATGATGAATTCATTCATAGGTTACCAAAAAACGAATACTTCATCTAGGACCCCTTCACCAATTAACGCATGTCAACGCATGTATAAAGATTAGCCATTGGTTTAAATGGTGCTTTTTACATCTTTTGGATGTAGTGATGTGCATTGTCCATTTTTTAATGCATCAATGCGTGTTTAAGGCTCAGTTCATACTGCCGCGACTTGGGATCCGACTTGTGAGACTCCCATTTTAGTCAATGAGAGCTGTCTTAATTAGCGCTACTGAAGTCGATCCAACTTTAGAAAAGGTTCCCATATTACTTCAAGGCGACAAGTCGCATCCAAATCGGATCCTCATCTTAACTGATGTTATTTGGATCCGACATTACAAGAAGATTACCCAGGCAATCCCTGAAGTTGCTTCAAAGCTCCTTCAAAGTTGTTTGAAGTCGCATCAAGTCGCACTCCAGTCGCCTGGTCAGGTTGTGGAAGTGTGAACCGAGCCCTAGGGCTTATTGATGATAATGTTTGTAGATGATGCATTTAAAAATACATAAATATGCCTGTATTCCTAGTGTTTGGAAAAGTAGCTCACCTCCAACTGGTTTGTCAGGGTGAATGTTATACAGGAAATGGAAGATCTCACCGTGGCCCATTGGGGCAAGACTTCTAAAGTGAAGGAAAAATGGTTCTACTGAAAAGATTTTTGGTACTTTTCCAGATACAATAAATGGCTATGAGCATTTGTTTCCCTTGACTAGACAGGAGTTTATCTACTCCCTTAATTCTACTATGTCTGAGCTGTGGCGGGGTATTCAGCGGGACGGTATCTTGCACATTATTCACACCTGCCTGTAGATGGGACTAAGTTATGATTTTGTGATAAAACGTGTAATCAGCCACTGCCTATATCAGTACCACATCCCTAAATAGTCTAAATAGGAAAATAATGTATATGTGGGGTAGGACCCTTCCCCCACAGATAGATAGTGGGACTTTATTGGTACTGATTAACCCTCTCTGAATGATCAGACAGATACTGCAGGTATCTTAATATGTATATCAAAAATTTAATCTTGAATAGAAATACCAACACATTAAAAAATCCCAAATAAGGGAAGAAATATGACAAAATACATGTACAGAATAACCGGACAGTACAATACAAAAACCAGAATCGGTCCGGGTGCTCCCAGTCGATGGAATGATGGTGAACTCCAATGACTGGCTAGTAGGGGATACGTATCTGTTCTTCCCAACGCGTTTCGCATGTTGCGGCTTCCTCAGGGGAAGGTGAGCAGAGACCAACTAAGGGTATCCGTATCCTTAATATTTTCTGAGAGGGGGGGGACACTCCGTGTTTAACCATCTGACCGTATCAATCCCAATTTCATACACCTGTAGCGGATCTGTAGATGCACAAATCACAGCTGTCGTGTATGTAGTCAGCCCAAGCCTCGAATAGAGAACAGGGTAGATAATTGATGCACCAAATCAGGAATAAGAGATGTCCGACTGTCCATACGCACCATCCAGGTTGTAGGGTAGTATAAGGGCGGTCTTATAGAAAGATCCTTCAATTTAGTAACTGTAGATCAAGTGGCATTGTCCTCCAAACAACACAACCTTTTGTAGATGTAAACAGCATTAGGCATCCGCAGATTCGTCAGCATCACTACATAACATAAGTTATGATTTCCATCCCCTTCCGATGATAGCTTCCTCCCTCCATTGGTCTCTCCTCTAGCACCCTTCCCCTATTGACCCCTTCCCCCCCTTTTTTTGTTTCTCGCTCCCTCTCTTTTTTTTGCCACAGTGACTATGCATGGAGGGGTCAACTACCCCCCCGAGCGGCAGGCAGACCTATCTTTTCCCTTTCCTTACCCTTACCTATTCTATCTGTTCCTATGGGGAACCTACCCAAGCTGAGTTCCCTTTCATTTCTTGTAAAATGTTGGGTGGCACCACACCATCTGGAGCATGTCTTTTAATCCTTATTTGCAATTTACCAACAGGTTACAACCCCCGTAACAAATTAGTCTACTTATAGCCATTTTTGAATCAATCATTTTCATGCCTTGTAATGTGATTTATGCCGTGTTCTTCCTACTGAATATGATCTGTACTACATCTCTTTGTTTGGTGTATGTGATGAAGCCCTTTCTTAAAAAGTTGGGTGGCATCACAATACCTGGAGCATGTCTTTATTTCCTTATTTGCAATTTACAAAAAATCTTGAGGTTGCAATCGCCTTGTAACAATTTAGTTCACTTATAGCGGTTTTCGAATCAATGGATTTCATGCCTTGTAATATCTATGTGATATACCGTGTTCTTGCTACTGAATATGATCTGTATTACATCTCTTTGTTTGGTGAATGTGATATAGCCCTTTCTTAAATAAAGAATGTAAAAAAAAAAATACATAAATATACACATAAAAGGGTGTGAATCCAGCAGGTGTGAATCCAGCCATAGGGGTGAAGACTAACCTCCAGCTGGCATGTTATATCTGGTATGGAGTTCAGTGCAGACCCTACTAGCTGTAGAGTTTCTGGCTAGACCTCATGCTCTTGCTGTGTTCTCCATATTGTCTACTAGATAAAAACAAATATCCAACAGGTAGCATGACCCATTTTTTAAATTATGGAAGTAGAGTCAGGAACCTTTACTAAGACTTCTCACCACTGGAATCCCAAAGAGATGTAAATCCCCAAGAGATGTAAAGCAGGACCCAGAAACATCTACTCAGAAGTAAAACATGGATTTTATGCGGACTGATCCTTCAAGGAAGATGACTAGACTAGAGATAGAATATGCATGGGGCCCAATGTAAGGAAGCAATTTTCTCATGTTACAACCAAAAACGTAAATGTATTTTATTGAGATTCTTTGTGATAGACCAACACCAAGTGGCACATAATTGTGAAGTGGAAGGAAAATGATAAATGTTTTTCAAAATGTTTTACAAATAAATATCTGAAAAGAGTGGTGTGTATTTGTATTCAGCCCCTTTTACTCTGATACCCCTAACTAAAATCTAGAGGAAACAATTGCCTTCAGAAATCACCTAATTAATAAATAGAGTCCATCTGTGTATAATTTACTCTCAGTATAAATACAGCTCTTATGCGAAGCCCTCAGAGGTTTGTTAGAGAACCTTAGTGAACAAACAGCATCACGAAGGCCAAGGAACACACCAGACAGGTCAGGGATAAAGTTGTTCAGAGGTTTAAAGCAGGTTTAGGTTATAAAACAATATCCCAAGCTTTGAACATCTCACGGAGCACTGTTCAATATATCATCTGAAAATGGAAAGAGTATGGCACAACTGCAAACCTACCAAGGCATGGCCGTCCACCTAAACTGACAGGCCGGGCAAGGAGAGCATTAATCAGAGAAGCAGCCAGGATGCCCATGGTAACTCTGGGGGAGCTGCAAAGATCCACAGCTCAGGTGGGAGAATCTGTCCACAGGACACTCCACAAATCTGGCCTTTATGGAAGATTGGCAAGAAGAAAGCCGTTGTTGAAAGAAAGCCATAAGAAGTCCCATTTGCAGTTTGTGAGAAGCCATGTGGGGGACACAGAAAACTGTGGAAGAAGTTGTTCTGGTCAGATGAGACCAAAATTTAACTTTTTGGCCTAAAATCAAAACGCTATGTGTGGCAGAAAACTAACACTGCACATCACCCTGAACACACCATCCCCACTGTGAAACATGGTGGTGGCAGCATTATGTTATGGGGATGTTTTTTCTTCAGCTGGGACAGGGAAACTTGTCAGAGTTGATGGGAAGATCGATGTAGCCAAATACAGGACAATCATAGAAGAAAACCTGTTAGAGTCTGCAAAAGACTTGAGACTGGGGCGGAGGTTCACCTCCCAGCAGAACAACGGCCCTAAACATACAGCCCGAGCTACAATGGAATGGTTTATATCAAAGCATATTCATGTGTTAGAATGGCCCAGTCAAAGTCCAGACCTAAATCCAATTGAGAATCTGTGGCAAGACTTGAAAATTGCTGTTCACAGACGCTCTCCATCCAATCTGACAGAGCTTGAGCTGTTCTGAAAAGAAAAATGGGCAAAAATGTCCTCTCTAGACGTGCAAAGCTGGTAGAGACGTCCCCAAAAAGACTTGCAGCTGTAATTGCAACAAAAGGTGGTTCTACAAATTATTGACTCAGGGGGGCTGACTACAAATTCACGGCACAATTTTCACATATTTATTTGTAAATTTTAAAAACCATTTATCATTTTCCACCCACTTCACAATTATGTGCCACTTTGTGTTGGTCTATCACATAAAATCCCATTAATATACATTTACATTTTTGGTTGTAACATGACAAAATGTGGAAAATGTCAAGGGGTATGAATACATTTTCAACGCACTGTATATAGGTCAAAAACAGTGATATCCTTGGAAATTGCAATAGCAAATGTTAAGCCAATAAAGCAATTCAGGTCTGTGAGTATATAAGAAACAGCAAATATTATGTTATGTATTAACATAATATTATTAATAGTATTAATATTATGTATACTTGACAGCAGCCATCTTTGTTCAGTTATTCTCCCACTCTGCAAATTGTCCAGCAGCCACGGGTCAGCACACAAGTTGTCCTTGGGGGATGCATACAATAGAGCATTGCCATTTTGTCCTAGTGTGGGACATTTTCCTCTCATTTTTTCTGCCATGCGGGCATGGGTGTCAATGCCATGAGCTTCACACTCACAAATGCCCACCATTTTTGGCAACCAATATCAGCTGTTAGTCACTAACAGTAGATCAGAGGTTACAGAAAAATACACTGGGATTGAATTTCTAAGAAGTAAAGGCTGGTCACTAAGCAAAGTGACTGCTCGTGAATAAGGAAGAGCTATGTTTACCGTAAACAGTTAATCACATGATAGAAAAAAAATTCAGTTTTTTAAAGTTCCTTAAACATGATAGATTATTCAAAGTGAATGCAGTTTCATTTTATTCCATATCATTCATTTTACAAAATGAACATTCACTTAGCTAGGTAAGCAGCCTCTACTCCTTTAGTAATTCCACTCCATTATCTTTCAGTGTGTCACACCGGTGTACACAAAACACAGGTGTCTGCAGTTTGTGTTCTTCAATATGCAGACCTGACAGTCAATGGGCTTCTTTCTAGAACACGATTGGGGGTTCCAAATGAATACAGCTTCACATAGTTACATAGTTACATAGTTGGTAAGGTTGAAAAAAGACACAAGTCTACCAAGTCCAACCTATGTGTGTGCTTTTATGTGAATATTACATTGTATATCCCTCAGTGGTGTGGTCCCTTAGGTGCCCATCTAATAGTTTTTTGAAATTGTCTATACTCCCAGCAGAAACCACTGCTTGTGGAAGAGAATTCCACATCCTCACTGCTCTTACCATAAAGAACCCTCTACGCAGCTTAAGGTTAAACCTCTTTACTTCTAATTTTAGTGAATGGCCGCGTGTCTTTTTGTGCTCCTTGCGCTGAAAAGTTTTGTCCCTATTGTGGGGTCACCAGTACAGTATTTGTACAATGAAATCCTATCCCCTCTCAAGCGTCTCTCCTCCAGAGAGAATAAGTTTAGTGCTTGTTATCTTCCCTCATAACTAAGGTCCTCAAGTCCCTTAATTAGCTTTGTTGCCCTTCTCTGAACCCTTTCCAGTTCCAGCACATCCTTCCTGAGGACTGGAGCCCAGAACTGGATGGCATACTCAAGATGCAGCCTCATCAGAGTCTTGTAGAGTGGGAGAAGTATTGATTCATCCCTGGAGTTAATCGCCTTCTTGATGAAATGCCAATATTCTGTTTTGCTTTGCTTGCAGCACCTTGGCATTGCATGCCATTGCTAAGCCTATCATCTACTAAGACCCTCAGGTCCTTTTCCATCCTAGATTCCCCCAGAGGTTCTCCCCCAGTGAGTAGATTGCATTCATATTTTTGGCACCCAAATGCATTATTTTACATTTTTTTTACATTAAACCTCATTTGCCAATTGCTATGTAGTTGCCCACCCCATTAATTTGTTCAGATCTTCTTGCAAGGTTTCCACATCCTGCGGAGAAATTATTGCCCTGTTTAGCTTGGTATCATCCACAAATATTGAGAATGTGCTGTTTAACCCATCCTCCAGATCGTGTATGAACAAATTTAATAAGATTGGTCTCAGGCCATTCAGTCTCAGTACTCCCCATTTATCCCCACCCTCTGGACTCGCTCCTGTAACCAGTTTTCAATCCATGTACTCACCCTTTGAGCCATGCCAACAGACCTTAATTTGTACAGTAAGCGTTTATGGGGAATTGTATCGAATGCCTTTGGAAAATCTAGATATACTACGTCTACAGGCTTTCCTTTATCTAGATGGCAGCTCACCTCCTCATAGAAGGTCAGTAGATTGGTTTATCCATTAATATTCCCTTTGCAAGGTGGGCAACCTATACTAAACTCAATGAATTAAGAAGGAGACTCTAATTACAAAAGAAATTCAGATCTATTTCACAGGCAGTAAATGCCGGCTGAGCCGCAGTTTTACTGCCAACCCCCCTCCCTCATTGCCCACCCTAAGACTAAATTACAGCTAGAGGAGGCAAATTTTGAGTTGACAGGCAACACCGCCTGTTAAAATTGGCCATTCAAGTCAATAGATTTGCACCCATAAGCCAATTGCTTGGCTCACAGTTGCGGTGCATTAGCCACATTATAAATTGTCAAAAAGGCATTCAAAAGGTGACAGGATCACCTTCTGGACACCTGACAGTAGTTGCTTAGCCACACTCAAAGCAGTCATTCACCGTAGATCTCTTTCAGAGCTTGGGCTCTAGCTTAGCTTAAGAGGTCCTCTGATAGCTGAAGATGGCATCCCTTAAATGGAACCTCTTTCACGGCTTTTTTTTTCTGGTTTTGGATAGCGTATGGAAGGTTGGACTCCTTGTTAGGACTTTATTTCTGTCAGTAACCTTATTGGTAAGACTTATACTCATGATATACAATGGTGACCGCTGTTAGCCAGACAAAAATTGAGGGAAAAGCCAAACCTTTATAGTGTCCCCAGAAAGAAGATCTAGGAAAACGTAGATGTGAGGCACTGGACTTGAATCCTTTACCTTCCAATCAGAGGGTATTGGTTGGGCTTGATGACATAAGTCTAGTACACACGGGTTGAATGTCGGACAGCATCGGCCGATTCAATAGAAACCGACCGACATTCGACCCGTGTGTACTGCAATCGGTCTGACTAGTCAGCCGGCCGGCTTCTATCGAAGGGGCTTTGCTGAAAAGGTCTGCTGATCTGCTCCCAATCAACGCTCTCAGCCAAGGGCCACCCCCTTGCGAGAACATAATAGAACAGCAGAGGAGATCGATGTACCAACGTTTGATAATTAGTACAGCAGCTCCTCCTGAACTGTCAGTTTTTTTTCATTCACCCCTGCTGGGTTGAACGAAAAACAACTACTAGTGTGTACTAGACTTTAATCTCTGCAGCACTATCACAAAGCATGGGGCCCCCCATATGCCAATGGCCTCCCCAACTGAGAAATCCAAGTAAAGTTGCCAAAAAGAACACCAGGCGGTCGTTCTAAGAGTCTTTAATTATTTTCTGCTGATAGAAATAACACAACTGGAAGATAAAGGGTATCCAACACGTTTCAGGGGCCAACAATTCCCCTTCATCAGGGCTTTGTAAGCAAAGGAGCATTGGTAGACGCTATAGATGTGTGCTGGGGATACTTATGCATGTAAATTTGTCTTAAACCTGGACAATTCAAGATGAACAAGTGGCATGTCAAGTTGACCACTAGATGCAGAGAAATAGGCAAGTAAATTTATATGCAAATCTTGACTCTTTCTATAAAAGTTTTGCTTGATTCTGCTCCATCTCAACCCCTACTGATCACTGAGGCCACTCACTGTATGAAAGGACCAATAGGAAGGCTGGAGCAAGCTTTGGATATAACCTCAGTTTCCTGTATCTCCTGATCTACTGATCATTTTAACATGTTTTTTCCCCGAAGGTCACATTTGTTTGTAAAGTTGTTCTCCATACCCTCATTTTGAATTGACGAAATGTGTGACATGTTTACTTTTAAGACAAGTGAACTCAAGCAAAAAAGTTACTCTATGTGCAGGTTAACCCATGTTGGAGGATAACAACCATTTTAGGTTACAGGTGACTAAGGTTGGTCATACATGGGTCAGTTGTTTCGATCAGCCAGCGGACTGATGAAAAAAACTGAATAGATTACCTCATCCACACAAGTGAGGTAGATGGAGAAATCCTCCCTGCTATGTTATTGTATTCTGAGAGCAGTAACTCCTCCACTATCAGAATACACTGATCAGCACTGCAGTGCTGATCAAACAAAAATTTTCCATCAAGCCTGTTCACGAAAAGTCGATCATTAGATTGACTTCTCATGAACAGGAACAGCTATAGATGGAACAAAATTTGTCGGTCCCTGCTGAACCTGGTTAGAACCTGGTTAGTAATTTATGGGATTACAGGAGGGTAAGAATGGGCTCGGACGTGTTCGCAAGGGCACGTGCCCGAGCCCGCTGGGAAGTGAACCCTGCACTGTGCCAATCACAGGCAATGAGACATTTCCCTGATGCACGGCTGCAGCGATCGGGGAGGCGGGCTCGGGCACGTGCGCTTGCGAACACGACCAAACCCATCCTTACTGGAGGGTAAGGCTGGCTTTATACACAAATGTAGCCGCGGTTTCAGTGCAGCAGTCTGCTGCGTTTCTGTTTACCGGTCAGGTGCAAATTTTTACCTGAAAGCGCACCTAAACAGGACCAAAAAACGCACAGGACCCTTTTTGAAACTGCACTGCGGCCATCCCGCACATGAGTAAACCAGCTACATTGAAAGCCGTTCACATTCACGTTATGTGAATTGGATGTGGTTAAAAACGCATCCAATTGGCATATATGTGAACTCAAGCCTCGTACACACGGGACGACGATCTTACGTACGATCGTCCCAAATCGTATGTTGCATAATGTAACTTGCATACTGACTGCACTGCACGATCGTACGACCACAGAACGTTCAGGTGCATGTAATTAGCATCCGTGAACACACGATACAACGGTCGTATGAGCGCTTGTTGGTACGACCAAGTTTTCTAGTCTGCTCATACAACTCCCTTGTACGACCGTCATATGTTTGACTGTTCTAATCGCGCATACAAACGATCGATATCGCATACAACGGTCGTTAGTACGACCTGTTGTATACGATCGTCGTCCTGTGTGTACGAGGCTTAAGTCAGCTGTGTGTTCAAAAATATTGCTTCTTACAATGGCAATTTCTGTCTTAAAGCTGAACCTCACATACAGTATCAACGCAGGTCTGTATCTAATCATCTGCCATTAAATGTATTATTTTAAATGCAAGCAGTACAAGTGCCTACATTTTGCACGCTATTAACCTTTTGCAGTCTACCATATCACAAAGCTCAGACTAGGAGATCTAGAAGCAGCACAAGGAGCCAATCATTGGACTGCTGTGCAAAGAGAGAGCAGAGTGGCCAAGAGATAAACTCTTCAGTGTCTTGCTTCTTTCACTGCCCAATCACAGGTTGGAGGAGGGACAAGACCTGTAAGTGTTGCTTAACTGCAGCAAAAAAAAAAAGCAGGTCTCTTGCCCTGTCAAACAGGACTGCGCTGTGTGGCAGAGATGTGTATATATCAGGACTGGATTGACAGAAATCCAAAACCATGGGCATGTAAAACAGCTCTCCAATATGTTTTCATCTATTTTCTTTGCTTTAAATATCCCCTGTAACCGCTACCTAATTATCCACATATATTTTTTTTTTACACTAACCGGTTTGTAAGATATAATGAACTAATTTAGACTGATCCTCTTTGGCAATAGGAAACAGTAAAGGGGATGCATACCTGGCTTCATGGTTTGCTAACAGGCCAAATTATATAGATTTCCCTGGAGGAGACCCTGATGAGTGAATTCAGGAAAGCCTGCATAGCTGATGACTTCACCTGAGCTCTGACCTGGATATCCATTACACTTGACCTGCTAGCTTATCCTGACAACACACATTAAACGACTGGAGGTTTGTGTATGTACTCCTCTCTATAAACATGCTTTGTGTATAGGTATACAGCATATCACTTGGGATGTAGTGTATGCATATAGTTTAAATATAGATGGCCTGATTCTGGGACAGGTCAGACCTTGTCTTATCTAATGGCAAGGTACAATTAAAAAATAAAGTGATCTGGTGAAGTTTTTGCATAGGGCTTGGCTTCCTGGGCTGCTAAATGCTATATTTTCATGATTCATTGCTGTCTGTATAATGATGGAAATGTATGCTTTGTCTTATTGGTAGCAAATGACCATAATGGATAAAATAAGTAAGGGAGGCTAGTAGGAGCCATGTGCTACTATGTAGGGCACCCCATGTATTGCTTGTGTTTGTCTGATGATGGTGGTTAATCTTGGGTGAATGTGTAATTAGTAATCATTTGGTAGCATTAAGGCAGAAATAAACTGTAACCAAATGAGCTGTAGAATAGACATTGCTTAGCAAACTGTTTTTTTTTCTAAGCAAATTCTTTTTTCATCTTTTTTTTTTTTTTTTTGCATCACAGTGCTGCAGATCACCTGTAGCCTCTTTGCAGCCACTTCTTGCCTATATGTACTTCAGTGATGGCCACTAAGGATGGACTCGATTGCTGCAGCCGCGCATTGGGGAAATGTCTCTCTGCCTGTGATTAGCGCAGTGCAGGGTTCACTTCCTGGTGGGCTTGGGCACGGTTGGTTCCGAACAAACCCAAGCCTATCCTTAATGGCCACGTGGCAACTCTCAAGGCTGGTTTCCTAAAGGTGACAACAGAGGACCATGGGTGTGCAATGAATGTTGAAATGGATGCTGGTAGTCTCCATTGCATGCCATAAAACAGGGTAATGATGCAAGAGATCAATAAGAAATAGGGACAAGCGTTGTCACCAGCGATGCACCCAGTCGGGTTCAGATAGCAGTCTGAACCTACCTGAGCTATCCCGCCAAGTAGCTGTCAAAGCCCACAGTTAACCAGAGGCTGTTGAAGCATTCCCTGCCTCTGTAGCCACGGGTATACAAGCCCCTTGCATACATGTGACTGTGGAGTAGGGAATGCATCAGCCGTCTATGATTGGCTGTCAACTTGGATAGACTGTCTGTGTCCAAAGCCATTCACTTGCAGATAATCGCCGCATAGCGATTACATTGAGTAGCTGCTGGAGCCAGGAGCCTCCTATTGCTTTCAATGGGGCTGCCTCCCACAGCAAATCGATGGGCATATCGCCCCCATGCAGATTTTTTCTCATCTGTACCGTTGCAAGCCTGTAACTAGTCTTGCAACGGTACACTGTTGCAATGCTATTTCCACTGCATTTAACACAGGTTTGCATTTATTATCATGGCCCATAGACCTGTCAAGTCTACATTTTTACATGCCTCAAGACACAAGTCTTTATTTATTACAGGTATGTATGCATGTATGTGTGTGTCTATCTATCTATATATATATATATATATATATATATATATATATATATATATATATATATATAGATGTGTGTATATCACTTTATGTACTATTCATTGTACCATTCATTGCAGTTCAGCTGCATTTTTACTACCCCCACCCAGCGGCAGCAGACAGGGGTGTACACATGCCATAGCCGTATTGCTTTGCATGGCAAAAAAATATCCTTCTGTATCAATCCAGCAAATGGAGCTGCAACTGCCCTGCCCAATGCAGGTGGTTGCAGCATTTATGGGGTTAAACAAGGTAGATCACTTTTCAGAGGTGCGGAAAACTTGTCAAAATGTGTAAACCTAGCCTCAAGGAGCTTAAAATCTAAGGTCCCTCTCTCACATGCATACTAGGGCTAATTTAGAGAGGAGCCAATTAACCTACCAGCATGTTTTTGTAGCATGGGAGGAAACACAAGCAAGGGTAGTGAGACTTCATAGAGGAGATGTCCTGGTTGGAATTTGAAACCAGGATTCCAGTTCTGCAAGGCAGATGTCTTAACCATTAAGGCTGGGTTCACACATGTGCAGTGCGATTTGAAGCTCCGTTCTCTATGGGAATGAAAATTGCTTCATTCAGTGGTTCCTCTCCGTTGTAGCTGAGGATCAGCTGACCTGGAGGGGAGGGGAGGGGGGGGGGTGCAGTGAGGAGGGTGGGAGAATTCCTGTTCAGAACGGAACACATCTGCGAATCAGATGAAAATGCGTGTGTTTTTTGTGCCTTTGGATGCCCATGGTCCTGAGGAAAGCTGTAAGACTTTCAAGTGTGGAAAGCTGTTTACATCTCACTTAACTGCTGTTTGCATCACCTTTTGGTCTATGGAACCTGAGCGCAGGAGGTTTGGGTTTGGTTTTTCAATTACGCACATATGTGAACCAGACCCATTAAAAACATACATTTTTAAATGTTCTGCGAATTGGATGCGATGTAAGCCACATTCCAATTTGCAATGGTGTGAACCCAGCCTAAGTTACTGTGCTACCTATTTCTATTAGAAGTGGTTGCTGGTGCTGAATGCAGAGAACCTGGACCAAATGGTTCTAAAAATGCACAAGAGGGCAATATAAATTTTTGTTTTTTTCTTTTCTTGGTCATACTTGTTTGTAAACCAGAAAACTTTTGGAAGTATCGTTAGAGACATTACAGTGCAGACTTTATGGAAACCCAAAAGATAAAAAAGATGGTATCGTGTCTATAGTAACACGCTGTTATTTTTGTAATATCCTCACGCCAATGAATATTTGGTTGCATTGGGCAGTTCCTCTAGATCAGGGGTAGGCAACCAGTAGCCCTCCAGCTATTGTGGAACCACATTTCCCATGAGGCATTGCAAGGCTGGCAGTTACAATTACTCCCAGATGCATGATGGGACTTGTAGTTTTGCAATAGCTGGAGGGCCCCGGGTTGCCTACCCCTGCTCTAGATCAATGGTCTCCAAATTGCTGCCGAGGCAGATGTGGCCCTTTGCTTGCCTTTATCTGGCCCTTGGGGCACTATTCCTTTCACTGACATTAATGATGGAGAACCATTCCCCCTACTGACACCGTCAATGGGGCACTATTCTTCTCATTGATATCAACTATGAGCCGCTATTCCTCCCATTAAAACCAATGATGAGGGACTGATGGTGCTGGGACAATTTATACTCACAATGGCCACAGTCCGGCCCCTCTAAAGCCCGAAGGACAGTAAACTTGCCCTTTTGTTTAGAAAGTTTGGAGACCCCTGCTCTAGACTGTTCTAGAGAAGTGTTGGTAGAGGTCAAAAAGTAAGAGAATCAACTAAGTTTTATAGGTCCTATTGACCTTTATTTATCAGAATGGAAGCCACAGAAGTGGCCTATGTGTTTGGGGGCTCATTAGTCCTCCCTCATCAGGGCTTTTATTTGTAACCTAAAAGACTATGTTCAGTCCGGTCCATAAATATTGGGACATCAACACAATTCTAATCTTTTTGGCTCTATGCACCACCACAATGGATTTCAAATGAAACGAACAAGATGTGATTTAACTGCAGACTTTCCACTTTAATTTGAGAGTATTTACATCCAAATCAGGTGAATGGTGTAGGAATTACAACAGTTTGTATAGAGTTTTTTAAGGGAAAGAAGTGGAATGTTATGCAATGGCCAAGTCAATTACCTGACCTGAATCCCATTGAGCATGCATTTGACTTGCTGAAGACAAAACTGAAGGGAAAGTGCCCCAAGAACAAGCAGGAACTGAAGACAGTTGCAGTAGAGGCCTGGCAAAGCATCACCAGGGATGAAACCCAGCGTCTGGTGATGTCTATGCATTCCAGACTTCAGGCTGTAATTGACTGCAAAGGATTTGCAACCAAGTATTAAAAAGTGAAAGTTTGATTTATGATTGTTAATCTGTCCCATTACTTTTGGTCCCTTAAAAAGTGGGAGGCACATATGCAAACTGTTGTAATTCCTACACCGTTCACCTAATTTGGATGTAAATACCCTCAAATTAAAGCTGAAAGTATGCAGTTAAAGCACGTCTTGTTTGTTTCATTTAAAATCCATTGTGATGGAGCCAAAAAGATTAGAATTGTGTCGATGTCCCAATATTTATGGACCGGACTGTGGCTTACTGGATTAAGATGAAATGGTTAAAAAGAACAAGTCCTCAAACACGTTTATTCGATTCTTTTCAACCATTCCATCCCAGTCCAGTTTTAGCCTAAAAGCCTTGGTCAAGGTAGACTGGTTAGCCACTGAAATGTGTTGACTACTCTTGTGACTCTCCCTCCGGGAAAAAAACTGGACCTATTAAACTTAGTTGGCACCTTTACTACTTAACCATCCATTCTCACTGAATTCAACAATTGTTCTTAACTTCTATTTGTTATATGTATGTTGTGCTTTATTCTGAAATGAAGTGGCTGATCTCTCTTCCCTTATATTGATGGAGTTTTGCAGAGTTGTACCATGTTTTATTGAACATTGGCCTTAGAAATAAGCTGGAAAGGGGTATTACTTTATTCATTAAACTAAATTTATGTAGAATTTTTTTTTAAACATAATTTTTATCAATTTGTATAGCTGAAGTATGCAAATACCAATGTATGATTTCTTAACATGGGACAGTTACTGTTGCAGGTTATGCTGTTTTAGACCTGCTTATGTCAAAGCTTGACCCGATGGTAAATGGGTATTAAATATCACACAGATTATCAAGAAGTTTTGATTGGGCTTCTAATATGCAGATTTTTACATCTGACTGAGATTCTGCACTGTAGTTTTGTAGCTACCTACTTAGGCTTTTACGAAATCTTCCTCCCCGCCCTTCGTCCTTCTGGCTCCTCCTTTCCAGATTATACGAGTCGCGGATCCCCCAATTTGTCACCCGTCTGAAAAATAGACTCGCAGGAGGAGATTGGAAGTATTATAAACTGATAATCTTTCTTTTTTAAAAAAACTTGTAAAACCGATAATATTTGCTTCATCAATGAAATAATCTATGACTGCTCTACATCAGGCCAACAAAAATAGTTTTAAAAAAATAAATAGTTTTTACAATAGGCAGTTACTAAAGGTCAGTCTATTAATAGAAGAATATTGCTCATGTATAGCTGCCAATGTACAATCAGTCAGCAATTGTGCCTAATGGGCATTAGACAAAAGAGGTGAAAATCTAGCTAGTTGACATGGATGACTGTTATGGTGCCCAAAAGCAACAAGTGCCCACTACGCTATAAAACAAGTATGTTTGAATTGTCCCTTATGTTAAGTGGTGGCATTGCCTTAAAGATGCAATCTGGTGGGACATGAGTCCCATAGACCTTGTTATAGAAGACCTGAATTGAAGTTGCACTCCTGCCCACATCACCTTATTGAAGCTGGTACGAGGTTTACAGTAATCCTATTATGAGATAAAAATGAAAGTTGCCATTAAAGACACCTTCTGTTTTTGTTGACTCACTGCCTTCATTATTTTGAGTAATCGTAGAACCACAAAAAAAAAAAAAAGTATGTCGGACTTTACTGGCATTACATTTGCCTGATATCAAAATGCAATCGTTATTTTTCGTGGGTCAATGCATTTCTCATTTAGGCTTCCTCGGGAAGATGACTGCAGTTGTAATAGCTATACAAAAGGAAACACAATCTTTATAATCATACATAGTAATTGGTTACCACATATATTTCTGTACCGGTCTTGATTATTATGTGGTCGCCTTTAGTTGGTCCTTATTATTGCTCGATGCTCACGCAGGGAGTATCGCACGCAGGTTGTACAAGGTACGGCCCATGTATGTTTGATGCAAATTACATTGGTAACCAATAATTACTATGTATGAGTATATTGATTGTGTTTCCTGTTGTATAGCTATTACAACTGCAGTCCTCTTAATGAGTCCTGAGGAAGCTTAAAATTGAAACGCGTCGACCCTTGAGGAATGATGATCACAGTTTGATATTAGGTAAGCGAACCTTTCGGCATGCACTATTTTATATGTAATGATATTCTGCAGTTGGTTAAATTTAGATTTTTAAAAATGTGTACTCTCTCGTGCCAGTAAATTTTTCCTTTCTTTTTTTTTTGTTCTACGATATATTCGGATGTGGCAGTAAGTGTTATTATATGACTTCTATTTTGATTAATTGATCTGGATCAAATATGGAAGCCAACAGTCAAAGGAAAGCAAGCAGTCCTAGTCACAGACCACTGATATGGGTTTTGAAGACACAGGATCACTATGACAGACAGGCAACTAGCATTTTCAGAAGGAAAGATCTTCACTCGTAGACTCTAGTTTTTTTTTTCTCATGGCATGTATCCAGCAATGTAGTAAGTCTTGTCAGCTGATGGTCACCATGGGATGGGTATGCCAACTCATCTACTTTAATGCCTGCCAGGGCTGAGTATCTCCTATTTCCAGTGTAACTGACTTGCATACTAAATTGTATAGCAATGTATTATGTAAGACAGTTGATGACCATGGCCACCATAGAATGGCAACTCCTCTAGTTTAATGCCTGCCAGTGCTGAGTGTCTCATATTTCCCAGTCTGGTGATGCCTATGTTAATTTTCCCTAGTATTGGTTTGGAGTGTTTGGTCTGAATGGTACTTAAGCAGCCCTGAAAAGGGTTCTGAGGAATATGGGGGCAGGTAGATATAGTTAGACTACAGAAATGGCTGCCAGTCCATAGAGATGTGACAGAAGGTTTAATATGTCATGCAGACTCACCTAAGATATTTGTACAGTTTGGACTTCCTCTTCTTCTCCTGACTGGTGTCTCCTATTCAAAGTAGAAACTTTGCCATATTATGCCCAACACGTAGAACCAGCAACCACAATATCTTATTTCCATTTCTTGCCAGAGATACTACAATACAATGATGTTCAAGAGGGCCTAAAAAGGGAAAAATGAGCACTGTGCTCCCTGGATCATAGTGTATGCAAATATATCCGCAGTACCAGTTCCTGCCAATGTATACTGGGCTCTTGCAATCAGCACTCTGGATCCCTTCCATATTATCCTATATTGGTTCCATTAGCAACAATATAAAAGATGAATTGTATCAGGTGCAATGACGAACCATCAACTAAAACTTTTTTGTTCAGCCCATCTCATTCAATTATCAACCAAGTACCAAAATGTTTCACTATATACTGTATGTAAAGATAAAGAGTTAGATGAAGAGTAACCCAAAGCCTATTACACACAATTCGAAAATGTCGGCCGGCTCAATAGAAACCAGCCGACATTCAGCCCATGTGTACAGCAACCAGTCCGACTGTTGAAGGCTTATGACCAAAATAGGTCTGCCGATCGGCTCCCAATCAGCGCTCTAAGCCAATGGCTGAGAGCCTTAATCTGAGTTTTCTGGCAGGTGGGCCGTCCCCCATCAGAACACAATAGCTAAGCAGGGGAGATCACTGTACTATGTAACACTTTGTTAGTACAGCGGCTCCGACCTGAGCTGTCAGTTTTTTCTGTTCAACCTGCTGGGTTTAACAAAAGTTTTAAAAAAAATAGTAGTGCGTACGAGGCTTTAGACTTTCCCTCGTCCATAACATGCAAAGGGGGTCAGACAGAAAACGCCACCTCCACTTTTGCCTGACTCTATAGCTGGCCATACAATCAAAATTTAGCCAGAACTGACCCATGTATGGCCAGCTTAACTCCTCAAGAGGAAAAGGAAGAAGATGATTATCTTAGTGCCAGTCAGGCATCAAGGAAGTACATGTTGTTGCTTTACCGTTAGAATATTACAAATAAGGTCTGGGGCACAATGAAAAAAAAAGCTCCAGCTTCTCACTTTACCCAAAGTGCACCGCATCCAGGTATACATAACATGGGCCCCTAGCTCCCAAAGGGCCTTGTAGAGCTACAAAGATGGTGACTCAATCCCTTGACCAGTTCTCATAACCAAATATCCCAACCGTAGAACTGAATATGCTGATGAAAGTGAAATGATTAGAAATAGTAAGAGCCTAGATGCCAAACTAAAATGACAATAGTCCTCATACAGATAGAGGACCTATCCAAGTAGCCCAGAAAGTTTTTTTTGTTTTTTTTTTTTCCGTACAGACCCAACAGTGTCTGCTGTCATTAGTACCATGCTGTTGTTTCTTAGTATAAGGGGATGTTATTAACAGTAAACTTTACTGAGCGCATATAGTAGCAGCCATCTGTAAGCTCTTCTGAAAATGTTGTCCTGATTGCACTCTTGACTTTGCTTACTGGTTGTTTTTTAAGTCACTGACTCAAAGTATCCAAACCATAGACACAGGCAAACAATATTCTCCAGGAGGTCAGCAACGACAGCCTACATAGTTCTCAGTACAGGTTCCCCTTAAAGATTGGTTAAGCAGAAATCTCTTCCCGAGGTGACAGGTTTGCCATGTATACGCGCTGCCAGACCCCATCCCTTTGTGCTGGACTACTGGAGAATCCAGCACGGGGCAACTTCCATGCCAAATCTGCACAGCATTTAAGGGAAAGATTAAAAATATAAAAACCTTATGGAATCGCGCCGTAATTAAACCCCCAGATCCTTCTGGCACTTATAAGACAATACCTCAGACAACACGCAAGTAAGTACCCTATTGACCTTTGATATACCCTAAGTCTCATAAAACAACAAAGGAGATAAATCAAAACTCTTACACCATGTCACCCACACTACAGCTATATCAGATACCTGAATAGAGCTTAGTGGACCCCCCAGCCCGGGCTACCCATGTGATCCCAATACGGGTACCCAGGATGGGAGGGCCACACCCTCCTCATGGGTGTTACTGTAAAAGTAAAATATGCATCACCTTGGAATGCATCAATTCTGTACTGTAAGGATACCTATATACGTTAGTTGTTTTTCACTAAGAACATTGTAACCCATTATGTGATGGATACTGTTTTGATTGTTAATTCAATGTATGGCTTGAAATTTAATAATAACAATTATTTAAAAAAAAAAAAAAACATTGTGAGCTGCTATGACCAAAATAATAATACACGCTCTCCTATATCTGTGCTATAGTAAATTATAACCAACATTTGTCACGCTACACAATATGCTACCTTATGTAGTGCAATATATTCATATTCTAAAACAAAATGGTCCCAATGTCACATTATTGTGCAGTAAAATCACAGTCCACAGTGCTGTTATTGCTATAAATTCTTCTTCATCAACTTATGTCATTTCTCCACTTTATTCAAATGATACTTAAAGTGACATGGACTCCCTCCACCAGATGTGCGCTCATCTGGGATATATGACTGTACAGATAACAATGTAGTCCAAAACACTTAGCGCTAAACCCAAGGGGAATCCTTGAACCCGCTTCTTTCCATAATGCCCATCAAGGGTACAGCCCTCCACTGACCGGGAAGTCTTCTAAACGAACTACAAAAACATACAGGAGGGCGCAACCACCTTGTGCATCATCAGTGGTAATGCACGAGGATGTTGCGCCCTACTGTATGTTTTGACTGTACAGTTAAGTATGATCACTAAGCACTTGCGTACCCCATTGTGACCTTAATAAAACATTCCATGATCGTTGGACTTCACAGATGCTTCTAAATACCTCTGTGTATACTTTGTCTTCACTCAATAACTCTACTCAGCCACGCATCGAGAAAGTTAAACCACCAAACCTACTGCTTTATCTTTTTAAAACAGTTTATTACTCCTAAAAACCTCCAGATATCCACTCACTTTGAAGAGGTGCTGAAGAGCACCAGACTTCTACATCATGTACAGTGTATCCAACAGCAGTAACGATCAGCTTTCCCTTTCCCAAGTATATAGTTACCAACTGCCTTGTGTACAGAGTGTTGTGATGTCATCCAGCCCCTCCCCTATGCGTTGCGCCATAGGGTCACGTGGCTTCATCAGGGGTCCTGAATTTTTTCTGGTTAGGAGTAATTGTTTTAAAAGGATAAAGCACTATGTAAGGTGGTTTTTCTTTCTCTATGTGCGGCCAAGCGGAGTTATTGAATGGAGTAAAAACTTATACACAGAGGTATTAAGAAGTGTCTATGAAGTCCATCGATCTAGGAATGTTTTATTATGTCCACAATGGGGGGCACAAGCGCTTAGTGACCATACTTAACTGTACGGTCATATATCCCAGGTGGGGACACAACTAGTGGAGGCAGTCGATGTCACTTTAAGTATCATTGCCACAATGAGGTAGAATTAATGAATGAAGAGGAATTTATAGCAATAACCACACTGTGGACTGTGATTTCAATGCACTGTGAACTGTGATTTTTACTGAACAATAATGTGACATTGGGACCATTTTGTTGTATAACATTGTTTAATATATTACACTACATAAGGTAGCATATTGTGAAGAGCAGTGGTTATTGTGTGGTTATAATTTAAGAGAAAAAGTTGGGGTAGGAGGTGGAACATCTGAGAGTGTTAACCAATTTGTGGTTGATCAGACTTGCATGAGTCCATCATAAAATCCTATTCATTAATAATCTTGAGTGGACTGGTGCAATAAATCTGGATGAAGAGGTCTTAATTACCGCGTATTTATATTTCTAATACATTTATCACATATTTCCCTGTTACTTACGGTCATCACTGGTTATGGTTTCCTCAGGGTCATCAAAACCTCCAAGAGCTCCTTCCAAGTCTTTATCATATTCAAACTTTTAGGGGAAACAGCAGAAATCAAGAAATGAGAGATGCAATAATCTTACATCAAATATCTACATTCCACACCCCCACTTTACAGATCTATTGAAATGATTACAATGGAAGAACTGTAATGGCATGCTCAGTAAAAATAAATGTGGTTCAAGTCTTCTAGCAAGTTACTGTATATTATATGTTGATAGAGCCTTTATTTGAGGTTAAGCTACTTTTTATTTATTGCTGCAAGTGATCTTTTATTTTATGTTGATAAGCTTTTTTTTTTTTTTTTAGTTCTAGGCACTCAAACTTGTTACTGACAATCCGTTCTTGGAGCTGTCTTTGTTTGCAGCACTCTGCTGCATTGTTTGAAAGTGTAAGAATAAAAAAAAGATTAAGTAAGTGCAAGAACAGTGTGCATGTAGATTGCCTCAAATTATACCGCAGCATCCTATCCCCGCAAATCACAAAGAAACATATATATTATTATTATTCGTGATCATAACTATACTGCTACTAGCCAGTTTTACACTGCTGTATTCACTATTTTAATTCTTATAGTAAAACACCATCCTGTGCTCTTATTTTTCTTTTTTTTTCTCTAGTTAATTTGGACCTAGCCTTCTTTTGTCCTGTGGCTTACCTATTTTGCACTACTGTATCATCTGCAGTTCTTTATTCTTGTAGTGCCTCTACTGTGTCTCTAGCACATTTTGGCCTGTTATCCCTATTAAAACTGTTCTGCTCCAAGCCAGTTTTACACTGCTGTGTCCTCTGTAGGATCTTTATTCTTGTAGTGAAGTCCCAACTGGTGCTCTTTGCGTCTTGTGCATTTGGGTGTAGCCTTGCTGTTTAATATTACTTGATTTTTATAGATTGTTGCTATAGATAGTTTGAAATTGGCCAGTGGCAGGACAGATGTACACACTGTAAGCAGAACCAGGACACCCACAGTGAACTAATGGACAATTTCTATCATGGTGGGTCTATTAGTATTTGAAGAAAAATCATGTGTTGCTCATAAATCTGGAAAAATGGGTGCTGCTGCTGCTGTATTCAGGGCTGGCCCAAGATGTTGTGCTGTCTGGGTCCAAGAATGAAATGCTGCCCCCCACACCCCCTAAAAAAAAAAAAATCACGTCCACCAAAAATCC
>BLSH010254407.1:421223-432149 GCA_018402905.1 Glandirana rugosa
GATAAGTTTGGGCTGCTATGTAAGAGGGAGGTTTATTGGATTTTCAAAATGAATACCAGACAGCCCCTCGGTTTGAACTTCGAGTGGGATGAGTCACATTTTTATGAGTAATATTACCTCACCAACCCCCCCCCCTTTTTCTCCCTTCCCTACGCTTCCCCCCCCCCCCTTCTGTGCAGCCATTTCTAGTCTCGTTCCTCTTGTTCTACTCTCAGTATTGGTTCTGTTAGGTTTATCCCTTTATTATATGCAATTTAGGTGGTCATTCCTTCTGCTTTGCCATACACAATCCTCCTGTCCTATTAATGTGATGCAATGTTGGGTTCATTCATGTTATATTTATATGACTGTCAGTTTGACGGTTCTTTGTTTTGTTTGATGACATATTGCGTGCATTACAGTTATTCCCTAGCCTGTGAGTGGTCTTTACGATTTAGTTTGATCATGGTAACTGATCAAATGTGATTATATGATTGGCCACTTTTCTCTTACGTTCATTGACAGACGCAGCCTCTTCATGACACGTGGGTTATGTACCTTTTACTAGGAGTAGACTAGGCAGAACGAAATTTCAGAAAGCAAACCTGGCCCCTGCCAGGGGGCCGTCTTTACTCAGCACATAACCCCTCAGCCCTGCATAGCATATCAATTTTCTTCTGCCTAGTGCAAGGAGTTAGACCTGGTTCCCTGCTGGGAACTGCGGTTCCTCTAAAGTTATTTCTTTTTTCTTTTATTCTTTTGCGCAAGCCTTCTGATGAAGACTGCAATCAAGTAGCTGGCTGGGGACCATGCGGATATTCATAGGTCCTGCCATTTCCCCAGCACGGCCGATGGATGTGAGCCACCCTTAGCACTGGCAGGGTCCGCTGCATCCTGCCCGTTCCGTGTGGGCGGCCGGTGGGTTAAACGTCCCACCTTGCGTACCCAGTGTCCAGGCTATGGCCTGTTCCAGGGGTCGCTTGGCCAGCAGCATCCCTCCCCACCTGGGGGGAGGAAGGTCTGCACCGGGTGACACCCCCCTTCTCCCTGGGGCAGAGGGGGGGGACTAGCAGTGCCCGTTCCGGTGGGGGGGTACAGGCCCACTGGTCCCTGTCATGTCCTTCCTCCCCCCCTCACGCCCACCCGCCTTACAACCTGCCCGCTCCGCTGCTAACCGTCGCTCTGCCGCTCGCCTGTTGCAACCGCTCGGACCGCTCCGTTCGCATGCCATGCCCTGCCATTTTCCTGGAGCCACGGCCGCCGCCATTTTGCCGTGGTCGCGCCCATTTTGGAGGTGTTTCGGCCTCTTGGGTTTGTTGGCGGCCATTTTTGGTTGGTCTCCCTGTATGGGAGTTTTTCTCTATGTGCTTTTGGCGCCATTGCTTCCGGGAACGCAGCGACATCAGCAGCTCGGCAGATCACAGCAGTGGCACAGCACGCGGTGGCATTGGCAGACAGTGGCAGACTCCTTTTGGCACAGGGTTCCACAAGTATTGCTGACTTTCTCCCTGGGGTGCAGGAGCGGCGGTGCTGAGTCCTACTGGGCAGTCCTTACATAGTTACATAGTCAGAGAGGCTGGAAAAAGACATAAGTCCATCAAGTCCAACCCATGTGTGTGTTTTTTTTATGTCAGTAATACGTTGTATATCCCCCAATGTTGTGTGCATCTAATAGTTTTTTAAAATTATCTATACTACCAGCAGAAACCACTGTTTCCGGAAGAGAATTCCACATTCGTACTGCTCTTACAGTAAAGAAACCCCTACGCATCTTAAGGTTAAAACGCCTTTCTTTCATTCTCAGTGAATGGCCGAGTGTCTTCTTGTTTTCCCTTGCGCTGAATAGTATTGCCCCTATAGGGGGTCACCAGTACAGTATTTGTACATTGAAATCATATCCCCTCTCAAGCGTCTTTTCTCCAGAGAGAACAAGTTCAGTGCCTGTAATCTTTCCTCATAACTTAGGTCCTCTAATCCCTTAACTAGCTTTGTTGCCCTTCTCTGAACCCTTTCCAATACCAGGACATCCTTCTTGAGGACTGGTGCCCAGAACTGGACGGCATACTCCAGGTGCGGCCTCACCAGGGACTTGTACAGTGGGAAAATTATTGATTTATCCCTGAAGTTAATCCCTTTTTTGATGCATGCCAACACTTTGTTAGCTTTGCTTGCAGCAGCTTGGCATTGCATGCCGCTGCTGAGCCTGATCTCCACTAGGACCCCTAGGTCTTTTTCCATCCTTGATTCCCCCAGGGGCTCTCCCCCTAGTGAGTAATTTGCATTCATGTTCTTGGTACCCAAATGCATTATCTTACATTTTTCTACGTTAAATCTCATTTGCCACTTGTCTGCCCACCCCATTAATTTATTTAGATCTTCTTGCAGTGTTTCCACATCCTGTGGAGAATTTATTGCTCTGCTTAGCTTGGTATCATCTGCAAATATTGAGATTGAGCTCTTCACCCCGTTCTCCAAATCATTTATGAATAAATTGAATAGGATTGGTCCCAGGACAGAACCTGGGGAACCCCACTTTCTACCCCAGACCATTCTGAGTATTCCCCATTTATCACCACCCTCTGGACTCGCCCCTGTAGCCAGTTTTCAATCCAGGTGCTCACCCCTTGATCCATGTTGAGGGACCTTAGTTTGTACAGTAAACCTTTATGGGGAACTGTATCAAATGCCTTTGCAAAATCCAGATACACCACGTCTACAGGCATTCCCTTATCTAGATGGTCGCTCACCTCCTCATAGAAGGTTAATAGATTGGTTTGGCAAGAACCATTTTTCCTGAAACCATGTTGATTATTGCTAATGATACCGTTCTCGTTACAATAGTCTTGTATATAATCCCTTATTATTCCCTCCAAGAGCTTGCATATTATTGATGTTAAGCTAACTGGTCTATAATTCCCGGGGAGATGTCTTGGTCCTTTTTTATATATTGGCACCACATTGGCTTTCTTCCAATCAGCTGGTATCATTCCAGTCAGAAAACTGCTCTTAAAGATTAGGTACAAGGGTCTGGCAATAACTTGGCTAAGTTCCCTAAGGACCCTCGGGTGCAAGCCATCTGGGCCCGGTGACTTATTGGTGTTCAGTTTTTCCAGCCTATTCCTGATTTTATCCTCAGTCAGCCATGAGGGTGTTTCATGTGACTTGTCTTGAGGACCAGCATTTTGGTTCTGTATAATTGAGCCCCCCATTTCCTTTGTGAATACCGAGGAGAAAAATGAGTTTAACACCTTTGCCATTTCTCCATCCTCTGTAACCAGGTTACCCGCGTCATTCCTTACTGGGCCAATATGATCTGACCTCCCTCTCTTACCATTTATATACTTAAAGTCCTGAGGCTTTGCAGGAGGTGGCACTGTGGGGGTGATGGCTGGTAGGCCTCACAAGTGTCCTGGCGGTGGCACAATGGCGGCTGAACCGACAGTTGCTTCGCCGGAGGGGTCCGCAGAAGCACAGGCTGCACTGGGACCTCTGGTTCCCCTGGATCAGTTAACCTCCATCTTGGAGGAGTTTTTTGCCCGGGGGGAATCGGGCCGGTGTAGGGGGGGCCCTAAAAAGTGTCCCCCTCCTCCGCAATCCTCTGAGGAGGACTCGGAACCGGAAGGGGGCTCTGGGGTCACGGGGACCCCGTGGAGCTCACAGACGGAGAGCTGGAGCCTTCGGATGGGGAGGAGGACCAGGGGGCCTCGTTGGCGCGTGAAAAGGCGCTGGTGCGTGCCCTGGTCGCGGCCGTATGTAATTCACTACACCTGGATCAGGCTGGAGAGGCACAGGCGTCTGCCTATACTTTTGGGTCCAAGAAGCCCTCCCGTGCTCCTAAGGTTTTTTCCCTACCTCCAGTATTTTGACCAGTATGTGTATAAGGAATGGAAATGTCCGCTGAATTCCTTTACCCTGCCAAAAGGTTTTTCTGTGCGCTATCCCTTTGAGGACAGCCTGTTACAGAAATGGGTCTCTCCCCCCCCCCCGGTGGATCCGCCAGTAGCCCGCCTGAACAAGGCGACAACTATTCCCTAGAGGGGTCTCCCTCTTTTAGGGATCCGGCCAATAGGCGGACAGAAGCAGTGTCCAAGGCACTCTTTTTGGTGGCCGGGGCAGCCATGCGACTGGCCTTGGCATCTGTCATGGTAGCTCAGTCGCTCACGGAGTGTGCGATGGAGTGGAGTGAGGCCCGGGGCGGCGTAGATTCGCCTGAGTCCGTGCAGCGAGCAGACCACCTGGTGCAAGGGCTCTGTTATCTTTGTGACGCAGCTCTGGACTTGGTACCGGTTTTGTCAAAAATGTCGGTTTTTGCAATCATTATCAGGCGTCTGCTGTGGCAGCGACGCTGGTCAGGTGACCACGCGTCCAAGAAAGGTCTCACGGATCTTCCCTTTCAAGGTGGCCGGCTATTTGGGCCCCAATTGGATGAAATTATTAAGGATTTAACTGGGGGGAAGAGTACGTTCCTTCCCGAACCCAAGCGGCGTGACCAGGGCCGCAAACAGGGGTCTCAGCCCTCTGGGCTGAAACGTTTTTTTTCTTGCGCCTGGTCAGGCGGGCATGAACTCCCGGCCCGGCAAGTCTGCCTCGGGCTCTGGTAAGCGTTCCTGGCAACGCAAGCCCGAAAAAACGGAGGAGAAGTCCTCCTCCGCATGATGGGTTGCCCCCGCCCGGATCTCGGGTGGGGAGCCGACTTCTGGGGTTCGTGGACCGATGGATCGCCCGCATCTCCGACCGGTGGGTGCGGGAGGTGGTGTCCTCTGGGTACAAGATAGAGTTCAGCACCCGGCCCCCGGACAGGTTCTTCCCGTCCAATTTAAGGCTCCCTCCGAAGCGTCGGCTAGCCCTGCTAGGGGCTGTGCGGTCGATGTCCGAACAGGGGGTGATTGTGCCAGTCCCTCCGGCGGAGGGGTTCCACGGCTTCTATTCAAACCTCTTTGTGGTACCAAAGAAGGGGGGGGGTCAGGCCGGTTCTGGACTTAAAATCGCTCAATCACTTTGTGAAGACGCGCAAATTCAGGATGGAATCAGTCCGTTCGGTCGTGGCTGCCCTGCACCAAGGGGATTGGCTGGCGTCCCTGGACAACAAGGATGCATATCTGCACGTTCCCATCTATGCCGGGCACCAGCGCTTCCTGCGCTTTGCTTTAGGGGACCTTCATTACCAGTTTGTGGCTCTCCCCTTCTGCCTGGCCTCGGCTCCGTGGGTGTTCACCAAGTTCTGCTGCGACAGAGGAGCATTGCTGTGGTAGCCTACCTGGACGATCTCCTCCTGCGCGCGGAGTCGGCTCAAGCCCTGGAGGACAATGTTACTGTCACCCTGACCTCATTGAGGGACTTCGGTTGGCTGATCAACCTACAGAAGTCAACATTGACCCCGTCCTTTCGCCTCGAATATCTGGGGCTGACACTGGACACTGTGCAGGCGAAGGTATTTCTACCTCTGGACAAGTTGCTGGCACTGCAAGTAGCAGTGCGGTCCCTGCTGTCACGACGGTGGTCCTCCTTACGTGTTTGCATGCAGGTGTTGGGGCACATGGTCTCGTCCTTCGAGGCGATACCGTACACCCAGAGTCACACCCGGCTCCTGCAGCGAGCAATACTACTGCAGTGGGACAGGTCCCCTTCGTCTCTGGATCGTCTGACCAGAGGGTCATTGGCTTGGTGGCTTCAGGCCCCGGCATTGACCCTGGGGAAGTCGTTTCTTCCCCTGAATTCGTCGATAGTCACGATGGATGCCAGCCTCTCGGGCTGGGGAAGAGTCATGGCGAACCTGTCGGCTCAGGGCCATTGGTCGACGCAGGAGTCTCGACTTCCGATCAATGTGTTGGAACTGAGGGCGATCAAGCTCTGTCTCTTCCGCTGGTCGGCGAGGCTGCGCGGCCTCCCGGTTCGGGTTCAGTCAGACAACGCCATGGCTGTGGCATACGTGAACCATCAAGGCGGAACAAGAAGCTCGGCAGCCCACACCCTAAAGTGGGCAGACCTTCACATGCCGGCAATCTCCGCCATCTACATTCCGGGTGTAGAAAATTGGAAGGCGGACTTCCTAAGTCGCCAAAAGCTGGACCAGGGAGAGTGGCCCCTGCATCCAGAGGTCTTTCGCCAGATTTGCGAAAGGTGGGGCACACCAGATGTTCTGGTGGTCCAGGTACAGGCTTCTGTACGCCTTTCCTCCTCTCAAGCTTCTACCGCGGTTGCTGCACAGGATAGAAGTGGAGGGAATCCCGACAATCCTGGTGGCTCCGGATTGGCCTCGGCGCCCTTGGTACGCCGATGTGGTGCGGATGGTACCTGCCTGGCGACTCCCGCTTCACGAAGATCTACTGTCGCAGGGCCCCATCTTGCACCCTGCTTTACCCTCACTGGCTTTGACGGCATGGCTATTGAGTCCCAATTGTCTGAGTCAGTGATCCCCACTATGCTTAAGGCGCGCAAGTGTACTTTGCGCAAGATCTATCATCGCACCTGGAAGGCCTATATTGCCTGGTGCGAGTGGGGGGGTTGGAACCCCCGTTCCTTTGCAGTTGCTCGGGTGCTGGCCTTTCTTCAACAAGGCCTGGACCAAAAGTTGGCTTTGAGCACCCTCAAAGGCCAGATCTCCGCTCTGGCGATTGTTTCAGTGTCCCTTGGCGATGCATTCTTTGATCAGTACATTTGTACAAGGTGTGCGCCATGTGGCTCCTCAGGTACGGTCGCCCCTGGCGCTGTGGGATCTAAACTTGGTACTTTCTGTACTGCAGAAACCGTCTTATGAGAAGATCAGGGATATTTCCTTACAATTGCTGTCTCAGAAGGTCGCCTTCTTGGTGGCTATCACATCCGCTAGGTGGGTGTCTGAATTGGCAGCTTTGTCGTGTAGGTCTCCTTATTTGGTCCTACATAAGGATAAGGCGGTGCTGCGTCCGTCTCCTTCGTTCCTTCCGAAGGTAGTATCCTCTTTTCACATTAATGAGGACATTGTCCTCCCTTCCTTGTGTCCGCACCCCTCTCACCCTAAGGAGATTGCTTTGCATTCCTTGGATGTGGTGAGAGCATTGCGGGTGTATTTGGCAGCTACGGCTCCTTTCAGGAAGTCAGGTGCACTGTTTGTGCTGACAGATGGACCACGCAAAGGGTTGGCGGCTTCGTCGGCCACTGTTTCACGTTGGATCAAACAGACCGCCACCCATGCGTATACTGTGCGGGGCCAAGTACCCCCTTTATCGGTCATGGCTCATTCCACCAGGGCGATTAGCACTTCCTGGGCGTTTAGACACCAAGCATCGGTGTCTCAGGTGTGCAAGGCGGCTACTTGGGCCTCGGTGCACACTTTTGTTAAGTTTTACAAAGTTAATGTGTCAGCATCCGCGGATGCTGCTTTTGGCCGCAAAGTTTTACAGGCGGTGGTGTAGGCGCGGCTGGCGCCTCCCGAGATCTTTCTGTGGGTACAGTTTTTATTGTTTGCCCACCCCTCTTGTTTGACACTGCTTTTGGACGTCCCCACGTGTCATGAATGGAGGCTGCGTCTGTCAATGAACGTAAGAGAAAATAGGATTTTATTAAGAACTTACCGTAAAATCCTTTTCTCTGAGTTCATTGACAGACGCAGCACCCACCCCTCGCTGTTGTGTTTTTGTACAGCTTGTTACGAACTGATATGCTATGCAGGGCTGAGGGGTTATGTGCTGAGTAAGGACGGCCCCCTGGGAGGGGCCAGCTTTGCTTTCTGCACTTTCGTTCTGCCTAGTCTACTCCTAGTAAAGGGTACATAACCCACGTGTCATGAATAGAGGCTGCGTCTGTCAATGAACTCGGAGAAAAGGATTTTACGGTAAGTTCTTAATAAAATCCTATTATTTTCATTTAAGAGTCAGGTTGGGGGTTAGAAATAATTTTCTATACGTCGTGTAATAGAAGGGCTGGGTTTTTTTAACACTCTTGGGGGCTAATTCAAAACCCTTATATTTTGCATTTTACAGATTAACAGGGTTCTAATTGTTCCCCTTTTCTATCTTTTTTTTTTTTTTTTATGATTTTGTAAACATCCATCATTGCCTCATTTTTTTAGTGCGTTTGGACCCTGCATGGGTACACACATTGGACAATTTACATCTGAGTGTGATCAAGTTGGGCTTTTATATTGGAATGGTTTACATGTGTTTTGTTGAATGAGTTTTTCCTCGTTTGTTCTTTTTTTTTTTCTCTTGTTCTCATATAATATTTTTTATTTGTTACACATTAGTTCATTGGTTGCTCTTATATAGAAATTATTCTATGTCATTTTATTTTATTTCATTTTATTTTTTGGAATTATTCTGTGAACTACGTGTGTTAATTTTGGTTTCCAGGTGTCCATACTGATCACTTTAGTACGAGTGTTTCAATTATTCAATCATTTAACTAATGTCCATTTGTGACTGTATATATGTAATGTTCAGATCATACCTGGTCATGCTAGAAGTAAGCACCAGTTCTAAGGTGCAAAATGCGTCAGCTGTACCAGATGTTCGTTTGTGAGCGGTCTATGCCTTTCTGTTAATAAAGCATTGAAATCGGACGGAGGAGTGCGGCTTTCCAACCGTTATTTATTCCAGATGTTGGAGCGGTAGGCACTTTTAATGTGTGTTAAGGTCGAAGCAAGTGTAAATTAGATCAAAACAGACATACGATTTCTGTGCAATCAGATTGTATAGTGTGTGGCCAGCTTTAGATTAGCCATACACATTAACCACTTGCCGACCGCCTTGCATACATAAACGACAGCAAAGTAGCTCCATTACGCAGATCGCCGGCGATCGGCGCAGCTGCAGTAGCGAGCAGGCCCACCGCACTCTGCCTGAGCGTGGTCGTGGGTCGGGCGGACCCATGATCACCTGTGAGAGAGGAAGAACGGGGAACCGCCGATGTAAACACAATGGTTCCCCGCTCTGTCTGTGGGCGTGACAGAGATCTACTGATCCCTGTAATCGGGATCAGTTAGATCTCTCATGCCCCTGCCAGCCCAGCCCCCACAAAGTTAGAACACGTTTAGGGAACACAGTTAATCCCTTGATTGCCCGCTGCAGGTTAACCCCTTCCCTGCCAGTGACATTTACACAGTAATCAGTGTTTTTTTTAGCTCTGATCGCTGTATAAGGCCTCATACACATGGGCGTATGAGAAAAAATAAGAAAAACGTTGAGTTCGGCGTTTTGGAAAAATCTGCGTTTTTATAGGCGTTTCGCATCGGTGTTAGTGAGCGTTAATGAGCGTTAGCGTCAATCGGCGTTTTTAAAAAAAAAATATTCCTCTGCTATTTTTGAACCTAAAACCGCTGGCGTCAAAAACGCCAGTACGGCGTTAGTGAGCGTTTTGCCTCATTAGCATCAAAAACGCCAAAATGCTACAGCCTCAGAACGCTCTGGTCCCATGTTCTAAATACAGCTCACTAACGCCGACACTCTCTACAGCTAAAAAACGTCAGCGTTTTTTTGCCCCCAATGAATAACATGGGGAGCTGTAAAAAACACCCAGAAGCATGGCATTAAAAAACGCCCGTGTGTATGAGGCCTAAATGTCAGTGGTCCCAAAAGTATCAAAATGTCCGATCTGTCCGCCGCAATATCGCAGTCCTGATAAAAATCGCAGATCGCCGCCATTACCAGTAAAAAAAAAAAAATAGTAAAAACGCCATAAATGAATTCTCATGGTTTGTAAACACGGCAAATTTTGTGCAAGCCAATCAATTGCGATTTTTTTTTTTTTTTTTTTACCACAAATATGTAGAAGGATATATATTGGCCAAAACTGATGAATACATTTTTTAATTTTTTTTTTTGGATATGTATTATAGCAAAAAGTAAAAAATATTTTTGTTTAAAGCGCAAAAGAAATAAAAAACCGGAGAGGTGATCAAATACCACCAAAAGAAAGCTCTATTTGTGGGAAAAAAAAGGATGTAAATTTCGTGGCACGACTGCGCAAAGGTCAGTTAAAGCGGCGCAGTGCCGAATCTCAAAAAGTGCTCTGGTCAGGAAGGGGGTAAATCCTTCCGGGGCTGAAGTAGTTAAAATTAAACCAAAATGCAGGCCTCATACACATGGACGTTTTTACAGCCACGTTTTTGAGCTGTTTTTACAGCTTAAAAACGCCTCTCCATGTTATTCAATGGCCTTATACACACACAGACGTTTTTGAGCTGTAAGTGGCATAGGCGTTTTTAAGCTGTAGAAAAAACCCAGGACCAGCAAGTTCTGAGGCTCCAGCGCTAGAACTGTTTTGACAGTGACGTCAGCAAAACGCTCAAAAATGAGGCTTAATGTTGTATACACAGCGTTAAGCCTCGTCAAGCGTTTTTCTGCCTCCATTCAAAATCAGTGGTTCCCTATGGGAGCCCATTGATTTGAATAGAAGTCACACCATGATGATCCGACTTGCAGTGCGACTTGTGTGCTGAGGATCTTAAAGGGGAACACCCATAAAAACATTTTTAAAAAAATTTGCACCCCCCCGATCCCGGCCCCCCCACCCTATGTGAATGAGTATGGGGTACCCATTCACCTAAAAAAGTGTAAAAAAAAACCTTACATGTTTTTAAAATATTTTATTAACCACTTGCCGACCGTGTAACGTAGTTACACGACCGCAAGTGGCACTCATTGTGGGAGCGCGCACCTGTAAGCATCCGTGACCGCCAGGTCCGTGAGACCCGGCGCATCATGGATCACGGTAAATGGCTGCTTGGAGCAGCTGTTTACCATGTGATCGCTCCGTTATATGACGGAGCATCACATGTAAACAAGCTGGCGGAAGTGCCGGCTTGTCTCTCCCCTCTCCGCACCGAGCGGTGCAGTGTGACAGGAGAGGGGGGGAGAGAGGAGATGCAGCGGTGCTGTGGGCAGGATCTGAAGTGCCCACAGCACCGCTATGTGCCAGGCAGGGACCCCTCATCACCCGGGACGGACCGTGTATCGCCACGACACCCGT
>BLSH010254407.1:434757-477460 GCA_018402905.1 Glandirana rugosa
TGACTCGGATGGACTGAGTTCAGGTGAGGACTCCTTCTCTGACACAACCTCACTGAGTTCGCTCGTCACGATGACGGTCCGTTCGTTTCATTAAAAAAAAAAGTACCACGGTCACTCCGAACATCTAAAGTGTCCGTCAGTGGGGAAGTGCCACTGAGAAGGGACCCCCAGAATCATGATTGTTAACTTGCAGACTGGCTGGCAGTCCTCGTGACTCCTGAGGCCTATAAATTTCACACTGCAGGGAGGGACAGGGTCCCTGCCTCTCCCTGTAAAATGTACAGGCCTCAGGAGGACTGCCAGCCAGGTGCTACTAGTGACCAGATTGAACCATGTTTTTTTTTTACTTGCAGACCTTCCAGGGCCCAGCCAGCCCCAGCCCTTCCAGGCAGGCCAGACCACCACACCCAGTCCAGGCCCTGTCCCTCCCAGGCTCCCTGTGAAATCTACAAGCCTCACTGGCACCATGAAAAAAAAAATTACTTTGCTTGCCTGGCAGTAGCACTGCTCGCTTGAGTCACTCCAACACAGTCTCTTCCTCAGGAGTGGACTTGAGTCAGGTAGGCTCAGTAGCACCTTGTCCTCCGGACGGCTCCACTCCTCTGTCTTGCTGCAGTGAGTCCGCGACTTCTTCTTCCCACCGCGAGTGACCGTCCCCGAGCAACCGCGCTGCCCACACATAGGTCTCTGAGTCTCTCTCCTCTCCGCCGACTCCAAGGCACGCACCATCCGACCAATCCCTCCCTGCCCTAGATCACTCCGCAGTCTGCACGAGGATAAGTGGGCGGTGCCACACTCCCTGGCTGTCTTCCTACGGCCTAGGAGGAGTCGGGGGGATGCATGATGATGATACAGTTACAAAAAAAAAAAAAGTGATGTGTAAAAAAAAAAGTCAGCGGCGGACACCACAGGCAGCCCTGTCAGACACCGGTGTCCGGGAGTGGACACCTTGCCTATCCCTGCTGAGTAATTGTCATTCAAAATGTGAGAGCACTGAAAGCTGAAAATTGGTCTGGTTAGGAAGGAGGTTTAAGTGCCCAGTGGTCAAGTGGTTAAATCAGCTTCGGCGTCTTCTCCCCTCTCAGGCTCTTCTCCCTCTCCGGCCTCTTCTTTCTTCTGTGCTTTTGCGGGGTCTTCTGAGGGGTCTTCTATCTTCTGCTGGGTTTTCTGTCTTCTGCTCTTTTGCCACTGTTTTCTCCGCTGTCTTCTCCCTCTGCTCTTCTTCCCATGTTGACTAGACGCGATCTCCCTGACTAATGAACTATCCGTGCTCTGCATTGACTTATATTGGCATGGGTGGGACGGGGCCATCCGCTGATGGCACTTGGAGACCCTGTCCCCTTATGACGTCACCACTCGAGGCATGAATGGGCGGTGACATAAGGGGGTGGGGCCTCCGGATGACGTCAGCAGGTGGCCCGCCCAATGCCAATATAAGTCAATGCAGAGTGTGGATAGTTCATTAGTCCGGGAGATCACGTTGTGTCAACATGGGAAGAAGAGCAGAGGGAGAAGACAGCAGAGATGCCGGGGTTGATTTTAATAAAATATTTTAAAAACCTGTGTAGTGGTTTTTTTTTTACTTTTTTTTTTTAGGTGAATGGGTAGGGGTACAATGTACCCCATACTCATTCACATAGGGAGGGGGGCCGGGATCTGGGGGCCCCGCCTGCAGACCCCAACAACCAATGACCAGGGTTGTCGGGGAAGAGGCCCTAGTCCTCATCAACATGGGGACAAGGTGCTTTGGGGTGGGGGGCGCAAAGCATCCACACCCCCCATGTTGAGGGCATGCAGCCTGGTATGGTCCAGGAGGGGGGTGCTCGCTCATCCCCATCCCTTTTCCTGGCCTTCCAGGCTACGTGCTCAGATAAGGGTCTGGTATGGATTTTGGTGGGGACCCCACGGCGTGGGGGTTCCCCTTAAAATCCATTCCAGACCAAATGTCTGGTACCTCCTGGTACACATCCGGTCACATAATGTAAACAAACCGTGGTAACGAGCTGTTACCGAGTTCTCCCTCTCACACACCGATCGTGTGTGAGAAGCAGATTGTGGTAACAGCTTGTTACCGCTTAGTGTACACGCCAAGCACACTGATTCCCCCCCCCAGTAATAAAGAGGACCTGTCACCACCCCATCAAAGTACCTGTCACAGCCCATCAGAGTACCTGTCACCTGCCCATCAAAGTAGCCAAGTACCTGTCACCTGCCCATCAAAGTAGCCGAGTACCTGTTACCTGCCCATCAGAGTACCTGAGTACCTGTCACCTGCCCATCAGAGTACCTGAGTGCCTGTCACCAACCCATCTGAGTACCCAAGTGTCTGTCACCAACCCATCTGAGTACCCGAGTACCTGTCACCAACCCATCTGAGCACCCGAGTACCTGTCACCAACCCATCAGAGTACCTGAGTACCTGTCCCCAACCCATCAGATTACCAGAGTACTTGTCACCAGCCCATCAGATTACCCAAGTACCTGTCACCTGCCCATCAGAGTACCCGAGTACCTGTGACCAGACCATCAGCGTACCCGAGAACCTGTCACCTACCCATTTGGGTACCCGAGAACCTGTCACCAGCCCATCAGAGTACCAGAGTACCTATCTGCAGCCCACCAGAGTACCCAAGTACCTTTTACCAGTCCATCAGATTATCTGAGTACCTGTCTCCAGCCCATCAGAATACCTGAGTACCTATCTGCAGCCCATGCCTCATAGAATATACCTCGGTGTTTGCTTTCCAAAATGGGGTCATTTTGTGGGCAATTCCACTGTCCTGGTGCTCCAGGGCCTTCAAAAGTGTGATAGGTATGAATGAAATTTTATGTGTAATTCATGCTCCTAAAATGCCTGATGGTGCTCTCTGCATGTTGGACCTCTCTATGTGGCCAGGCTGTGTAAAAGTCTCACACATGTGGTATCACCATACTCGGAATGAGTAGCAAAATATTATTTGGGGGGTAATTTTTGCTATGTACATGCTATGTTTTAGAAATATCTTATAAATTGACCACTTTGTGTAAAATTAAAGCGTTTTCATTTTCTTTCCACGTTTTTCGAAGACTTGTGGAAAAAAATGAACCATTCAAAAGACTCATAATGCCTCATAGATTATATGTTGGGGTGTTTGCTTTCCAAAATTGGTTCATTTTGTGGGTAATTCCATTGTCCTGGTCCTGGTAATAGATCGTTAGGAAATTAGATGTGAAATTTCTGCTCCTAGAATGCATGACGGTGCTCCCTGCATGTTGGACCTCTCTATGTGGCCAGGCTGTGAAAAAGGCTCACACGTGGTATCGCCATACTTGGGGCGAGTAGCAGAATGTATTTTGGGGTGTAATTGGAAGTATGCATATGCTGTGTTTGAGAAATAACTTGTTATGACAATTTTGTGCAAAAAAAAAAATAATTTCTTAATTTTCCCAAGAATTGTGGGAAAAAAAGTACAACTTCAAAAAACTCACCATGCCTCTTACTAAATACCTTGGAATGTCTACTTTCAAAAAGGGGTCATTTGGGGGGTATTTGTACTTAACTGACATTTCGGGGCCTCAAGAAATTAGATAGGCCGTCAGTGCATCAGGTGTGATCAATTTTCAATGATTGGCACCATAGCTTGTAGACTCTATAACTTTCACACAGACCAAATAATATACACTTATTTGGGTTTTTTTTTTACCAAAGATCGGTAGCAGTATAAACTTTGGCCCAAATCTATGAACAAAAATGACTTAATTACAAAATGTTATAATAGAAACTAAATAAAAGTGTTTTTTCACTTCTGTCGCAAAAAATGAAAAAACCCAGAGGTTATTAAATACCACCAAAAGAAAGCTCTATTTGTGTGAAAAAAAGATACAAATTTAGTTTGGGTACAGTGTAGCATGACTGAGTAATTGGCATTCAAAGTGTGAGAGCACTGAATGCTGAAAATTGGTCTGGGCAGGAAGGGTGTATAAATGTCCTGTATTGAAGTGGTTAAGATCCTCAGCACACAAGTCACGCTGCAAGTCGGATCATCATAATCCGACTTCTGGTGCGACTTCTATTCAAATCAATGGGCTCCCATAGAAAACCATTGATTTTGAATAGAGGCAGAGAAACGCAGCTGAAAGCTAGCGCTGAAAAATGCGCATTGACGCCAATGCAAAACGCTGATAAAATCACGTTTTTAACGTGGCTTGTTTCCTGGCGTCGGTACTAGCTTTAGAGCTAGTTTTTTGAAATGCCCGTGTGTATGAGGCCTAAAGCAGGCAGGCTATTTATCGCAGAAGTTTGTCTCTTCTGGATTACAAAAAACGTACCTGCCTGCTTGCAGTCTTCTGTGGTTTTTACACTGAGCTGTGCGTGCAGAGTTGAGTTTACATCGCCAGCACGGACCCTGTGTGCCGGGATGACTGACTCCGGTGCATGCGCAAAATTTGCTTCATTCCGTGCTCAATAAAGATGGCTGATATCAGGTACCTGGAAGAAGTCTGGGGAGAAGACCCCTCATGGATGTTGCATCTTTGGAGTGGAGGGAAGTATTGTGATCTTAGTTCTGCTTTCACACGTGAGGTTGGTGCGTGGTAAAACCCCACAGTTGAGCCACACTTTTACCGCTCTCTCCCACTCAACCACTACCCCTTTAGCTGCAGAGGCAATGGCCAAGGGTGTACATACAGTACATCTGGAAAATATTCACAGCACGTCACTTTTTCCAAATTTTGTTATATTACAGCCTTATTCCAAAATGGATTAAATTCATTATTTTCCTCATAATTCTACAAAGAATACCCCATAATGACAACGTGAGAGACATTTGTTTGAAATCTTTCCAAATTTATTAAAAATAAAAAAATCCCATGTGCATAAGTATTCACAGCCTTTGCCAGGACACTCAAAACTGAACTCGGGTGCATCCTGTTAATCGTCCTCGAGATGTTTCTACAGCTTGATTGGAGTCCATCTGTGATAAATTCAGTTGATTGGACATGATTTTGAAAGGCACACACCTGTCTATATAAGGTCCCACAGTTAACAGTGCATGTCAGAGCACAAACCAAGCCAAGAAGTCCAAGGAGATTGTCTGTAGTCCTCCGAGACAGAATTGTATCGAGGCACAGATCTAGGGAAGGGTACAGAAAAAAATCTGCAGCATTGAAGGTCCCAATGAGCACAGAGGCCTCTATCATCCATAAATGGAAGAAGTTTCTCTTCCTAGAGCAGGCCGCCCGGCCAAACTGAGCGATCGTGGGAGAAGAGCCTTAGTCAGGGAGGTGACCAAGAACCCAATGGTCACTCTGACAGAGCTCCAGCATTTCTCTGTGGAGAGAGGAGAACCTTCCAGTAGAACAACCATCTCTGCAGCACTCCACCAATCAGGCCTGTATGGTAAAGTGGCCAGACGGAAGCCACTCCTCAGTAAAAGGCACATGACAGCCCACCTGGAGTTTTCCAAAAGGCACCTGAAGGACTCTCAGACCATGAGAAACAAAATTCTCTGGTCTGAAACAAAGATTGAACTCTTTGGCCTGAATACCAAGCATCATGTCTGGAGGAAACCAGCCACCGCTCATTACCTGGCCAATAACATCCCTAGAGTGTAGCATGGTGGTGGCAGCATCCTGCTGTGGGGATGGTTTTCAGCAGCAGGAACTGGGAGACTAGTCAGGATTGAGGGAAAGATGAATGCAGCAATGTACAGAGACATTCTTGATGAAAACCTATTCTAGAGCACTCTGGACCTCAGACTGGGGTGAATATTCATCTTCCAACAGGAAGACAACCCTAAGCACACAGCCAAGATAACAAAGAAGTGGCTACGGGACACCTCTGTGATTGTCCTTGAGATGCCCAGATTTGAACCCGATTGAACATCTCTGGAGAGATCTGAAAATGGTTGTGCACCGACACTTCCCATTCAACCTGATGGAGCTTGAGAGGTCCTGCAAAGAATGGGAGAAAATGCCCAAAAATAGGTGTGCTAAGCGTGTAGCATCTTATTAAAAAAGACTTGAGGATGTAATTGGTGCCAAAAGTGCTACAACAAAGTATTGAGCAAAGGCTGTGAATACTTATGTACATGGGATTTTTTTTTTTAATTTGTAAAGATTTCAAACAAATTTCTTTGTTTACATTGTCATTATGGGGTATTGTTTTTTGTAGAATTTTGAGGAAAATAATGAATTTAATCCACTTTGAAATAAGGCTGTAACACAACAAAATGTGGAAAAAGTGAAGCGCTGTGAATACATTCCGGATGCGCATTGTCTCACGTCCGAGGCAGGAAATGTACCCCCATCACTACCACCCGTCGATCACAACCAATGGGTTGTGATCTTCAAGCACCCTGCAATGCATGCAGTTGTGGTGCACTAGTGTGGGGTCCAAGGGGTTAAAGATGGCAGTGAGGAGGCGCTACAACATCTCATCAAACATCTCTGAAAAGCAATCCGAGCATGGATCTCTTTAGTCCCTTCCGCACATGTGAATGGGCCCTAAAACTTCTTTTATAAGCCCGCAGGCTCCTTCCTTATTTATAGATTGATGTCTGTCAAGCCGGGTGGTGCCTATAGGGCCAGCCGAAACTCGAATATTCAACAAATTTTTTGTTTAATCGGCTGAAATTCAAGCATGCAGATTGCTTTTCAGAAGGGTGGTAAATACAACAAGTGTGAAGGGAGCCTAAGGTGTTCATGGCCATATGAAGGTATCTTGCAGACATGATCTCACCACCCAGAGCCATGTGAACTTTCCTTAATGTGTATTTAGATCCTGGAATATATGCAGCTGATTATTCCATAGATGTGGTGACTGTTTTAGTTTTTCATTTGTACCTCCTGATTCTCCCAGTTACACACTTCCTGTCCAAGGGTGACAACACTCATCCTACTGTATCTATAGAGAAGCAGGATTGGCACCCTAGGGCAGAACGATAGAATCCTTCTCCTCTCATTTTCTCCAAAACATTGGGGCGAGGTGGTTTGTAGTGCAAAGAGCTAGCACAGGACGTTTCCGGCTCATGTAGGATGAAAAGCACAGGAAGTCATCAGCTGACAAGATTTCTGGTTTTCCTTATCTATGTTCAATAAGGAAATCCAATAAAACGTTTTCAATAGAGTATGAAGAAAATACTATATATATGTAGCCAATGCCCCCTTAGGGGTGGCTAAATGTTGTGGTTCACCTGCTTACACTGCCCTCAAGTCACAGAACAGGCTGGTACTTTGTTTTATTAGGGGATTGAACTTGGTTGGGGATTGGTGGTGATATAGGATGCCCAAGGAATTGATGATCATTTACATGGGACCATATACACTCCAGTATATACATCACTTCATTTACTGCAGTTACACTTCTTCCTCCAGCACATCACTTGCTTCTTTAACTCCTGGTTCCGCACTTCTACACATTACTTCTTCCAGGCCCAGAAGGAAATTTAGGCCTTCTCTGTTCCTCCAGCCTGACTAGCACATGGTGAGGCCTGACTTGCTGTGCGCAGGGCCTTAGAACCACCCATTACAGGTAGGGACAGTTGGTCCCTGTTTGTGTAGGTACACTAATGTGCTAGCCGGCCTGATGGACTTCTACTCCCAGCCCATCCTCTTGCTCCAGGTCCTTTCAGCCACTCCAGCTCCGTTGGCTTACTTCACTGCCTCCATGACACCACGGTCCCTTGCTGACTTCTGCATCCTTCCCAGATTGTCTCTCACGCCAATCTGCACCAGCATGCCTCTGCAGCTTCCCAGGGTGTGCGCCACTCACCGACCACCCAGTGGATTCCTTGCTGAGCTTCTCCAGTAGCACTGTCTGTTGCTCTCCTGCTCCCTTGTACTGCTCCAGGATCTCCCTTTTACTCCTGGCTGCAACCGAGCCCAGGCCTCAAGGTCACCCCCCCCCCCCCCAAACTGGGTGCTCCCTCCCAGGTGTGGCTTCCGCAACCTCAGCTACATTCCAGCTCTTCCACCCGAACTTCTCCCAAGATTGGGCTGACTCTGAGTATTTAAGGAGGCCTGCCCCCTGCCAATCCATATTGGGGATTGGTCAGATGGCTACACAACAAAATATATTACCTCTCCCTTCCAGCTCTCTGCCCAGAAACCTTCCACCAGTTTCTGGAAAGAAATGGAAGTTCCTGGTGACCTCATCTGTGAATCACTTAATCCTACCTGAGCCACTCCCAGCCCAGAAACCAAAAACAATCAGGCCTGCACACCAGTCAGGCCTGATTCAATTTTCCTCGCCTACCAAAAAAATATATCCACACTAGCTCCCACTTACCAGTGGGCGCTACATTTGTTTTATTTATTAGAAGATTAACTTGGATAGGGATTGGAAAGTTGTGGGATGCCCACTGAGTAATTTCCATATACATGGGACCTTCTTTATACACCTCCAGTATATACACTCTTGTCTCTTCCTCCAGCACATCACTTGCTTCTCTGACTTCTGTTCCTCTCTCCTGCACATTACTTGCTTCTCACTGTTGAAACCTAAAAGGTATTTACCAGGCCTCCATTTCTCCAAGTTGGGCCTAACTAGCACATGGGGAGGCCTACTGTAGTTGAAGCAAGGCCTTTGGACCACCCATTACAGGTAGGGACAGTTGGTCCCCAAAGTGTAGAAAAAGTACTACTATGCTAGTTGACCTGATGGGGTACTGCTCCCAGCCCATCCTTTTCCAGGCCCTGCCAGGCCTCATGGCTGCAATGGCCTTCTCCACCATGGCACTCCAGTCCCCTGCTGGCCTCTGCATCCTTCCCAGACTGTCTCTCACCCGGCATGCCTCTCCTCCAACTTCCAGGGTGTGTCACTCACCGATACATGTGACTTATAGTTCCTCCCAAAGATCTCTCTGATACTGTACCTTCCTGCTGTCCTCTCCGCTCTCTCACTGTGCTGCTATACCAGAATCTCCATTCTCCTGGAATGCATCCGAGCTCTCCCAGTCCTGGGTCACCTCACCCCCCAGACTGGGGGCTTCCCCAGGGCCTCGACAGCCTCCACACTTTACCATCTCTATCTGCTTCCTCCCACACTCCTCCCAGAATGGGCTGACCCTGGGTATTTGAGGAGGTCTGATCCCTGCCAATCCAGAGTGGGAATTGGTCAGGGCTCCCCAGAACACCCCAGATGGCTACACCACCCCTCCCAGCTCTCTTTCCAGAAACTTCTGCTAACCTCTGGAAAGAAGTGGGAGGTCCTGGTGACCTCATCTGTGAATCACCCAGTCCTACCCTGAGCCACTCTCAGCCCAGACTCCAAAGCAACCAGGCCTGCACATCCTCAGACCTGGCTAAATTTTACCTCACCTAACCAAAAATCAAACTCTAACTCCTACCTAAGTAAAGGGCGCTACATATAACGCACCAAAAGTTCATCGTCAGTTTTACTTATACTTAAATATATACACTTCATAGGCGCGTGCCCAGGGTGTGCCAGGGAATGCCTTAATCACCCTGTGTGGTGCAGTTTCCCCCTGTTTAGACCCCTGATATTTCACCAAAGCCCCCCTAATGGGGCTCCTAAAAATGTAAAACACAAATAAAATTGTAAACGCTGCATTCCCATAAGTCCAGTGAGTTACATTAATTACATCTCTTCCCCATTGTCCCTTGCATTGCACAGCACTGTGCTGACTGTAGAGGCCTATCATTATATTGACCCTGTGAAGAATCGCCGCCTCCTCCTCCTCTCTATGTGACGCTATTTCAGCTCGCTGCGAGTGTCTGTCGGCAGCTGATATATTGGCAGCTGGGAATCCAGAGCTGTGAGAAGTGACTAAGCTCTTTCTGCCTCCCAGTCTTGTGCTCCTCCTCACAGGCTTGTCATCAGCCAGCTAAAAGCTGAACACAAACACCATTAATTATTCTATCAAATGAGGGCTCTGGCCCAAAACAACCAATCAGAGACTGTTTTACATGACTGCCAACTCTAATCTGCTTAAGCTGACTCCTCATTGGTTGTTATGGACTTCCGTACACGGTGTCCTGTAGTAAACAGTTCTGTGTTCAGGCCTTGTTTTGTGGTAAAGTCACATAGGCCGGGGCTGGGGATGTCCATTTTCCCAGATCTACTGCTGTATTTTTGGTTAATAATTTATCACTTTTATTTTTCTGGTGTACACATATACCAATTAAAATGAGAATACAGCTCCCAGCCTAGCAGCTGCTCCAGTCACGCAGTCCAGTGCAGCTGCCTAGCTTCTTCAGTGGTGTGGAGCCGATCAAGGCCTCCTTCATACATGCGTACTTAGGCGCGCCCGTGTGAGGGCCGTGTTTTGTCCGTACAGGAGGCACAGGTGTTCCGTGCAGTCCCATTCATGTCTATTTAGACACGGCAGCTGCACAGACACATCCACTGCTCATAATTATGATCCATGCGGGTGCGTGTCCCAAACTCCACACTCTCTACTCGGGGGCGCACGTCTGCATGGATGTCATATGGGCAGCAGCCGCGTCTGTGCAGCTGCTGTGTCCCAATTGACATGAATGCCTAAGGTGGCTCCTTATTGGTTGATATGGGTTACTGCACACAGTGTCCTGTAGTAAACAATCCTGTGTTCAGGCCTCTCTTTGTAGTAAAGTCACAGAGGCCGGGGCTATGCAGGTCAAATTTCTCAGATCTACTGTTGTGTTTTTGTTTGACCACCTGAATACTGGGCACTTTCACCCCCTTCCTGTCCAGGCCATTTTTCAGCTTTCAGCACTGTCACACTTTGAATGACAATTGCGCAGTCATGCAACACCATACCCAAACAAATTTTCTATCATTATGCTCCCACAAATAGAGCTTTCTTTTGGTGGTATTTGATCACAGCTAGGTTTTTTATTTTTTTACAAAACAAAGGCTTTTGTAAATAAGTCATTTTTCTCTTTCACTGATGTGCGCTGATGAGGCTGCACTGATGGGTACTGATAAGGTGGCACTTATGGGCACTGATTAGGTGGCAGTGATGAGGAGACACTAATATGCCACACTTATGGGCACTGATAGGTGGCACTGATGGGTGGCACTGGTGGGCACTGCTAGGTGGCACTGATGAGCACTGATAGGCAGCACGGATAGGCGGCACTGATGGCCAGCTTTGATGGGCCTTGGTGGGCAGCACTGATAGGCGGCATGGAAAACAACCACTGGTGGACACTGATTGATGGCACTGGTGGACATGGATTGCTGGCACTGGTGGGCACTGATTTCTCTTTTTTGTGCAGTGTTAATTTTGACATCAAATTTCGATTTAGTTTTAGTTATAGTAAAATGCCATTTTAGTTTGGTCTTATTTTAGTCTTTTGACTAAAATGCCATTTTAGTTTTAGTTGTATTTTAGTCATCTGAGTTGTTTAATCGTATTTTAGTCAACTAAAATCCCCAGTACATTTTAGTCGACTAAAATCTGATGGGTTTAGTTAAATTTTAATGCATTATTTCTTTAGAACTGCCAAACATTATATACTCCTAAAGTAAAAATATAATAAGATGTTTATTATTTATGGTATTAAGGTTTGAACCCGCACTACAGACACAGATTTAGCCGTTGTGATATATATTCAATTTACTTTTAGCCATAGTCCTTAGGCCTATCCCCAGACGACGTTTTATGTGACAAAACGCGTATATTAGGGCCTACGTCGGTGACATCATCACGTGAGTCTATCCTGATTGGTGGATGGATATTTGAGCCCAAAGGGAAACCCGTTGGAAAGCCGCAAATGTTTTCCATGTCTGAATCCTCTTTCATGTTGTTTTTTTTTTGATTTCTCTGTATACAATTATTGATCAATTGATTTCAATTTTTAGCTTTTTATCTTTACTTGGAATGTTTTTTTATCTTTACTTGGAGTGTTTTGCGTAGACTTTTGAGTCTGGCAGCTTTTTTCTTTTTATCAAGCGGTATTTTTTTCTTACTTTTTTAGTCGAATTTTAGAGAACTAAAATTGTATTAATTTAGTTGACATAATTAACACTGCCGTACAGGAGGCACAGGTGTTCGGTGCAGTCCCATTCTTGTCTATTGGGACACATTGGCTGCACAGACACAGCCACTGCTCAAAGTTTAAATCCGTGTGGGTGCGTGTCCCTGAACTCCACACTCTACATCCGCATTCATTTTATATTATGGGGCAGCAGCCACGTCTGTTCAGCTGCAATGTAATGTAATGTATTCAGTACTTTAAGTGTACACCCATGTGAGGGCCGTGTTTCGTCCGTACAGGAGGCACAGGTATCCTGTGCAGTCCCATTTATGTCTACTGGGACACAGTGGCTGCACAAACACAGCTGCTGCTCATAATTTGAGGCTCTGAAGAAGAGGTACCACCTCGAAACGCGTTAGTCAATCCCATGTCAATGGGGTCATCTGACACAGACTACCATAGATGTGATGTTCATGCATTGATATGCCAGTATCAAGAGTTGGCTTGTGAGTACCATTTTATTGTTTTTTTAATACATTTTGTATGAAGAATAATGCGCCAGGCCGGTGCACCCTGTTTGTTTTTTTCACTTCAGTGTTTGGGACGACCCCAGTCTGGTGTGGGCAGAAAGGCACATATCCTAATACAAAAAGCTAAAGACTTTGCATCCGAGTGAGGCCCCTATCTTCGAGCGCAGGATATGAACATTTGTTGTGCTGCTCATAATTTGACCGCGCAGGTACGCATCCAGAACTCCGCGCTATGTAGATTTGGGGACGCACGTCCATGCGGATGTCATATTATGGGGCAGCAGTCACGTCTGTTCAGCTGCTGCGTCCCACGTGACATGAATGCCTAAGCTGACTCCTTATTGGTTGATATGGGTTACTGCACACAGTGTCCTGTAGTAAACAATCCTGTGTTCAGGCCTCTCTTTGTGGTAAAGTCACATAGGCCGGATCTAGGCAGGTCCAATTTCTCAGATCTACTGTTGTGTTTTTATTTAATATTTTAGCACTTTTATTTCTCTGGTGTACACATATACCAATAAAAATGAGAAATACATACAGTATCTCACAAAAGTGAGCACACCCCTCACATTTTTGTAAATACTTTATATCTTTTCATGAGGCTACGCTGAAGAAATGACACTTTGCTACAATGTAAAGTAGTGAGTGTACAGCTTGTAGAACAGTGTAAATTTGCTGTCCCCTCAAAATAACTCAACACTCAGCCATTAATGTCTAAACTGCTGGTAACAAATGTGAGTACACCCCTAAGTGAAAATGTCCAAATTGGGCCCAACGTGTCAATATTTTGTGTGGCCACCATTATTTTCCAGCACTACCTTAACCCTCTTGGGCATGGAGTTCACCAGAGCTTCACAGGTTGCTTGTACTCCATCACTTTCCGTTTGAGGATGCCCCACAGATGCTCAATAGGATTTAGATCTGGAGACATGCTTGGCCAGTCCATCACCTTTACCCTCAGCTTCTTTAACAAGGCAGCAGTCATTTTGGAGGTGTGTTTCGGGTCATTATCATGTTGGAATATTGCCCTGCAGCCCAGTCTTCAAAGGGAGGGGATCATGCTCTGCTTTAGTATGTCACAGTACATGTTGGCATTCATGGTTCCCTCAATGAACTGTAGCTCCCCAGTGCTGGCAGTACTCATGCAGCCCCAGACCATGACACTCCCACCACCATGCTTGACTGTAGGCAAGACACGCTTGTCTTTGTACTCCTCACCTGGTTGCCGCCACACACGCTTGACACCATCTGAACCAAATACGTTTATCTTGGTCTCATCAGACCACAGGACATGGTTCCAGTAATCCATGTCCTTAGTCTGCTTGTCTTCAGCAAACTGTTTGCGGGCTTTCTTGTGCATCATCTGTAGAAGAGGCTTCCTTCTGGAACGACAGCCATGCAGACCAATTTGATGCAGTGTGCGGCGTATGGTCTGAGCACTGACAGGCTGACCCCACCCCTTCAACCTCTGCAGCAATGCTGGCAGCACTCATACGTCTATTTCCCAAAGACAACCTCTGGATATGACGCTAAGCACGTGCGCTCAACTTCTTTGGTTGACCGTGGCGAGGTCTGTTCTGAGTGGAACCTGTCCTATTAAACAGCTGTATGGTCTTGGCCACTGTGCTGCAGCTACGTTTCAGGGTCTTGGAAATCTTCTTATAGCCTAGGCCATCTTTATGTAGAGCAACATTTTTTTTTTAGATCCTCAGAGAGTTCTTTGCCATGTTGAACTTCCAGTGACCAGTATGAGAGAGTGAGAGCGATAAAACCAAATTTAACACACCTTCTCCCCATTCACACCTGAGACCTTGTAACACTAACGAGTCACATGACACTAGGGAGGGAAAATGGCTAATTGGATCCAATTTGGACATTTTCACCTAGGGGTGTACTCACTTTTGTTGCCAGCGGTTTAGACATGAATGGCTGTGTGTTGAGTTATTTTGAGGGGACAGCAAATTTACACTGTTATACAAGCTGTACACTCACTACTTTACATTGTAGCAAAGTGTCATTTCTTCAGTGTTGTCACATGAAAAGATAGAATAAAATATTTACAAAAATGTGAGGGGTGTACTCACTTTTGTGAGATACTGTATTTAGATACTGTAGTACACTTTATTTTTATATCAGGTGACACACAGTTTGTATCTTTTCATTTAGTCTCCTGCGACTAAATGCATTGATATTTGACTGTGTAGACATGGGATACTTTTGAAGTAGATTGTTTTGCCCAATTGAGGTGGCTGTACTCCACAGAAGCGCTGTGGGGAGCGGCCCTGAGGTCAAACTTTCCATAAAGCACACTCTGTTCTCAATTCAGCTCAGCAACGCTGAGCTTGGTAAACCCACAGCCTCTGTGTGACTGAGCTCCCAGCCTAGCAGCTGCTCCCCTCACGCAGGCCAGTGCAGCGGCCTAGCTTCTTCAGTGATGTGGAGCCTGTTAAGGCCTCCTTCACACAGGCGTACTTAAGCGTACACCCGTGTGAGGGCCATGTTTGGTCCATACAGGAGGCACAGGTGTTCCGTGCAGTCCCATTCATGTCTATTGGGACACAGTGGCTGCACAGTCACAACCGCTGCTCCTAATCTGAATCTGTACGGGTGTGTGTCTCTGAGCTCCACGCTGTCTGCATTTGGGGATGCACATCCATGTGGATGTCAGATTGGGAGCAGCAGCCGCATCCGTGCAGCTCCTGCCTCCTAATTGACATGAATGGGACTATCCGCACATGGAGGCACTGAACCAGGGCTGACCCAAGACATTGTGCTGCCTGGGTCCAAGAATCAAATGCTGCCCCCCCCCACCCACCAAAAAAAAAAAACAAATCACGCCATCAAAAGGCCCCCAGATCCATTATTTTATATCATGATATTTAAAACTAAAATTACATTTATCAGGAAGTCAGATTTAGGTGCAACAGCACCTTGTCTATATGCAAAATTATATGACACACCATTATGTTCAATTCCAAGGGGCGGGCTAGGGCAGTATAGGGACAGGCTAGGGTAGTAAATGGACAGGCTAGGGCAGTAAATGGACAGGTTAGGTTATTAAATGGACAGGCTACAGTAGTATATGGACAGGCTACTGTAGTATATGAACAGGCTAGGGTAGTATATAGACAGGCTAGGGTCGTATAGGGGCAGGCTAGGGTAGTATATGGACAGGCTAGGGTAGTATATGGACAGGCTAGGGTCATATAGGGGCAGGCTAGGGTCGTATATGGACAGGCTAGGGTCGTATATGGACAGGCTAGGGTAGTATATAGACAGGCTAGGGTGATATATGGAAAGGCAGTTGTCACCCTGCCCCCCGGCCCAGTCCGCTCCCGGATGATACACAAAACTGCTGGGATAAAAATCTTGGGTGTCAATTTGCCGCCCCTCTCAATGTGCTGCCTGGGTCCAATGGACCCAGTGGGGCCCATGGTAGGGCCGGTTCTGCATTGAACACCTGCGCATCTTATGCGAGCAAAACATGGCCCTTACACAGGTGTATGCTTCAGTATGCCCGTGTGAACAAGGCCTAAAAGTGCATGCTCTTCTAAATCTCCCTGCAATTTCCTGCAACTACCATTTCTCTGGGTCTGTATGCATGTACAGTACTTCTCAGTGACTCTCCTTATTCTGCCTTTATGGAAGCCACACCATAGCACCGTGTCACTTCTTATCCCCCTATAAATTGGTCTCCCAGGTTGACATCTCTGAAGGAAATGGTTGCAAAGAGGCTGCAGGAGATCAGCAGCACTGAGGTACACCAATGAATGAAGACAAACTGTATTATTTAAAAGGGGAAAAATCATGGAGATATTTTAAGATGCACTCTGCTGTAGCAAACAAACTGTGTTCTAGTAAGGGGCTTACATTCAATGTCCGTTTTCCGAGCCATTGTACTTGTTTCTATACTATAACACAAGTTATTACAGTATTCAAAGTGTATGTGCAAAGAGGGTGTGCCTTAACACTCGCACTTTTGCGTTCATGGGCGGCTGAAGTCTGTGCCTACAGCTCTTTCCCAGCACAGTAACCAAGCGGTTTTAGATCGCTTCCGGTCTCTAGTAATGATCAGGAGTTGGCAGGGCTGGCTCCCAATCATGCGACTACTGTGACAGCCAATCAATGGTCACATGATTGGGTAGTCCTTCCTGACGCCACAGCATAAAAACCCAGTTAAAGGACGTCAGGGCTGGGCCAAAACTTTTTCATTTAATTTTAGATGGAGCAGGTAAGGACTAGAACCTCTGCTTGCTTTTACAGCCATCTAGGGCTCTTTTAAAAAGATTCTGCTTCGCTTTTGGTGACAACTGTTTTACTAGAAAGGAAGCAGGGGAAAATGTACAGCAATGTCCCTGGCAACAATAAGTTCTAACCTTCTTCTACTGGAACAAAAAAAAAAAAGATGTATTTGCTGTTAGAGATTTGCCCTCACTTCCTGTCTGGTGAAACTGTTGTGACTTGGACAGGAAGTGATGTAAAAGACTCTCTGCCGAGTCCCAGACAGCAGTAAAAATCTGCCAGAGGCTCTAATCCTTCTATCACTCTGTCCAAAATGTAAAAAAAAACAATGGCTGAGGTTGGCACTCCTAACAAAATGATCAGACCTATAATGTAATGCAAAGTATTCCCAAACTGACACCAGCTATAGCTATTCCAGAAATGGACAATATTATACACTCTGCTATCTTTCTGTTTCTTTGACATTTTTTTTATCATTTACTCAGATATACCATGTGATCGACTAATTTGAATTCCCTACAGAAAATCTGATTGGATGCTGGAAACTTTGTGCCTCTGATATTATCAGTGTAAAACAGCTTGTTCATGCTGGGTGTTCCCTCTCTGAATTCTTCACTGCAGGCGCATTATCAGAAGAAATTGTACTTCTTGGAGACTTTTTTGTTGGGTTATCATGTACGAGTGCTTATTAATGTATTGCAAACAAATTTAAACACAAGAAAGCAACCAATCAGAAATAACCTCAAAAGCTCAGTTGCGTGGCATGGTTGACCTCATATTTGGACAGGCTATAGGATAAGGATAACCCCTTAATTTTGGAGTGCATTTATAAAAAGTTGCCCTATTTATCCTGCAAAACTGCATGTACATTTTGTTCTGTGCAAATGCTGGCAGAATTAAATGTTACTAGGCTATTTTCTCTCCAGGTCCAATGTTCTTCCTTCATAAGAATACAGTGAATCCAAAAATATCAGATTATGGCCACTAAATGGAACTGATGATCATAGGAAATGGCTCCACCTAGTGGCCATAATGCTTTATTTTCCTGATTCATGATATTCTTATCAGCGAGCAACACCCCTGCCTGGAAAAAATAAATTGCCTAGTAACATATTAATTTTGCCAACGTTTGCACAGAACAACCGCTTAAAGTGAATGTACATCTAAACTGAATAACATTTAGTTTGCTAAAGCATGGCTCCATTTGTTGTTTTTCACGAGAAGCCCGTGTGACAGGGTGACAACACAGGAGCACAGGAGGGACATTGTGATGTTACCCTATAACAGGAAATGTGTGAGCAGGGACCTTCAGGGCAGAATAACCCAGTATTATTTTGCTAAAATGAGTAGTGAACATATTTTGAGTCAGGGTACCGCAGTATTTGAATGGAAAGTTCCCCTGGCTCCTAAGAGCCATCAGCCTCCAAAATGCCCATTAACTTCCCACAGTGCCCCCCCCCCCTCCAGCTTTCAGCCCCCTTGTAGTACCCTCAACAGTGTACCACAGTGCCTCCCTGCACCTGCAGTGCCCTCCATTCTCACATTGCCCCTGCAAATTCCCATCCCCCTCCAGAGACCCCCATCCTGTACAGTTGCTCCCTCCAGGAACCTCATCTCCTACAGGGTCACCAAGTCTGCTGCAGAGTCCCTTAACCCTCTCCAAAAAAACCCCTATACCCTTATAGTGGCACCCATCCCCATCCAGAGCCTTACAGAATTTCGATGCATATTTTGTATTCCCATACTTTAATGTATACATTTTTATATATATATATATATATATAACTGTTGGGGCATTGGAGGTTTTGGAATTTACCAGGTCTCAATATGGAGAACCACTGCTTTAAACTACATTATGGTTAATAAGGCAATACAATGTAAAATGATGCCATGCAAAGTGCAATATCCCAATCCAACCGAAGTGCAATAACCCCCGGCAACCAACCAAAGACAAATCCTGTGTACATTCTTAGCCAATAAAGCTGATTCTAATTTGAATTCCCTGCAGTAAGAGTGAATTCTGATTTCCTATGACTCACTGCATTTTGCTTATTGCCTTATTAAGCCATTTTAAGTTTTCTTTATTATGAGAAATCTATGATCAAAGCTGTTTTTTTCCAAGAAACAAAACACATCTGCATAAATAATTCATTGTTTATAAATTGGAAGTGTCCAGGAGAATGAGAATCAATGAAGTGTGTGCAGGGATTCCATGTTGTGCTCTGTTGCTGTCTAGATATAATTCATATTCCCTGTAGCATCCCTTTGATTGTTGTACCCATTGTAAGGTTTTTGTTTGTTCTGTCACATGACTCCATCACTAACCTGAGCTCTCTCTCCCCCTCCCTCCATCCTTTCCTCCCTCCTCCTCTATATTCCCTTCCATGCTCTTTTACAGGCTGGGTGACGTCACTTGGCCGTGTCTCAGCTTCAGCACCAGGGAGAGCGGCAGCTTCTCCCATCCCATCCTTCCCATCCATCCATCCAACCATCCTGATAGCCCATAGGAGGACACTCTGAGCCACAGGCCTGCAGGAGGAGGTGGGGAGGGGTCCTGGCTGCTGGAGAGGAGCCTGCAGGCCTGCTGGTGGAGGTGGGCAATCCTTTGTGGGATTTGAGCAGTTTTTATGGAACCAAGCTTCATCCAGTCGGCCATGGCTTTAGGCTTGCCATCTAAGAAGGCTTCTTCAAGGAACATTGCTGTGGAGAGGAAAAATTTGCTCACTGTCTGCAGGTGAGAGATGGGGAGGGCTCTATGTCTTGGTAGGGAAGGATGGCTTGAAAGGTTTGATCTTTAGAAATGCATGGATGGACTGTAAGGTTTCCTATAGGAAAAAGGTCTCCTCTGGGGGGAGCATGTAATGGCCTTTCAAATAAATGTAGAGGATGGTTGTCAATGGGGTATTACATAATTGTGATTGGGTACTAGTGGTAGATTTTTAATGGGGTAATACTGGAATTGGGTACCGGGAAAAACTTGTAGTCTTATTCAGTGGCGAATAAGGTTTTCTATGGGGACGAGGTCTCCTGTGTTGGAGAACATATAATGGGCTATAGAATAAATGTAGAGAATAGTTGCCAATGGGGTAATGCATACTTGTAATTGGGTACCAGTAGTAGATTGTCAATGGGGTAATACATACTTATAATTGGGTACAGGTGGTAGATTGTTAATGGGGTAATACATAACTATAACTTGGTACCAGTAAACCTTGTGGCCTTATTCATTGGGGAAATGGTCAATAAGGTTTTCTATGGTAAAGAGGCCTCCTGTGTTTGAGAAGAACCTACAATGGGCTATATAATATATGTAGAGCATGGTTGTTAATTGTGTAATATATAACTCTAATTGAGTAGGGTACCAGTGGTAGATTGTCAATGGGATAATACTTAACTGTAATTGGGTACAGATAAAACTTATTCAATGGGGGAAAAGGCAATTTACAAGAAAGAGGTCTCTTGTGTTTGAGAAGAACCTATAATGGCCTTTGGAATAAATGTGTTTGGTAGATTGGTATTGGGGTAAGGCATAACTGTAACTAGGTACCAGTAAAACTTGTAGCCTTATTCAATGAAGAAAATGGCAACCTGAATTGATTTTTTTAGGGGGCCGACCCATGATTAGGTTGTTATTGGTCCCTGTACTGTGTAGAACACCAGTCTTTGTACTGCTTACTAAATAGGACAGAAGGGGTGATGGCAGGGGCAGAAAAGGGGTAAGCTGACACTGAAGCTTTTATTAATTGTAATTTGAAGACCTAAAAGACCCTGAGAAACATAAGTAGAGGAGGTTAATGGTATGGAATGATATGGATGGACCAATCAGTTATCCTTGATAGGGGTGGAGGAGACCTAGCAGACACTGAGGAACATGGGTAGAAGAGGTTAACAGTATGTAATGATATGCAAGGACCAACCAGGTAGCCTTGATAGGGGTGGAGGAGACCTAGCAGACACTGAGGAACGTGGGTAGAAGAGGTTAATGGTATGGAATGGCATGGATGGGACAATTAGGTAGCCCTAATAGGGGTGGAGGAGACCTAGCAGACACTGAGGATCATGGGTAGAAGAGGATAATGGTATGGAATGACACGGATGGGCCAACCAGGTAGCCTTGATAGGGGTGGAGGAGACCTAGCAGACACTGAGGAACATGGGTATAAGAGATTAATGGTATGGAATGATATGGATGGACCAACCAGGTAGCCTTGAAAGTGGTGGAGGATACCTAGCAGACACCAAGGAACATTTGCAGAAGAGGTTAGCGGTATGTAATGATATGCAAGGACCAAGCAGGTAGCCTTGATAGGGTGGAGCAGACCTGACAAACCCAGAGGAACATGGGTAGAAGAGGTCAACCATGTGGAATTAAAAGGATGGACCAACCAGGTGGCCTTAATATTGGTGGAAGAGACCTAACAAATGGCAATGAAAATGGTAGAAGAGGTTAACGTTATGTGATGATATGCAAAGACCAAGTACGTAGCCTTGATAGGGATGGAGGATTCCGCTCTAGAGGAATGCCGGTGGTGATGGAAAAGGAAATGACATCACAGCCATAAAATCATAGGCTGAGTAAGAATAGATGTGTGATATACATCAATGTGGAAAATGATGAAGGGTATTAAAGGACATGGGGGAGTTCATGGATACGTCTAAAGCTTTTATATCGGTACTGGTCGATCTGGATATTCTTTATTATACGTTTTCATTTTTGCTCAAGTAGTTAGCTTCAGTTTAAACCAAACGGCATTACATTTCATATATGTATTAAAGACTATTATAAATTCTATTCTAGAATAATTTTAAGTCGCACGACAGAATTGGCCTTCATGTTTTCAAATAATTTCTGATTTGCTGTTGTGTGTAGCGCACTTCGCAACTGCTTCTTTGTCCTATTGAAAATGCCTACTCTGATTTCACTGCACACTGTGAGCTTCCCATAGTGTGCATTAATAGCTGCAGCAAGTTAGGGTCCACCTTGTTTCCTGGCTTAGGATGTCCAACATTCTCTAACCCACTCCTCTCCTGCCTTACTGGACCCCCCCTTTCATTGGATTTCAATTATTTCAATCATGGAGCCTCAGTATCACATGTGGGTGTTACCTAGGTTGATCTGCCTACAAACCTAACTTACCTAGGAATGCCCATTCCTCCAGACTGGCATCCTCCCATTGAGGCGTTATGAAATTTGCATAATTCCCAAGAGTCAGTCCACTGCTTGCATCAGGGCAGAGGGCTATTGAGAGTAGTACCAAAGCAGGGTGCTATGAGGTTTTCAGGAAGCTATGTACAGCACCTTGCTGTCTTGTCCCACCAGCCAAGGTCTGCCTGCATTGCATAGAGAAGCACAGTGACCCAGTGATGACACCATTCGGTCTAAAACAAGATGTAAAATTTGAAATGAAAAGGTTTTACAAGTAAAATGAGTAAGCTGATGGAAGGAAAGTTCAGAATTAAAGTATAATTAAAGGCAAACCTTTTTTTTTCAATTTTGAATAGAGTGGAGAGGGATTAGATAATCTAACAGGTTTTTATTGGTGTATGTGTCCCCAGGGACAGGGGAGATCAGGGAGATCCCCCTCACTGTTCTTCATCTTTACTGTTATCACAGTAAAAGCAAAGGAAAAATCCCAAAACTTTTGGTTGTCACTATAACAGGAATAGAGGGGAAATCTTCCAATGGGGACACTAGTTAAGGTGACAACCAGGGGTTTCCTCACTTTGGATGGACTTCTTATCTCTTCCTGTTTTTGCTATGGGACAGGAAGTGGAGGGAAATCTCCCCAATGGGACACAGATGGCAAAAATAAAATTTGACAGGGGTTATAATCCTCCATTATACTATCCAAAATGGAAATTTGTTTTGCCTTTGGTTTTACTTTACTTTAACTTGATTTACAGATATTGTGTCCCTGTCATTGGGGGGGAAAAATATACTTCAAGGAATGAACGTGGACTATTCTTTCTTTTTTTCTCATTGTATTCCCTTAAAGTGGGCCTGTGCTAAGCCAATGACATAAAACTATGGATAGATAAGAAGTAATTAAAGAGCTAAAATGCTTCATTTTAAAGAACCCATATGTGCATAGATGCTCCGCTGGTCTCTTCCGGGCATTTGGGAGCTGGAAGAGACCAGAGGACTGTGCATGCACACAAATGTCACCAGCTTCTGGTGAAGGGCAATAAAGTGCCCAGTGGCATTTGTGCACACAGGGCCAGATATAGCTTGTCTGATGTGGGGGTGCAGCAAAAAATGTCAGGGGGGGTAGGGGATGAAGGGTCAGTGGTTTGTAGGGCAGTGTACAGGGGCTATTCGTTTGTAGGACATTGTACAGTAGTAGTAGTAGCAGGGCAGAGGACAGGGTCAGCAGGGCAGAGGACAGGGGTCACCAGAGCTGAGAATTGAGAGGTCAGCAGGGGAGTGTACAGGAATCAGTAAGGCAGTGTACTGGGGGTTAGCAGGGCAGAGGATAGTGGTCAGTAGGGCAGTGTAAGGATGTCAGCAGAGCTGAGGATAGTGATCAGTGAGGCAGTGTGCGGGATGTCAGAAGGGCATAAGACAGGGGTCAGCAGGGGAGTGTACAGAAATCGGTAAGGCAGTGTACTTGGGGTCAGCAGGGTGGAGGACAGGGGTCAGCGGAGCAGAGGATAGTGGTCAGTAGGGCAGTGTACAGGATGTCAGCAGGGCAGAGGACAAGGGTCAGCAGGGGAGTGTACAGGAATCAGTAAGGCAGTGTACTTTGGGTCAACAGGGAGGAGAACAGGGACAGCAAAGCAGAGGTCAGTGGTCAGTAGGACAGTGTACAGGATGTCAGCAGGGCAGAGGACAGGGTTCAACAGAGCTGAGGATAGTGGTCAGTAAGGCAGTGTACAGGGTGTCAGCAGGGCAAAGGACAAGGGTCAGCAGGGGAGTGTACAGGAATTGGTAAGGCAGTGTACTGGGGGTCAAAACAAAACAGAGGGCGCGCAGGCCTAGCGCATTATCCTCAATGTAAGTCTTCAAGAAGTATAAAAGGTAAGTATTATACTCACAAATAGATGTAAATATCACAGCTTTTCATAGATAGACAGCAACTTTTAGATCCACAATACAACGTGTCACAAAGCAGATAAGATTTGACAGTACAGCAGGTTGACTCGTTGCGATGACGAGCCAACTTTACTTATTAAAGATTTACATTGAGGATAATGCACTAGGCCTGTGCACCCTCTGTTTTGTTTTGTAATTTCAGTGTATACATACTTCCCCAGTCTTTTTGATAGCACCAAGGCCAGACATATCCTGACAAGCCAGGATGAGAATTTAGATGACTACCATCCTTGGGGCCCACTTTCAATCGCATGAGATTTGTGTTTACTATGTACTGTCAGTAGGGCAGTGAACAGGGGTCACCACTGACAGGGGAGGACAGGGGTCACTGCTGGCAGCAGGGAGGACAGGGGTCACCACTGGCAGGGCACTGGGTAGAGCTTTTTCTTCCATTCCTGCACGGTACACAGCCTGAGCATAAGCTCACTGTGCAAATCATGGCTGTGTGTAATGGAATCGGATTTCTGCTACAGTTGTGCTTTGTGGGGTGCAGGAGATCTTAGTGCCTGTGCAGGGATGGAAGATGGCTGGCACAGTGTCAGGGGTGGTGGGGGGCTGCAACTGAAATCTGGGGGGGGGTGCAGCCCACACCAGCACAACCCTAGATACGGCCATGTGTTCACATATGTGGAAATTCCACTACGTAACCCCTGAGTAACTGCCCCCTGAGATAGCTGTGACATAACAATGCCAGTAGGCAGCAGGGCCAGGCCTAGGCCAGAAATCCAGAAGTACTGCCTTGCAGTACAAAAAGAGGGAGGGGGAAGGACAGAATAAAAAATGTTGTTTGCGTTCGGTTCTGCTTTAAGGCACATTTTGTATTGTGTGAAAGTGACATGGAATATGTTGGAATTACCCATTGAAGGAAGTCTATGCTGAGAAAATAAGTAGACTGCCATTGCTGAGCACTGTATTAAAAAAGGCCGTTATCCATGAATGTCATTCAAAGGTTTCAACATATCCACGAGAAAGTATGATTTCTCTAGCTGCAGTAGCATGAACAGCCAATGATTTGGTGAAAGTATTGAGACCAGGGATAGCCAGGCAAGTAGCATTTTCAGAAGGTTAACCATGCCAGCCCGCATATTTGCTACAGTGAAGGGTTTCCTTTAATATGCAAATTCCCAAGGAAATAGTGATGTTCACAGTCTTTAGTGATATGGTGAGCTAAGCATGAGCTGTTCTTGTAAAATTGTCACCCTACCTTTAATCTCTAATATCGGCTGGAGCCTGATGACATCATCCCACTAATGATGGGAAGCCTGCGTTGGCATTGAACTCCCTTGACATTTCACAGTAGTGATCAGTAGGTTCAATGTACACCAACATGACCCCTCTGCCCAAAATGGCTACTTCTAGGTCAGCTGTACTGTTTTCTGCACCCCCCCCCCTCCTTCTCACCCAGTCTATTGGATGGTGTGCAAGTAAACTTTACACTATTCCACCAAAAATGCAGAAATGTTGCACCCAGCTAAATGGCCCAGCATTAACTGTCCAATGAGGGTGCCAATCAAACATCCAAAAGTAAATTTTTAATGATAAAATTGGTTCATGGCACCAAAAAACTGAATGCGTTTCAGGAGCTAAATAGACTCCACTTTTATCAGGGCTGGGTGGGGCAGTCTGGCCCCTGAAAGAATTGAATATTTTTCTGCTATGAACCAATTTTATCAAAAGCCTTGGACATTTGGCACACTCATTTAACTGTAGATGGGTGGATTCTCAACTTTGGGTTTTTATGGGGTGCCCATGTTTTGTGGAGTGCTGGAGCTAGCATGCCCAGTGATAATCTGATTGACCCATTCAAACTTTGGATCCTGTGCTCCCTTTTTACTTGTAGATGGTCCTGGCAGGCAGGGCGGCAGTCTGGATAAATATGTTTATAAACGGGCACATAGGTCTTTAAACCATGGCCTAATTGGCAATGAAGAAATCCAGCTCAATTTATTTATATTGGTGCATGGTTAGACTCAACTATAGTCGATCTACCTATATAGGCCCAACTCCAGCATCTTCGTTCTTTCAAAAGCACAATTTTTGCAGGATTTTTTAAGAGCCTCATATAATCTCCACCATAGCAACATTTGGACTGAAAGACAGATGAGGAGGATTGTGAACTAATTCAGGCTCTATTGCAGTGTTCTCCAAACAGCAGCTCCAGGGCTGGATGTGGCCCTTTGCTAGCCTTTATGTGGCCTTTAGGGCACTTTTCCTCCAGTGATACAACGCATTGCTGACACCAAAGATGGAGGACTATCAATCCCAGTGACACCAGTTATGGGGCACTATTCCTCCCACTGGCACCAATGATGGAGATTATTCTTTCCAATAATACCAATACCTCCTACTGCCCACAGGCATTATGTCATTATTTTTCCCCACTAACTACCAAGTCTGGGGCCTTTTCTATCCCTACAGGCCACAGTCCGGCCCCTCCAAAGTCTGAAAGACCGTAAACCGTCTCTGCTTAGAAAGTGTGGAGACCCCTGCTCTATTGCTTTGCATAATACTGTCAGTCTAACATGCAAACATGCTTACAGGAGTGAAAAGCACAGGTATAACCTCTGTTTAGTCCTGCTGGTGGACCAAGTTGTACTGCTTAACCATGATGTAGTCTGTAGAGCGCTCTAGCACATGGCTATACTATATTTTAGCAGTGAAAAGAATGGTGAGTTGGCAGCACCTTGGCTTATTGGTTACCGGCCCTGTCTTGCAGTACTGGGGTCCCAGGTACGAATCCCAGCCAGAGCATGTTTGCATGTTTTCCCTATGTGTGGGTATCCTCCACAGTCCATAGAAATGCTGGTAGGTTAATTTGCTTCTGTCCAAATTGGCCTTAATATGTGTATGTATGTGAGACAGCAACCTTAGATTGTGAGCTCCTTGATTGATAATTGTGTAAATTGTTAATGTTCTATAAATGTTTATAATAATATATATGTAGCCATTGTATTAGTCATGTGTTCTAGAACTCGTAGAGTTTGTAGCTGTATATTCTGTACATCTGACACATTAATTGCCACTGTACTCTCCCTTCCTAGGTTTTCAGTGAAGACGCTCCTGGAGAAATACACAGCGGAGCCTATCGATGATTCCTCAGAAGAGTTTGTGAATTTTGCTGCAATTTTGGAACACATTCTGAGTCATCGATTCAAGGGTGAGAGAGGAATGAGGAGGCGGGTTGTATAGCAAATGATTTAAAGGGTACCTCCACTCTAATGAGTAAACATGATTGCATAATCTCTGCTGTACACAGATGGCAAAAACCTTTTTCACTTCTCCTTTTTTTATGCTTATTTGTTGCTTCAGTTTTGTAGTTTCTATAATGTGTATTTGATTGGCTGAAAGTTATAGGCTGTGAACCAGTTACTTACCGAAATGTATGTCAGTAGTACCACTGCCTTCATGCCAAGGCTTATACTACAGATGTACAAACAAGTGGCCACTGCCTTCACCTAAAACTAGTCTTTGCAGCAAGGAGCACTGGAAGGGCGACATATGTCACATACAAAGAGATTTTCTAGCTCAAACTTACCAACCAGCCAGCGACTGTTCTTAACGCATATTGTTAGACAGGTCAATTCGGTTGGTCATTGATTGGTAAGTTTGAGCTTGCAAATCTTGTGCGTACAGTGTCATGTGGTAAGTCAACATGTGCCTGCTCAACTGTATCCTCTGTTGTAATCAATTAAACTCAAGATAGATTGCGATGGTTGCTCTGGGCACCTATTCAATAAAGAGTTCTAATTCCAAATTTGCAAAGTGAACTTATGCTTTGACCTAAAAGTCATAGCTTACACAGGGCTGTAGACTGCTTCCATTCCAAGCATTGGTGCTTACTTAGTGGTTGGTTCAGCACTGTCACATACAATGAATCCCATGCTGCTTCATACCTAGAAATTCCAGGTATTTTCTTCAGAAACAACTACCGGCTGCTGAGGAGCGTACCTAATTACACTATAACATTTATTCTCCTTCTAATTCATTCCCAATCCAGCCCAATCCCCAGCTCCATCAACATTTCAAACCCTGATGGAGACATATTCTGATCCCTGAAAAGCAGTTGCTTGTTGTTATGGAACAGACTTTATATTGGAGCCCTCTCTTTGGGGTGTGGCTCTCTATTCTTGTTTCTTGTGGGCATTGGTCCACTGGAAGGTTCTCACTTGGGTGTTTGATCCCCTTTTTGTATCCCCTAAGTCTCCTAGAAGCCACATTGAAACTATTTGTATCTATGTATGTTTTGCATGTTTTGGAACCACCAAGGTTCCCTTCTTGAGGCAAAGTGACATAGGCGTTTCAGTATAAAAAGATTGAGGTGCACTAGAAACATATTTTCTCTGGCACCATCCACCACTTGCTTCAGCACTCCACGTTTGGACAGATTCCAGTCTAGTGTGCAATAGAAATATCTTCTTGAACCTAAGGCCTCATTCACACATCCTAAATGAGCCATGGGCTGCAGGTATGACTTAATGCGGGATCCCGGATGTTCGATAAGCGGTGGTTGCACAGCCTATACAAATCAATGACAACCTGAAAGGAGTTGGGGACCCCCACATCTGTAAGCATGTAGCTGCACATTCAACACTTCTCTGCCGTTAGTGACCGATGTCCAACCCTGTATACAGCAGATTGTATCCATAGCCCAACATCTATCCCCAATATGCTTACGGCTGCAGAGGGCTCATGCTCCTTTCAGCCTGTCATTGTGCAGCCACTGCAGATTGGAACACTTGGGTTCCCAGCCACAGGTATCCTCATTATAATTGTTGCACCACGGCCAATTTAGGATGTGTGAATATATAGGCCTAAGTCTCGTACTCCTATGTCACTGACCTTTATTTTTTTATTGTCTGTAGGTCACGTAAGCTGGTTTAGCACAGATGGCCAGAGAGGATTCTGGGACTATATTCGGATCGCCTGCAGCAAAGTTCCCAACAACTGTATTGGCAGCATTGAGAACATGGAGAACATTAGCACAGCTAGAGCAAAGGTGTTTTATTGCTGGTTCTAAATCTTGCATGTATTGCCGTACCTTGTGTTGTCCCATTATTCAGTGGTTTTGAATCTCCTTCCAGATGAAGCAGAAGCTTAGATATGTACTGGGTGTAGTTAAGATCTTGTCTTTATTATATTATCCTAAAAAACAGGATTGGTCAAGAGCTGCTGCTTGTACATTTCAGCCTCCCAAAGTGCTCAGTCATAGCAGATACTCAACAATACTGGACACATTTTAAATAATGGGATGATGCAGCAAATGTTCTCAACTAATTGGTGCAGGAAAGGCAGTTAATATATATTAAAGGAAACCTGTACTGAAAAAATATGAAGACTGCCATTGCTGAAAAGGCTACTAGCCTGGCTATTTCAGGCCTCATTACTTGGTGTTGCTGATCCAAGACAAGCAAGCAGCAAGAAGTCAGAACTCCCAACTTGCATACGTGTTCTATGTCAGTGGGTTCGAAAGTGGCATTTTTTTAAAATGAGAGTTCAGCAATGCCAATCTATTTATTATCTCAATACAGATTTCCATTAAAAAGATGGTGATAGGAATAGGCAAAGTGCAGTAACATATGGAGAAAACAAATGCTATTACTTTCCAAATAGAAATACGACCAAAAAAGCTAAAACATTTATATGTAGAATATTTCTTTTGAGATCATTTCATTTCTGTTCAAGCATAAAAGACAACCAAGCGCCCACAACTTGGTTTTTTGGGATGTTCAGATGTGATAAAATCCTCCTTTCTTTAGGATAGATAACCAATTACAAATAATTGTGTCCCGATCATTCACAAATCAATATAAATCCACTGCAGCAGCATTGTCCTACACAGCTCTTTTCTAATCCCCTGAAGAAGGGAGGATATCTAAAATCCCTTGATACATGTTGGCTATCTACACCAAATAATTAATTGTATTGCACCTGTCCCACTGAACCATTTATTTGGTGCTCTGTTGTCTTTCATACTTTGATTACCAAAATCTTTAAGTGGTTACTGTGGTTTAGGAGCAGCCTGCTTACCACATTCCACCGCAAGACTAACAAATTACTTCCAGTTGTCTGAGAGCTTCAGCATGACCTCCAACTCAGCCAATCATTTCAGCTGGCACCACTGGCTATTGGCATACCCGAACAGAGACGACTGCAACTGGTTGACTGCAGTCACTTTACAAGCGACTTTATTCCACCTGGTTTCTTGAGTTTCTCAAAAGAAATTTGTTGAGTCAGGTGGCATCAACAGGGCCACTCATGGCTCGAATTTCAGCCAATTCACAAGAATTTGCCAAAGTTTGAGCCATGTTTAGGGATGGCCATTCAAAACAGCTGAGTGGACATAGAGGTTTATTTACTAAAGGCAAATTCACTCTGCACTACAAGTGCACTTGGAAATGCAGTCACTGTAGATCCGAGGGCGACATGCAAGGAAAATAAAACACAGCATTTTTGCTTGCACATGATTGGATGATAAAATCAGCAGAGCTTCCCCTTATTTCAGATCTTCCCCTCAGATCTAAAGCGACTGCACTTCCAAGTGCACTTGTAGTGTAGAGTGGATTTTTCTTTAGTAAATCAACCCCAGAGTGTATCAATATCTGATAGATCCTGATTTTGGTTACCTGCTTTACCCACTGGGTTGTCTTCAATAGAGGGAAACTGAACTTTGGAAGCTGTGCCAAAAAAGGCAAGCAGAGGGCAAGGACAAGGCATCAGTATTAAATGTGGTCTCCCTTATGCTGATCTTTTCCCCCATTGCTAACCAACCATCCCTTATTCTGTGCAGTGTCTGTAATGAGGCAGCCATCTTGGTAGAGGCAGGTCTTTTCTTCCTCATATCAGACCCTCCAGCAAGGAGAACAGTGAAGAGAACAGTAGTGATACCCAGGGCTGCTGATAAGGCAGTACAGCCAGCCTTCCTGTACAGGGCTGGGGCCCCATCAGTTCAGAAGGGGTGACCGGACACCTGCCAAGCAGGAGAACCAACTGTACTGCCTTATCGCCTACTCCTGCAGAGCTGCCGGCTTCTCTTTCTTTTTCTACAGAGGGACCGGTATCTACAACCCCACTCCCCTGATCTCCAGGATCCCCTGTGTGCCCCCCCCCTCCTCTGCAGCACAGTCAGCTTCCCTCCTCTTTCAAGAGCATTTGACAGGCAATGAGGAGATCTATTGCTTCCTCACCACCTGCTTTAACCCCGCACTAGCACACCACAACCGCATGCTTTACAGTTGGTTGCATGGTTGTGGTAACGCTTGCAGAGCAGTGCATTCAGAGCACCTGAATGGGTCAGTTTGATGGGGGTATCATTTCTGCCATGGCTGGGACGCCTTTGGCATTTTAGCAAAAATATAATTTGTTATTTTTAGAGGGTAGGGCCCTGTCAGGTAGGCTGTATGGGGCCCGTGATTTCTAACAGCAGCCCTAGTGATATTACCAAATCTCCTGAGACTAGCAGTCAGAGGCAGCAGTGCCTTAGATCTCACACTGCAGATATACAGTTATGAGGCTTCGGGATCCCTTGCATACTGAGGAAGTGTTTTGATTTGTGGAGGAAATTTAATTAAAAAAAAAACATTTTCAGGGTACTGCTTAGGCACACTTAATATTACTAAATATTCCCTATAGCATAGCGAATCTTCAAACTTTGAGTTTAGTTCTACTTTTATGTCACATTAGCACCAGCGTTGCAGTCCCTACTTTCAGATACACAGTGTGGTCATGTATGCTGTCGTCGTAGGGTCGGGCCTGGATACGTCTTGCGCTGATGGAGAAACGACTTTCAGAATACATTGTAACTGCACTAAGAGACACCAGAACAACCAGGTGAGACCATATGTGAAACCCAATAGGGACTGTAGTATCAACATGTCCTTACAAAGGGCTACAGTATGACACACTAGTAACTTTGTATATCAGATTTATAGAAGTTATATAGATTTCAGCCACAGGGTTGTTCTGGTAAACTACAACATTTATTTAGGCAGCTACAAATCTCTGGTGTGCCATGGTCACTGGGGAGCTGCATTGGGGAACGTGATTAGCTACAAAAAAGGTACAAAAACTGATAGTTATCTGCAAATTCTGCAAAGAGTCAGTCACTCAGTAATTGATCTTAGAACAGTGTTTCCCCAGGGTGCCAGGAACACAGAGCCTAGTTTGCCCTGGATCAGTGTCATGAATTGCCATGGTGTTAGCAGGCCGGTTGGCAGCACCAAAACAACCAATGATGCTCTAGGCCCGGGCAGGATGCATGGCGTTATTTGCTGCTATAGTCTTATCATAACACCAGCCAGCAACACAACCACAAATCCAAGGTAAGGCAAGCTTGCAGAGCCACCCTCAACATTGAGGGGAGGACAAAGTCTGCCTATTCCAGACCCACTCCACCTCTTTCCCTCCGCCTCGCCTGGGGAGGTGTCTCCAAAATTCATAGGTACGCATAAAAAACTCCTCAAGGATATGACACCTACTAAATGCTAACACAAAAGTAAAATAGCTCCATCGAAAGGAAGTGTAAAACCCCCCTATGTCCGACCCCCCCCCCACCCCCCTCCTGTTACAGGCTGGGGGGAGGGAGAAAATGAGTTATACTCCACTTTTTGAGAGAATTTCTATTTAAGTAGCTTTTCATATTCTCCAATGCAGCTGCTGCTGACCATGGCACACTGGCAATTTGTAAGGGCCTAGATAAGCAATGTAGTCTTCTACAACTCTGTGTCCTCTATAATGGCAACTAAAAATTGCCAAAAAAAATAAGAGATTTGTATCTTCTAGTGTTGCATGACCCCGAGTTATTTTCCCAGTCATGAAGTCTTAAGAACAAGTACAGTATATAGTTCTCCATAATAACATTCTGATATATAAGTTTCATCATCAAGTTTTTGTTAGTAGATGGGACTAATTTTTGAAAAATAAGAGCTTTAAGAAAGCTTGGACAGAGTATTAGCTTCTGCCTATAGTAACCAAAAGTTATTAATAGGTTTTATGTCCCTCCTATATAGATATAACCTTTGTTGATGACCACAAGCTTGAACATATGTCTCAATGGTGTGGAACAAAGGAAGGCGTTGTGGCAGTAGAGTTAAATTTGTATTTAATTACCTCAGGAAGATGACACTGTCACCATTTTCCTTTTTAGGAGGTTTTATGATGATGGCGCTATTTTACTGCGAGAGGAGTCATCTGTTCTCACTGGGATGTTGATAGGCCTCAGTGCCATTGACTTCAGGTAAGATCATTGATTGACCCTATGTAATGACCTTCATCCAATCAAGTCTTCATAAAGTTTATTCTAAATGAGGTACACTTTGATGTGACCATGTCAGGAGAAAAACATGTGTCTTCAACCCTTGTTTTATCAACCATCTCCACAAATGATTTTATTGTGAACATGGACATTGTGGAAAATTGACATGTCCTGTCTGCTAAACAATGTTTTTCCACTACTTTCTTTTATAGATCCAGAGGTTCTTTTTTTTTTTATAACTTTTCTGTAATTTTGTGTACGTTTTTATGTGAATATGATAGCTTCTGTTAGTGTATCTCAAACTTTATCTGAAGGAATAATTCACCCGTCCCATAGATTATGACAACAAACCATATTCAAGCCTGGTTACACACCTTCCATTTTCCTTTAGATTTATGACTACTGTGAAGTGTAAGGGCCTACTTTTATAAATAGAAATCAAATGGATTGTTTAGGTAGACCTTCACATTACATAGTAGTTGGGAAACCACACATTCTTAACCAGAGGTCTGTGGAACCCTAGGGTTTCTCCAGAAGTTGCTAGGTCTGTGTCCAGTGCCACTTGGCAGAGCCAGCTGCATAAGCCCAATTATTATCTTTTTTAGCTGTCTGAACAGGTGGCATTCTGACCACCACTGTAAGAAAGGCATTCTTCTAAGTGCAGGAACATTTGTTCATACTGACCACCAATAAATTGGTTTTAGCAAAGGTTCCCCAAGACCTGAAAATTATTTTAAGGGTTACTTTGAGGTAAAAGGTTGAGAGAGGCTGATTTAAGGAAGTTATACAATTAGTTTGTAATGTTTACAGCAACGTTTCACGTTCACCCTACTATAATACAGAGGAGGAACAATGAAAGGATCTGCCAGGGCTATACTTCTTCCCTCACAGAATTTGGCAGCATACCCAAAAGCAACCAGTAAGTTTATTCCATTTTATTATTTGCCCTGTCAACATCAAATAGAAAAGTTGGGTGGTTGCAATGAGTAGTATTGCACCTACATCATAGACGCATGCCAACGAAGGACAAATAATGCAAAATGTGAAGAACAGCGATAACTAATAATCCACAGTTTTGGTAGAAAGAGAATTACCAGCGATTGTGTTGCCAGTAGCAGCCTTTTCCAGTTCTGCCTGATACCCTCTAATTTTGTCTTGCAGCTTTTGCCTAAAAGGGGAAGGAATTGATGGCAAAACTCCAGCAGTGATAGACTATACTCCATACTTGAAGTTTACACAAAGGTGAGTACAAATTAAAAAAAAAACAAAAACATTTCTACAGTGTATGGTAATGATAGAGGCAACATTGTATGTCATCATACCTTTTATTCGAGTACACAACCTGGATATCAGGTGGGTCTGGGACAAGGGGTAGACAGACGAGGCAACACCTTGGGCCTTCAACAGGATGTGGGGAGGGGGAGGCACAAAAGGGCTGAACCTGCAACCTACTGAATGCGGCTGAAATAATTAACAGATTATTAGGACAAAGGGGAAGGGATGCACATTGGCCTTCTCAACTTGGGTGCCAAATACCAGCACTAAACCCCGAAGTTTGATGCAGTGTTCTACAAAGGGATTTTTTTTTTTTTTTCATGATGCAAATAACATCTTTGTCATTTGTAGGGGCATCTGATTAACGTGCCCAAGTAGTGTAAAGGTTAAGTACTTTTTTGTCCAAGACTGCCCACTTATTTGCCTGTGGGCAGTAGGGGCTGATTCAGTGCTAAAGGTTTTCTCTGCAACCATTTCTTTTAATATGTATCAGCATAATGTTCCCCCCCCCAACAATCTCTTCCCCCATGCTGTTCCACTGTCTCTGCCTTTCAGAATTGGTTGTTGGCCCCAATGACTTTAGCTGAGATACCTTCAGTAGTCAGGTGGTTTTTATTGGGACTGGCAGCTATTTGCATTAACTCTACTTTTGTTTCAGCGTTCCATGCACCATTATATATTTTTTTTCAAATCCACCTTGTGCAGAAAGGGGAAGAGATTGCAGGAGGAACTGCGCATCACTGGCTTTAAATAGTTAAATTGTAATCAATGATACTAGTTGTAGGACCTTAAATTTGCAATGAATATTCCATTTCTTTACTCATTCCTCTGACCAGTTATGATTACCTAAGTGAGGAAGAAGATAGAGAAAGTGTAGGTGGCAGCAGCAGTGAGGACAGCTCTCCTGAACACCCCTACTTACCGCTGCTAACAGATGAGGAGACCTGGTACAGCAAGTGGCGTAAGATGGAGCAGAAGTTCCGTATTGTCTATGCACAAAAGGTAGGCGGAAACCTTCGTATTAATGAGATATCGTAAAGTATGTATTTCCTTTTTAAACTGCAAGCTACCAACAAAAATCCAAATAGCAAAGAGTTTTTTATTCCTTATTTTAGTGTAGTAGGTGGAGCCATGTAAAGCATTCTTTTGTGTCCCTGTCACTAACTGTACCTTCAGAACCCATAGTATATGTTGCAGGTACAATACTAATTACAGCGAATCAATTATCCAACGGGCATGCTGCTTTTTGGACTTTTTGATCCTTCTTAGTTCTAGGTATTGAATACATGACTATTATGTGGAGCTTGAAGGAAACCCCACTAGGAAAGCTAGGAAGGAACTCAAAGCACATACCTTAAATCAGTGGTCTCCAAACTGTGGCTCCGGGGCTTCCTTGCCTTTATTTGGCCCTTGGGACACTGTTCCTCTCACTGATACAAGACTGTATTCCTCTTACTGACACCAATGATGAGACACTATTCCTCCCACTGATACCAATGATGGGGTACTCTTCCTCCCACTAAAACCAATGATAAGGCACTATTCCTCCAACTGACACAGATGATGGGTCACTAGTCTTACTACTGACACCAATAATGAGGCAGTATTCCTCCCACTGATACCAATGATAAGGCACTATTCCTTCCATTGATACTGATGGAGCACAATTCTTCCTATTGACACCAATGATGGGACACTATTCCTCCTACTGACACCAATGATGGGCACTATTCATCCTACTGACACCAATGATGGGGCACTATTCGTCCTACTTACACCAATGATGGGGCACTATTTCCCCTACTGACACCAATAATGGGGCACTATTTCTCCTACTGACACAAATGATGGGGCACTATTCCCCCTACTCACACCAGTGATGAGGTACTGTCCTTCCCACTGACACCAACGATGCGGTATTATTGCTCTCAATGACCTCAATGATTGGGCATTATTCTTCCCACTAATACCAATGGCAGGCCCACCTAAAGTCTAAAGGACAGTAAACTGGCCTGAGTGCGTCACTGAGGTATGAACAAGATAACCACTTTTGCTGCAAGACTTGATTTCAATCCAGCATGGTCCCTTGCAGAAAGTTACCTCTGCCTGTAGATGGCCCTGCCTTTGTTTGGTTAAATTCTGCCCAACATTGTTCATCCAACTTCCTCTGAGCCAAGCCTGTTTTTTTTTTTTCTTTCAAAGGTGTCCATATACTTTAATTATATTTGTGGATCTAAACCGATCTGGCAGTAGAAATGTTTTTCTCTACTATAGATTTTCTTTAACTATCTTAGCCATGCAAAGCTACCCAGGGAAATAAGATATCTGGCATCCAGGATGAACTTTGGTATGATGCTGGGAACTGTTTCCGGTGGGTGCATTAATCCTAGACTTTGTTTTGCTTTCTGCTGGTTTTATATCCGAGATGATATTGATTTTGTAGCCGAGAGAGCCATTTGTGCCCCATACATAGACTAACTCCTTTATTAGATGATTGTATTTGATGCATAAAGGGATTTAATCCATTGGAACCAGACAATCGGCTTCATGCACCTCCTCTTCCTTTATCCAACATGTGACTATCGTTCTGTTCATATCCCATGTTCTCTCGTTGACACCTTCAAGGTGATGCAGGTTTATCTCAGTTGAATCGCTCTCTAAATGAAAATGGACTGGGGATAAGGCCCAAATCACCAGGTCGCTGGTCTAATCTCCTATTGCGCAGTGTATCCAGAGGAGGTTCCTGCTTGATATTGCCAAATATCATTAATACAATGTCCATGTCCATCTTTAAAAGGTTTAATTTAGGCTTCTTCCATGTTGTTCAGATACCTACCTAATGTCAGTAAATCCGCTTTTAGTTTGTAGCATATTATTCTTTCTCTTACTGTAAAACCATTAGCAGTTTACGTTAATTTGTTGGATTTCAGATCAATAGAGATGCACTTGATGAAGCTCCTTGCTGTGATGGTCAATGCCATGTACTGTGAATTGTTAATGATCTAATGACTGTGTTCTGTAGTTACTGGAAATGTCTTATTGTAAAGCTGACTCCAGTCTTTGTTCCATACAAGGAACAGATGTGGACTATATGACCCATCCATTGAAAAAAACATGGTGGGATGTCTCAGCTCTACCAGTGACTCACAATTGATGTGGGATGGTACAGCTGGTACTGAGAGCATGTTTATGTGGCTCAACAGTTCTGCATCTATAACTCAGATGAAGTTAAGAGTACCTTCTTTTATGTTCGCCTTTTTTTTTTGAGCAAGCCAAGACTACATAGTGTAGCTGTATGGCGGCGCTTTAAGAGACTGTAGGGGGGGGTTGCGCGCGCCCATTGCACGTCTCTGGAGCCGATGCACAAGGCTACCTGCGATTGCTCCTCAGAGCCAGAACGGGGTTCTGTTCATGTAAACAAACTGATCCCTGTTCTGACAGGGAAGTGGAGAGAGATCTGCTGTTCCCAGTGATTGGAGCAGCTTTCTCTCTAATAAGTGTGCTCCTTTGTTGTAATCCTTTTCTCTACCCAAAAAAACACTCTCATTCTGTTATCATTCTTGAAACGCTAGTTTATGCCGTCCAGGTATAACTGTATTGTTAATACTGTTTTATATAAAACAAATTGTTATTTTACAGCTGAACTCCAGGCAAGCGCTTAAATACCCAGATTACATACATATAAGGTAGCTGCTTCACCTGCCAAAAGGATTTGCATTCCTGTCCATCCAGTCCTGAGATTTCCACAGATCTATCACACAGGAAACATCCTGTTTGGCAGGACAGGAGATCTGATTCTTCTCTGTTGCAGCTGGGTTGGTATAGAAAAGCAGTAGACTGTTGAGCTCTGCTCTCTCTCCCATATATAACCCTTGTACCGAAGCACATCTGATTTGGCTCCTTGTGCTACTTCTTCCCCCAAGCCTCAGCTCCAGGGGAGGGCTGGGCCAGGGGGTAGGGTGGCAATTGCCCCCCAGGCCACCCTAACTTACATTCAAAATGGTCAATGGCTGCTGCCCGCTCACACTTTTTTCTTCTTGTGGAGGAAAGAAGTAGGGCCCAGGGGCGCAGCCACCAACTAACTGCAGACAAAGGGGGGGCACCCAGGGCCATTGGATGGGCACTGGTGAGGCTGCATTGGTGGGCACTGACGAGCTGCATTGATGCATATTTTTGTTAAACCTCCTTTGTTGCTATTAACATTAAATTATGTTACCACATTGTATCATATTTGTCTTGTTTCATAAAATCAATATCCATTCTAAAACCAGTTGGGCATGGATGGTGAGCTGATTCGGTGGTTCAATGGGCCACTTGACTGGACTTGCCCCCCAGGCCTAAGGCTGCCAGCCCTCCCCTGCTCAGCTCTGTTGTGCAGTGGATTGCAAGAGGCTAAAATAAAGTCAAATTCAAGAACGTGCGCTGCTTACATTTAAAGCCAAAAAAATCAGCAAAAGGGACATTACTACTATTAAGTCAAATGTGTCACTTGTGCTGTTGGCTCCCGCGTTCCTTGAAATTTTCCTCCTCTCATCACCATAATCTGCGGTGGGGGTTAGACCCCTTTCACACTGAGGCAGTTTTCCGGCATTTTAGTGCTAGAAATAACGCCTGTAAAGCGCCTGAAAACTGCCTCCCATTCTTTGCATTTTGTACTTTCATGCCCGGGCGGTGCGCTTGTGGGACATTCGGAAAAGTCCTGCAAGTAGCATCTGTGGGGCAGGTTGGGAGCGCTGTATACAGTGCTCCCAAAACACCTCTGCCCATTCAAATGAATGGGCAGCGCTTCCGAAGCGCCTGAAAAGTGCTTCCAAATCGCCGCCACACGGGAGTTTTTAACCCTTTTTTGGGGGTTAAAAGCACCTCGCTAGCGGGTGAAGAGCAGTGCAAAAGTGCCACTTAAACAGCGCTGAAGCACCGCTAAAATAAGCGGGGCTTTAGCGCGAACAGCCATCGCTTTCAGTGTGAAAGTAGCCTTAATAGAGCCAACAGATCTGTGACAGGCACTCCTCAAGAGTCCTGACCATGCCTGCCTTTCTCATACCTCCCAATTTTAACCACTTGACCACTGGGCACTTAAACCCCCTTAACCACTTCAGCCCTGGAAGAATTTCCCACTTTAGGACCAGAGCACTATTTGCGATTCGGCGCTGCGTCGTTTTAACTGACAATTGCGCGGTCGTGCGACGTTGTACCCAAACAAAATTTGCGTCCTTTTTTTCCCACAAATAGAGCTTTCTTTTGGTGGTATTTGATCGCCTCTGCGTCATTTCTTATCGTCGCTATAAACAAAAGAAGAGCGACCATTTTGCAAAAAAACCCAAATTTCTTACTTTTTGCTAAAATTCAAGTCCAAAAAAAAAATATAAAAAAACATTTTTTTTCGCCGATTTATATAATTCCTCATATTTGCAATAAAAAAAATTGCAATTGGCGTTTATTGATTGGTTTGCGCAAAAGTGGCCGCGTTTACGGATGGTGAGAATTCATTTCTGGGGTTTTTTTTTTTTTTTTATTTTTTACTAGTAATGGCGGTGATCTGCGATTTTTAGCGGTACTGCGATATTGGGGGGGAGATATCGGAACATTTTGACACTTTTTTGGGACCAATGACATTTATTCAGTGATCAGAAATTTAAATGTCCACTGATTACTGTATAAATGTCATTGGCAGTGAAGGGGTTAACCTGCAGGGGGAGAGCTAGGGGTTAATAGTGTTCCCTGGGTGTGTTCTTACTGTGGGGGGGTTGGGCTAACATGGGCATGAGAGATCTAACTGATCCCAGTGACAGGGATCAGTAGATCTCTCATGCCCCACTGACAGAGCGGGGAACCGCCGTGTTTACATCAGCGGTTCCCCGTTCTTTCCCTGTAGCCGCTCATCGCGGCTCGCCGGCGGACATCGGGTCCGCCCGAGCCGCCGGCACACTCCCCAGGAGTGCGGCGGGTGCGCGTGCCCCCTGGTGGCCAAATGAGAATCGCCGCTTATTTACGGCGATTCGCGCAGGGCTCCCCCACTGCCGCCGTGAAAAGACGGCGCGCGGTGGGGAAGCGGTTAACAACCAGACCAATTTTCAGCTTTCAGTGCTCTCCCATTTTGAATGACAATTACTCAGTCATACAACACTGTACCCATATGAAATCTTTGTCCTTTTTTCACACAAATAGAGCTTTCTTTTGGTGGTATTTAATCACCACTGGGTTTTTTTTTTTGCGCTATAAATGAAAAAATACAGAAAATATTCTAAAAAAAAATGCATTTTTCTTCATTTCTGTTATAACATTTTGCAAATTAGTAATTTTTCTTCATACATTTTTGCCAAAATTTATACTGCTACATATCTTTGGTAAAAAAAACAAAAAAAAAAACAAATCAGTGTATATTATTTGGTCTTTGTGAAAGTTATAGAGTCTACAAGCTATGGTGACAATCACTGCAAATTGATCACACCTGATGTACTGACGGCCTATCTCATTTCTTGAGACCCTAACAAGCCAGAAAAGTACAATTACCCCCCAAACTACCCCTTTTTGGAAAGAAGGAATTCCAAAGTATTTAGTAAGAGGCATGGTGAGTTTTTTGAAGTTGTAATTTTTCCCCACAATTCTTTGCAAAATGAAGATTTTTTTTTTCTTTTTTCACAAAAGTGTCATATTAACAGGTTATTTCTCACACCCAGCATATGCATATCACAAATTACACACCAAAACACATTCTACTACTCCTCCTGAGTATGGCGATACCATATATGTGAGACTTTTACACAGCCTGGCCACAATCAGAGGCCCAACATGTAGGGAGCGCCATCAGGCGTTCTAGGAGCATAAATTAAACATTTCATTTCTTGACTACCTCTTGCACTTTTGAAGGTCCTGAAACACCAGGACAATGGAAACGCCAAAAAATGACCCCATTTTGGAAAGTAAACACCCCAACGTATATTCTAGGAGGCATAATGAGTCTTTTGAACATGTCATTTTTCCCACAAGTTTTCGGAAAATGTGGAAAGAAAATGAAAACGCATTTTTTTTTTACACAAAGTTGTCCATTTATACAATATTTCTAACACACAGCACGGACCTAGAAAACATTACAACCCAAAATATATTCTGCTACTCCTCCTGAGTATGGTGATCCCCCATGTGTGTGACTTTTCCACAGCCTGGTCACATACAGAGGCCCAACATGCAGGGAGCACCGTCAGGTGTTCTAGGGGCATAAATTTCAAATCTAATTTGACTACCTATTACACTATTGTGAGGCACTGTAGTGGCACGGATGGGCATTGTAGTGGCACAGATGGGCACTGTAGTGGCACAGATGGGCACTGTAGTGGCACAGATGGGCACTGTAGTGGCATGGATGGGCACTGTAGTGGCATGGATGTGTCACGGATGAGAACTGATGTGGTATAGATAAGCATGAATGAGGCACAAATGAGCATGGGGACGGATGAGCATGGATGGGGATGACTGGGCACAGAAGAGGATGACTGAGCACGGCTGGGGATGACTGAGCACGGATAGGGATGGATGAGCATGGATGGGATGACTGAGCACGGATGGGGATGGATGAGCAGGGATGAAAATGACTGAGCACGGATGGGGATGAGTGAGCATGGAAGGGGATGACTGAGCACAGATGGGGATGGGTGAGCATGAATGGGTGAGCACGGATGGGGATGCCTGAGCACGGATGGGGATGACTGAGCACGGATGGATGGGTGAGCACAGATGGGTGGGTGAGTTCGCCCCCAGGACACTATCAGACCATGCCCCATGCTGGATATCTCTTAGACTCAATACCATGCCCTCTACATATATGTGGTGTTTGAATTCCTTCTGGTTGAAGGTTCTTCCTGACTTGGGGGACTTGCAGACCGAGTGGGATACATTCCTCGCAAACAATAAGGACTCAGCTTCCCCGGGCATTGTCTGTGACACATTTAAAATCCATGTACGTATGACTCTCCCAAAGCATATCCCAGACAAATCCCTCCATCGACAGTGCCGCGTCGGTGAATAAACAAGCTAGGTTAGTAGATCACCTTCACATTACTAAGGCCGAACAAGGAATATTTCACCAAAAACAGAGAATATATGAGCAAGGAGAGCGCGCCGGTAAATTATTAGCCAAACCACTTTATAAGGAACAAGCCGGAATCATTACACTTCCACTAGATGATTGGATCGAACAAATAAGTGGCTGCGCCGTGACAGCTACCTCCCTAAACAGACCCTATACGAAACCCTCTCAGTATGCATGTACCTAAAATTTACACAGTGTCTGTTACGGGCCCCTTCGACTCAGGAATAACAAACGCTCCTTACATAGGGTGAGCCAGACGTTCAGGGGGTTCAGTCCTTCTTGGAAGTTGGTCTTCCTTAAGTTTGTGGTGTATATACATCTCC
>BLSH010254407.1:488195-500279 GCA_018402905.1 Glandirana rugosa
GAATAGTTACACAAGGAAAGGGGAAAACCATCAAGAATCAAGTAAGTTAAAGGTTACAGTGGTGGTGTTCCAGTACATAAAAAAAAGAATGGACAACTTTGAAAATTCGGTCGACTTCAAGTCAAATTCTCTAAAAAAAAATGTAACTTTCCCCCGTTCTACCAGTCCTACCTACACCCAATAAACCGATCCGAGGGAATTAACACAAATCACTAATTCAGTTCACGTCTTTAATGAATTAATGATTTTCTACTTGAACCGAGTCAACGAAAATGACAGAAGTCGTCGAATAAATTATCCAAGGTGTAACATTACAACCATATAATTTTGGGTCTAGGACTGGTTTCGTTTGGATGGGAGTATGTAAAAATCAACACAAAAAGAAAAATTATCTTTACATTTTGAGGAAACGAGGGACATGTTGCTTTTAGGAGTTTTACATTTCTATTAAAAAGAAAAACACAACTAAAAATGTATGAGGGTAGGTTTGCTTTGGTCAGGATCTGGGTTTTAATATACCAACATTACAATGTGGAACCTATTAAATAAGCTGCTGAAGACAGTAAAAGCAACTGAGCCAAGTTCATCTTTTAGTAATTAAGTAATTTCTGCACTTGACTTAATCACTAAACACAATTAAGGGAGCCTAGCCAAATAACCCACATCCATCCTGACCATCTTGCCCCCTTTCAATGTAAAAAAAAATCTCTTAAACTGAACTTCAGCTGGCTTAAAAGTTTCAACAGGTAAGAAAAAAAATACATGACCTTGTGGTGGTGACATTGGAAATTGAATGAACTAAGAACTACCAAAAGGGGAAAGGAACACATTGGAAAGTACAAGTTGTGCCTTTAGCTTTGCTGTCAGCTGCTGAATAAAGTAAAGTATATGTGGCTTTAAAGTTAACCTGTTGCAATGAAAAAAGGCAGATTTACTATAAACCTAGATCCCTAACCTGCCCGTTATTAAACCTAGAGCCCTAACCTGCCCATCATTAAACCTAGTGCACCAACCTGCCCATTAGTAAATCTAGAGCCCCAACCTGCCCATTATTGGCAGCTTCACTTGCATGCTCTATAAGACAAGGTTGGAAATCAAGCCATAATCTGCTAATGCTAGTCAGGAAACATCTGAGGTGTGACGGAACATTTCTTCAATCTACTTTACGGTGAGTTCTTAGTAATCAACTTTCTCTCTTAAGTAGCCTTTCTCAACCAGGATTCTTCCAGAATTTGCTATGGGTTTAAGTAGTGCGAGGTGGTGGATTGAATGTGAACTGCAACAATGCCAGTGGCTTGCAACCAGTGGAACTTCGCTGTTTTCTCAGGTAAGTAACCGCTTGCACCAATGATCATGTTATGTCTGTAAGGGGCACTGTTCCCACTGATGTAGTCAACATAGTTTGAACTGTCTCCCAACCTATGGGGGAACTACACTGACCACCATTGTAATAGGCATACTTCTTTTCATTGACCATAAGTGTAACAGGGTATGATTTCCACTGACCACCAATGTAAGGGGGCCCTTCTCCCATTGACCACCGATGTGGAATGAGCTGTAGATAGAATAATTTTAAACCAGAGTTTCTTCGGACCTGAAAATAATTTCAGGAGTTCCTCCATGGTAAAAAGGCTGGGAAAGAATGCTCTTCAATGTCACTGGTCAGGTACAACCTTCTAAGATTGGTAGATGTAAAGAACTTTGTACATTAGACACTTTCACACTCCATTATATGTAAGAGACAGACAGTAGGGCATCTTCTGTTTTTACAAAACGTGTTTACGAATCACCAAAAGTAAGTAGCGTAGTCTTGAGCTCTACAACAATGCCTGGAAACATGTAAGAACTGACTTGGTTTCAATCACTTAATGGAGAATACTACCTTACGGTCTACTTACAGTCATCAAGAAAGAACGACAGAGACTTTTGCTTCATGCGAGTGCAGTTTTATTTTAATTGTATTACTACACACCAGCACACCTTTTGTGGGTCACTCCTGTGAGACAGAGCAGTGGTCTACAGTCAGTATGCCAGCTGAAGAGAGCTCACATAAAGTATCGTTCTACATGAAAGAGTGTTGATAAAGCTAAAATATATCTTGCTCCTATATAAAATAAGTATATCTCGATTACCTTGCAAATATTAAAAATTTAAAGTGAATATTCTTTCATACAATTCTCTTGGCTTTTACTTGTTTCACATAATAAGCAGCAGCAACTTAAGCCTACCAATTGTTTCTATTTATAATAGTACTCTACTAAAGAATAAAGTTTTGTTGCCTTATTGCACTGCATTTCTCTTTTTGATTTATCAGTACTGCAAGGAGCAGCAACCCAAAAAAACAATAATTCACTGATCTGCATACAATGAACTGAATTCTGATTGGCTAGAAATGTTTACCACAACTGGCAGTCTGATTTAAGAAGTGTGCAGATCAAAGAAAATGTTTTTCACAAACAAAATTACTTTTTTCATAGAGGAGCAATTTCTACTTTAGCTGCAAGGTTAAGCATATAAAAAATTAAACAGATCTTTAATGGGTATTTAACCACTTCAGCCCCTGAAGGATTTCCCACTTTAGGACCAGAGCACTTTTTGCGATTCGGCGCTGCGTCGTCTTAACTGACAATTGCGCGGTCGTGCGATGTTGTACCCAAACAAAATTTGCGTCCTTTTTTTCCCACAAATATAGCTTTCTTTTGGTGGTATTTGATCACCTTTGTGTCATTTCTGATCACCGCCATAAACAAAAGAAGAGGGACAATTTTGCAAAAAAACACAAATATCTTACTTTTTGCTAAAATACAAATCCAAAAAAAAAAATATAAAAAAACTTTTTTTTCCATCGGTTTTGGCCGATTTTATATTCTTCCTCATATGTTTGGTAAAAAAAAAAAAAATCACAATCGGCGTTTATTGATTGGTTTGCGCAAAAGTTGCCGCGTTTACGGATGATGAGAATTAATTTCTGGGGTTTTTATTTTTTACTAGTAATGGCGGCGATTTTTAGCAGTACTGCGATATTGCAGCCAACATGTCGGACCATTTAGACACTTTTTTGGGACCATTGGCATTTATGCAGCGATCAGTGCTATAAAAATGCACTAATTACTGTGTAAATGCAATTGGCAGTGAAGGGGTTAACCTGGAGGGGGCGCTCTAAGGATTAACTGTGTTCCCTGGGAGTGTTCTAACTGTATATGGGCCGGCCTGGCTGGGGGAAGGGAGTGATCACAGCTTCCATATACAGGAAGCTTGTGATCACAGCCCTTCCTCCTCTATGAGAACGGAAATCCGTGTTTACTTACACGGACCTCCGTTCTTTCACTGCGGGGGGGCATCGCAGGTAGCCGGCGGCGATCGAGTCCGCCCTACCCGCTCCCTGGCCCCCCCCCGGACACAGTGAGCGCGCCCTCACAGCACTAGTTATCGCAGCCACCGTCATATGACAGCGGTTTGCGATAACGAGCCACTCTGTCGCCGTCAGACTGCAGTCGGCAAGTGGTTAAAGGGATTACAAAGCAAAATACCTAAGGGAGAAAACTCACAAGGAAGCTGAATCCTGAAATTGCATATTCAGTCTATGGAAGTGACACAGCCTAGCTGAAGTCTCCGCCTCATTGCTAGAAATTTACCTAGGGTACAGTAAAATCACAAGGTTTCCATTTAAGACCCCAATATCCCACCCCTCGCTCCTACCAAAAAAACCCGTTGAATGTAGTATTCAATAGTGAATGCAGTGGTCCCTCTGCATCAATCCTACATACCTCCAACTGTGTCAAACAGCAATATTTGCTTACCGGAGCATTACTGGACTGATGTAGAGGGACTGTTGCACTCACAGGGAGTGGAGGGTTTACAGTCCTGATGAGGGGGGCAATTTCCAAAAGAGAAGGAACTGACATGGCAAACTAAATTTTACTGCACCCTGGTTTGATGTCTAACATTGGGCCTGAAACATCAATTGGGCTTAAAGCTTCATAGAGGGCTATGTAGCTCTGACTGATTCTTTAGTAGCTTCCGCATCAAAGTTCTCCTATAATAGAGGTATGTAGCTCTGACTGGTTTCATTTGAAGTATAAGTCCACATTTGTTAAAATCCTCTGTGCGTCCATCATTTGCAAGGATTTTAGCACTGCATAGTCACAATAGTTACTGTCTGATAAAATAACTTCTTCACTTTACTTATGCCTTTTGTAATGATGACGTCTATTCCCTAAAAAATGAACAGGAAAAGCAGTAATCCAATCAAATTAGCAACAAATTGAGAATATTTTGGGACATGTCGATAGAATATGATTTCAATTTCTGTCAGGTTTAAGTCCAACATATGTTACAAGCAGATGAATTAATCGAATTTAGATCTATAGCCAGCTATGTAGTAAATGGGTTCTTAATGAATGGATACAAATTTAATGGACTACTTAGTTTTTGTAGTGTGTTTTGGAAAATCTAAACTAGACTGTAGAGATTGTGTAATCAGACTGTAACATGTATGGGCAAGCTTTAGACTATCGTAGTAGTTTGCCATTTGAAATAGAAAGGTGATTTTGTAATCACCAAATGGTTTGTGCAGCAACTATGTAAGCTAGGTCATAATTTACAAAGTGGAGTTACCCTTTAAGTGAACCCTTCATGAAATAACTATATGAACAGCCTTTGCTGACCTCTTTCTGAAAATGCTAGCTATCTAGCTGTGTGAACTAGTCATTCCCATGGAACAAGTTTGTAGTTCTGATTTCACCAGTTGTGTTTGTTCCAAGACCGGGACTTACTAGTGAAGGAGGAAAGCCAGACAACTAGCCTCTTCATGGAAGGTGCCAATGGCAGTATACCTATTTCTCTTATAATTCCCTTTAAATGTAGACATTGCTTGCGCTTAGAAAGTCAACCATTTCCAGAATTTTTTTCAGCTTCTTGGCTCACAAGGATCTGTTGACAACCGACAAAATGGCTACTTCCAACAGGTAGAAGCAGGCACTACTGCACTGTAGTTGGTTAAAAGTTAAGTCCATCCAACAACTTTTACATTTTGAAAGGGGGATGTATGTTACAACTCATGGGTGCTTAATACCTGAGGAACTCCAGCTGCCAGCTCAACTGGCTCATTGTAAACCACCCCTAGGTTTGCATTTGGCTCAAAGCAGATCTGTGGCCAGGGCATGAAAACACTAATCTCTACCTCATTGGTAATGTTAGGGGTAAATAGCTGTAAAATATTAGTGTACTGTTACAGTGCTATGGGTACTGCCATCTTGGATTCCTCCAGGATAGCCAATTACCTCCCACTCTCCCTAAATCTGGGTCTGCACCCTTACTCTTCCCTGGTTCATCCAAACCAAAGCGCTCACAATGTGATCTCCCTGCAACAGTCAGGCCTTTACTTGTAAACTGAAACATTCCAGATTAGCTCCTGTGATGGGTACTGGTTACACTTTAGTTTGTTAGGCAAATAGTCTGAGATTATGAGAGGGCTGCATTTTCACAAATAGGAGTGGAAGGAAGCAGGGTTAGCAGATCAAGTAGACAACGACTTGAATGGCGTGGCTCTAGCTATGATAATCCAGTTTGAATCGAGCTGGCCATAGATGGTTTGAATCTTGGACGGTTCCTTCGAACCATATAGGGCAGGCTGTACCCAAGTTGATCAAACACAACCACCCTTTCAAATTTTACATGCGATTATTACTAGCAGCTGTTATAGTCTCTAGCAATAATCACTGTGTTCCCCCAATGGGAGAACACAATGGCTCAGTGTGAGGGACTCCCCCATCAGCACTGTCTGTCTTTGTTGATGGGGGAAAAAAATCAAGCAATTTTCTTGTCTGCAACCACATACTCTGTCTATGGCCGGCCTAAGTGTCTACACAATCTGGTATCAGGTAGAGCTTGTTTGGGAGGTATTTTCAAGCTTGTTAAGCAATTTAGGTATCTGTAGCTGGCCGCAGGTTCCCTTTAGAACCAAATATCATTGTCTAAGTCCCCACCATACTGTCCTCTGAAGTCATAGGGACTAAAGGTAAATGAAATAGGTCAACATAAACTCAGAGCTAGATGGACTTAGCTTTACAGTGCACTCTGATCCTAACACCTTGATATTGATTCTTGATTCAACCCCTTTCCTTCTTGCCAGGACACAGGAGCTACCACACAGTGAAGAGTTAACTCGCATAACTGCTCTGCAGTTTAGACCCTCCTTTGCCAGTTATGCCTGCAATTTTGGCAGTGAGAGTGTCATTTCAGAATTGTACAAAATGTAATTTCTTTTACAACCCAATTGCATATATGCAAAGTCCAACAATGGCAGTTTTCTTTGTCAATTGTACAGCCAATGTGACACAAGCAGACTTGATGATGAGCAAACAAGTGTATAAATCCTTGTGTTACCCACCGTATCCCAGAGCTCACCAACACCTCTGACTTGTCATAGAATTACAAGTGAAATATTGGGCTTCCTTTAGCATTTTCAGAAAGAGGTCAGCAATGAAAGCTGCCATATTGCTCTCACCTTTTTATACCCAATCAGAAATGCCATTTGATACACTGACATCTAAACTAATTGAATGCCGTTTATAAATCATATGAAGGCTTGGTTCACACTGGTGCGACACGCGCTCTGACTTTGAAAGCACAAGCCACATGACATGTCCTGCCCCATTAAGTGCAATGGAAGCATTCTAATAGGAGCGACTTGAATCACTCAATCTTAGGAAAAAGTTCCTACACTAGTTTTGGCATGACTTCGGCACTACTTGCATTGACTTTTGTTAAAGAAGTCATGCCGAAGTCGCTCTGGGATGTCGGCTTCAAAGTAGCGGCAGTGTGAACCGGGCCGAAGTCGCATATATTAAAGCAAATGTCAATGCTCTAACAGACTCCAAATTTCCCTTACAATGATCCAAAATCTGCTTTTGCACATGGCTATACCACCCTTAAAGCACAATAAAAAAAAATGCATGTATGGTTATTTGCACCATTACAGTACAAAGAAAAAAAAAAAAGTAACTTCCTAACATCGACTTATGACTGATGTGAAAAGATGGAGGGTTGTAGGAGCAATGTTCCAATGTATGACCTTCGTTTTCTCTCTTCAGTCAGCATCAGCAGGTTGAGAAGATTGTTTCCAGAAAAATGGGCTTGTAGGCACTTTTAGGACAAGTGATCATGCATGTTGCTCCAGCATAGGCCCCTGGGTGTTGTGAATTTAGACCTCTGGTGGGGAGGCTACTGGGAATAAATAGCTTATACTTAGAAGGGTTTAAGCTGAGCTATTCAACTGGAAGTCCAATGTTTCAGTCTCTGTTTCCAAAGCACCTTCTAAGTTCAAAGTCCAGTGTCTCTTTCACATTGTTCATCCACAGACCAGGCTCCCCAATCCATTTCAATATCAAATGTTCCCCCGTAGACCTTTAGCTATTGTCATGGTTCTAGAGCAAGGCAAGTAGGTCCATGAGCCAAGTGATTATCAAATGCATCCTATCCATGCAATTATCAAACACTGCCCAAGCAAAGCCTCATATTTTGGATGGCCTGGTTCCTCCAGAAGAAGATTCAGGTCCATAGACATTATTCCACCTCAATGTCTTTTGAAAAATCCAAATGTAAGTTTTGATCTGTTGTGGCATTATATCTCAGTTGTAATGAGTGGGTATAGTAATATTTGGAGTCAGGAGATGGCTCTTTGGTTTTGAACTGGTTGACTTCCTGAAGAGCTATAGACTATTCTAGACTGCAGAACCTGCTTTGGAATGGAAAAGGAGTTTTAAAAGCTCCTATTTGAGAAATATACTGTGTAAGGCTCTGGGTGTTGACAAGTATGTTATAGTATTCCCATTGCCAAATAAGGAATTGTCTGGAATAGGTTTAGTCTGCTTTGCCCTACAGCAACCTAATCTGCGGTGGAAGACGACAGCAGCAAATTAAACCCATGAAACAAATCGGTTGCTGTAGATCAAATGATGTCCATTATAAACCTGATGAATAAGTAGAGCTTCTCATGTCCCAAAGGTTCAACTGCTGTTGATAGGTGTTGTCTCCATGCTGTCACAAGGCAGCGTAAGCACCTGGGACATCTTGTCAGGTATAAACTCCCTTTAGACCAAAATCTGTTATTTTACCTGATCTCATTTCAGCCATGAATCTTGTGTTGACTTTGACATGTACTTAAAGCTGAAATTCAGCTTTTGTTACACTTTACATTTTACACAGTTTATTTGGGCCAATCTGGCTCAAACATACTATGTCCCTCACTAACATGTGAGGCCACTGGATGTGCGGTATCAAAACTGTATGTAGCTGCGTCTACATACAGCATACCACTCTGTGTTCCAGGTTTGAGCCAAGACTTCCTGTCTCATACCCGAAACCCATTAGAGGCCACTGGATGTGCTGTATAAACTGTATGTAGCTGCAGTGTTCTGGGTGGCAGCGGAGACCTTCCTGTCTCCTACCCAGAACTGATTAGAGTCTATCTGATCGTCACTCAGCCATTCATAGAAAGTGATGCATTCTAGCAATGAATATATACCTTCCTCTGATTAAATGAGTCAGCGGTTGTAACATTATCAGCTCGCCTCTCTGATGCAGCCAATCAGAGGAAGCTTTGTATTAATTGCTAGAATGCATCACTTTCTATGAATGGCTGAGCGCTGCTCAGATAAACTCTGTGTTCCGGGTAGGAGACAGGTCTCCGCTCCAACCCAGAACACTACAGCTACATACAGTTTATACAGCACATCCACCAGTCTCACATATTAGTGAGGGACATAGTTTGTTTGGACCAGCTTGGTCCAAACAAACTATATAAAGTGTAACAAAAGCTGGAGTCCAACTTTAAACAGAACCTCCCCCAAAAATATTTAGTTCTGAGTGGTGGCCGATTAGGGCAATTGGTGGATAAAATTCTCCCTGCAAATGAAAATATACCGGTCATGAGAGAAATACAGAGGTTACTATTACTGACCTTGTTCTGAAAATGCTAGTTCCTTGGCTATCTGCTTTCAAGTGTCTAATCCAGATTAAATTTGCAGTAAATTAATTTTAGAGAAAAGTCTCAGCTACCCATCTCTGTGCTTCATTCTGGATGAGCATCTCTGTACTTGAAGCTATTGGATCAATATAACCGTGAGTCATAGCATTTTCACAACGGGTTAAAGTAGAATTCCAGCTAAAGCCTAACCAGTCTTACAAGTGCCCCTCCTAACACCTATACTAACCTGTGCAAAAAAAGATTTATATATCTACCTATTTTCAGCCCGCTCCAGTCTGGTCATGTGATCTTCTGTGGCAGCACCAGCTGCAAGGGAATGGAGAGAACACTCAACAAAGCCAGGGGCGATGATCTCACCCATAGGCTCCCATGGTTTAGTTGTTGTCAGAAGTCGAATCCCCTGCAGCTGCCACCGACTAACACAGTGGAGCTGGATCATGTGACCAGACTGGAGCAGGCTGAAAATAATTATATACATCTTTTTTTTTTACACAGGTTAATATAGGTCAGTGATGGTGAACCTTGGCACCCCAGATGTATTAGAACTACATTTCCCATGATGCTCAACTACACTGCAGAGTGCATGAGCATCATGGGAAATAAAGTTCCAAAATGTCTGGGGTGCCATCAATGGTATAGGTGTTAGGAAAGGAGGAGGTGGCATTAAGTCAAGTCTAGTTGGGCTTTAGCTGGAATCCACTTTAACAATAGTAGCATACATATTTCTCTAATGGCTTTTTTAAAATAATCTAAGAAAAGCATGCAGAGCAAAGTTTCACTGGCAATATCCTCCCTTAGCTGCTGGATCTGTTACATTTATTTAAGAGCTCCATAGTGAACAAATGATAAGCTGACCAGAAGCAGTGAGAGGAGTAAATCACCAGATGAACTTAATCTTCACAGAAGAGCTCTGGATGCCAGTATGAATACACCCATCAACTGAGCTAACTACCCTCCACCTAAAACTAAAATTCGGATTTGAGTGGCATTGCTTTAAGAGGCAGTAATATAAACATTAGGTTTGATCCTTCTTATACAGACCAGCTGAAAAATTACAGCAGCAAAATTTGAAACCAGTGGGGCCGTTTTTCAAAACTGTTCTAAAAAAAAGTGGAGCTCTTGTCTGCAGTCAATGAGGTTTCATCTTTCAAATGAAAGTACCCGATTGGCTACCATATGCAACTTCTTTTTTTAAAATCTATTTTTTATAAACAAGCCCATGTGCGCTTAGACCTCAGGCACCTTACTAAGCTAAAGTGATGTCTTTTCATGTGCTTTTACACACAGTGGCCTCTAGTGGTCAGTCATGATTACTCATTTTTGCTGAGGTTTTAAGTGAGTGCTACATTAAGTGCTTGAGAAGTGAATTAGGTGTCAGAATTAAGTAGATCCTCCAGATCTTATGTGCGTCTAACGCACATTATATTGTAGACCAGTGTAAGGCAACCAACTTCCCTCCAATTGTTCAACATAGTAAAGGCATGCCCTTCAAACTAAGACCCCTGAGGCAGTTTTTAGGCGTTTTAGAGATAGAAATAGCTCCTGAAAACTGCCTCCCATGCCGCCCGAGTGCTTTCACACTGAGGCGGGGTGCTTGTGGGCAGGAAAAAAAGTCCTGCTAGCAGCATCTCTGGGGCGGGTTGGGATCGCTGTATACAGCGCTCCCACAATGCCCCTGCCGATTGCAATGAATGGGCAGCTCTTCAGAAACACCTGAAAAGCGCTTCGGAAGAACCGCAACACCGGAGTTTTAAACACCTTCTTTGGAGTTAAGAGCACCCCGCTAGCGACCGAAAAGTGCCGCTTTACCGCGGCCCTAGTGTGAAAGGGGTCTAAACGGGGATTTCAAAGGAAATGGCAATCCCTGATTAGATCAAGATCTATCCATTCATGTTCTACGTTTTACTTTTAAATCTGAATAGAATGCAGGAGTCACCACCTCCCACGAATCAAAGTAAACACTGAAGCTGTGTCAAACTGTCCAGCAAAATACAGCCATACATACATTTTATGGCTGGACTGCAATACCAGATTTTACAAGCAGCTGGTGCTGCGGGTAAAAGGAATCAGTGCAGTGCTATACTTTGGCTCTGGAGGAGAAGACTACCTCATTTGGAAAGATTAAATTACGGTTTTCCTAGAAATCCCCTTTCTGTCTGACACACGTCTCCCTAAGTATGGAGGCGTTCATTCTAGTCTCCATGAGGAGCTCTTGCACATGCAGCCCCTATTAGAGTTTGGTTCTGCTCTTCTACAGCTGCCCTTCACAGGGCCTTAAGCCTTTCCTGGTTCTGCTGTTCGAAGAACTTTTTCCCAAACTCATAGGAGCTAATCATGATGGCGCAGGCTGGGGCGACCTTGATGACTCGAGGCATGAACCCTGCAGAGAGAAGAAATGGGAGATGTAAGAAGTAGGAATGGTGGGACGAGAAACCTGGCTCACCTGAGGAGGTAAAAAAAAAATCTGTCACCTGCAAAGAGGCCGCGGATTCCAGACTCTGCACGGATTCGGCGCATGGCTCCCCATGTGGATGATGTTCCTTTATGTTTAGATGAACCTGGAAGGAAATACATCAGATTTCATTGACTGTATTTGATATGCCCCATAGTTCTGCTGTCTCTCACTGGATGTTTGAAGTATCTTTTGCATTTCCTTTCTGAGAAAGTTCTCTTTTTTGCTCTACTCATCACCCTCCATCTTTATGAGGATCCTTTCTTTACGAACACTGTTATAATTTTGTATGTGTATTATTCTTGATCTTTTCTCAATAAAACAAAGTTGAAAAAATGTGCACCAGATTTCATTCAAATTTAACCACTTCACCCTTGGAAGGATTTCCCATGTTAGGACCCGAGCGCTTTTGCGATTCGGCACTGCGACGCTTTAACTGACAATTGCGTGGTCGCTCCCTTTCTTTACTCATTGCCTCACTGGCTGTGATTGACAGTCAATGGCTCCCGCTGCTGTCTCAAGCAATGAGGAGGGAGAGTCCCCAGAGAGCCGAGACTCTCGTGCACATTGCTGGATCGCGATGCAGCTCAGGTAAGTATAAGGGAAGGGGGGGGGGGGGCAGCTACACACAGAAGGTTTTTTT
>BLSH010254407.1:522419-532736 GCA_018402905.1 Glandirana rugosa
GTCAGACTGCTTGGCAGCTGAAGCCACCTTAGTAGGTTCAGCAGGGAGATCAGCCATAACAGGGATGGATGGATGGATGGATGGAAGGAAGGAAGGGACGCCCCGCACACAGCCACACACCCACAGGATCCAGAGGACAGCACCCCACCGCCACCAGCCCAGAGGGAGCCCAGCTATACTTGCTGTTTTGCTGCCTGATAGCGCCAATCGCTCAGGAGAACTGCCTCTGTCAGCCGCCGTTTTCAGAGAGAAGAAAAAGCTGCAGCCACGTGTAGAATGCAGAGCATGCAGTGAAGATGGCCGCCAGGAAGCACTAGAGGGTGAGCACACCTCTCAGGCAACATGCAGTACCGATTATGGCCGCTCCGAGCGCTAGAGGGAAAGCCCTATAGACTGAAAATGTCCGCGGCTACGGCAAAATGGCGGCGGTCCGCCGCAAAATGGCGGCCGAAAGACCGCATGGCGATGCTGGATGAGAAGGCTGAACGAAGGTACAGCGCTGGGGAGGAGGGTTAGGGCGGGGGGTGGCAGGGGGCAAGATGAGAGGCGGATTCCCACCGGTGGCTACCCTGGACAGCTACAGGAGCAGTGAAAAAAAATTGCATTTTTGGACGTCGGACCCTCTTCACTCCCCATTTGGGGAGGAAGGCAGGGCGCTCACTTACCAGTCCGACGCCACGGTAGCCATCCGGATGCAGACTTTCCACCCTCGGTGGGGGGTATGCTGCAGGCCCAGGGTCACCCTGCCGAACTAATCGGGAAGGGGACCAATATGGGGGATCACGCCCCGGGCCACCCGCACGGAACGGGTAAGATGCGGCGGGTCCCTGTGTTGGGGCCGGCTTCGCATCATGTTGGCCAGGTCGGGGAAAAGTACAGAGCACGAAGACTCTCGATGCCCCGACCGGCTTCTTGATAGCAGATCATCTTGATTGCAGAAAAAAGAAAATAAAAAAGAAAAATGGTCACAATAGGACCGCAGTTCCCATAGGGAAGCCAGGTCAACTCCTTGCGAACTAGGCATTGAAACTAGAGAGCTCCTCTGTGAGGGGGGTTTTAATGTAGGAAAAGAGGACGGCCCCCAGGGGAGGGGCCAGCTGATTTCTTTTCCCTGCCTAGTTAACTCCTGGTAGGACGAACATAAAACCCACAAAGTCATGAAGAGCTGCGTCTGTCAGTGAACGTAGGAGAAAAGGTGCAGGAGTCTTTTTTCTACCGCACTGGAATCAGATTGCTTGGGTGTTCTCACCCATGCGATCCAATTCATGCGCGAGTTCACAGTTCCCACTGCGATCTGTGAACAAAACTGGGAGTGTCATTAACTTTGTAATGACACCCACAGCAGTTCGCAGAGGGCAGTGTGAACTGCCTGCGGGAGAGGTGCGATGCGGGAACCAGCTCTGTAATCGCGCCGGTTCCCAAATCGCACTAGTGTGAACCCAGGCTGAAGGTTGCATTTTTTTGTAAAACAAAATGTCATACTTACCTGCTCTGTGTAACAGTTTTGCACAGAGCAGCTCTGATCCTCTACTTTTTGGGTCCTCCGCCGGCGTTCCTGGCTCCTCCCTCCTGCTGAGTGCCCCCAATAGCAAGCCTCTTGCTCTGGGGGCACTCGAGCAGGCTTGTTACCGAGCCGCGGTCCTGTGAATGGACATTGTCCATTCACACACAGAGTGCAGTTTGACTCTGCCCCCTCCTCATTGGCTTACTGGCAGTGTGAACCAATGAGGATAAAGAGACCCGGGAGAGTCACTGCTCTCATGCACATCAGTGGATCGAGATGAAGCTCAGGTAAGTATAAGGCGGGGGGGCTGCACCGAGAAGGTTCTGGGTTGCAGGAAAGAAAATCGCCTGATTCCCCCAACATCAGTGTCCTGTGGAGCCATTGTGTTATCACAGCGGGGGAGGATGGGGAGAACACACGGTGATTATTGCTAGCGGCTAAAGCATGGAAAATGTGACATGCTGCTTGTACCAAAGTTGATTGATCGATCAACTTGGGTACAAATAGCTTGCCCAAACATGGTTGGAATCATCCAGGACTGGCTTTAGATGAGGATCAGATCACATTTAATGACAAATTACTGCAGAAAACCAGTTAATTCCAAGGGGCTCGTTTTTTTTTTCTTTTGCCACTGTATTACATTGTTGTTTTTCGGGTTTAAAGTGATTGTAAAGTCTCGTTTTTTTTCTTTAAAAATAACAAACATGTTATACTTTACTTTTGCACAGAGCAGCGTGGACCCTCCTCTTCTTGGGTCTCTTCACTGCTCTTGGCCACTCCCTCCTGCCAAGTGCCCCCACAGCAAGCAGCTTGCTATGGGGGCACCTGGGCCGAGCTGCAGCTCCGTGTGTCCATTCAGACATGGAGCTGCCATTCGGCCCCGCCCCCTTGCTCTCCTGATTGGCTTTGTTTGACAGCTGTGGGAGCCAATGGTGCCGCTGCTGTGTCTAAGCCAATCAGGAGGGATAGTCCCGGAGGGCTGAGGGACTTGTGGACATCACTGGAGAGAAATGGGGCTCAGGCAAGTAATTAGGGGGGTGCTGCTACACACAGATGGTTTTTTATCTTAATGCATTGAATGCATCAAGATAAAAACCTTCTGCCTTTACAACTCCTTTAAATGCCTACAAACTGTAAGACGTGGATTCTTGACTAACTATGTAACTAATTCTAATTCTAAGCTTTTAGCTCTCTATTCAACATTTCTGCTCACTTTATATTTAAATTTCAGCTGGGCATTAAGTAAACCTGCAGGCTGGGGAAATACCATTTGCAGAGGAATGGCTATTTAAATTGCATAAATTCACACAATGGTTTCAGCTTGCCTCAAGCACTGCAGACTGCAAAAAGGCAGAGAACGTGCGGATGAGCCAGTATATCTGCTATCCCATATCTGAACATTCCTGTCCCGGGCTGCATTCGTAGGCCTCCCCTATGACCCCTTTTGTACTTACCAAAGTTCCATTGAAGTATGTGGGTGCGCGGTACCAAGTGCTGCAAGCTGTGGCATGCTGGCACACAAACAGATGGTCCATGAGTCCATTACAATACAGGAAGCAGCGCCCTGTGTGGGATAACAGAGGAAGAGATAAGTGGATGAAATCTACAAACCTTGGTACTGAAAGGCAGATAAGGAGACTAGGAAAGCCAGGAGTGAGCAGGAAAGTGGTCAGAGTGTTAGAAAAATAATAGGATTAGCGTACAGAGCTTTTCAGGCAGTTTTAGTTTGGGGGGGGCACACAGTGTCAAGCAGGCTCGTGAGCACAGCAATACAGAAACAGTGGGCTTCATATGGAAAAAAAGGAAACAAAGGTACGGCCCATAGCAACCCAACTTCAATTGTAAATAATCTAATGTAGGCTGCATAATTAACTGCCACTCCAACTGGTTGATATTGGCAACTCAGACATTTTCCTTTTCCTCCAAGGATTTATATAACAAGCCCATTCTGTCAGTGAGCGCACATATCCACGGCATGCGTGTATCTACAGGGAATTATTATCACTGGGGAAAGACAACTAGAAAACTAATTAGACTACAGGATAAAGCAGGACAGAGACTGTGGATACAGAGTAACCACAGCAACCAGGGTTAAATCTTCATTTCAGGCACACTCAAAACACACAGATAATGCGGATCTGTATTTATTAATACATCATTAGCCCTTGCCGACCAGGCTTTTTCTGGCACTTTTTATTTAAAGTTTAAATCAGTATTTTTTTTATGAAAATGACGTAGAACCCCCAAACTTTATACATTTCTTTTTTAGCAGAGACTCTAGGGAATAAAATGGTGATTGTTGCAATGTTTTATGTCACACGATATTGGCGCAGCAATTTTTTTGGGGGAAAAATACATTTTAAGAAATAAAGCAAAAAAAAACAATATTCTTTGTAAAATGTGAAAGATGATGTTACGCCAAGTAAATGGATACCCAACAAGTCACGCTTTAAAACTGCACATGCTGGTGGAATGGAGACAAACGAAGGTACTTAAAAATCTCCATAGGCAAAACTTTAAACGTCTTTGCAGGTTACAGAGGAGATCTAGCGCTACAATTATTACTCTCATTTTAACGTTTGCGGCAATACCTTACATGTGTGATGCGAACACCGTTTACATATGCGTGCGCGACTTACATATGTGTTCGCTTCTACGCACGAGCACAGAGGGATGGGGGCACTTTAATTTTTTTTTTTTATTATTTATTTTACTTTTAGATTGTCCCTTTCATTTTTTTGATCACTTGTATTCCTTTTACATGGAATTGTAAAATGTGAATGATGATGTTATGCCGAGTAAATAGATACCCAACATGTCACGCTTTAAAATTGCGCATACTTGTGGAATGGACAAATAGGTACATACTTGGGGGGGGCACGCCCTAATAATGTATTACATTAGAGATGCTGCTGCTATAAGACCACCAAACAAAATGACATATTACAGTGCACACATACAATAATGACATTAAAACCTGCAAGGCTATTAAAAGGCTATTTAAAGTACCTGGACATCTTCAACCAAAATATGGGGAGTCCGTCGCACTATATGGCCATAGAGTGCTTAGCCCACTCCTACTTCACCGGCCCCCATCTCAGTGGGTCCTACACTACCATAGAATGGGAGATTCTGTCTCATAACCATGGGAGCAATACACGCCTCCTAATGGGAGATCTAGAGAACTCTTCCTATGTCTCAGGTGGACACTGATTAGAGGCAATTATGAATAGGTAAGGTGCTCCAGCTCTGGTCAGGATCTGCAATAGACACATAGGCGCATACTTGGGGGGCACACCCTGAGATATAGGAAGAGTTCTCTAGATCTCCCATTAGGAGGAGTGTATGCTCTCATGGTTATGAGACCGAATCTCCCATTCTATGGTAGTGTAGGACCCACTGAGATGGGGGCCGGTGAAGTAGGAGTGGGCTAAGCACTTTATGGCCATATAGTGCGACGGACTCCCCGTATTTTGGTTGAAGATGTCCAGGTACTTTTAAATTGCCTTTTAATAGCCTTGCAGGTTTTAACGTCATTATTGCATGTGTGCGCTGTAATATGTCATGTTGCTTGTGGAATGGAGACAAACAAGGATACTTAAAAAACTCAATAGGAAACGCTTTAAACGCCTTTAGAGGTTACCTGTTTAAAGTTACAGAGGAGGTCTAATGCTAGAATTAATGCTCTAGCTCCAACCCTTTTACGGCGATACCTCACATGTGTGGGGTGAACACCGTTTACAAAAGATCTTTGATCTTTTTGCTTTAAAAAAAAATAAAAAATTGACTTTCAGCCTGGACTGGAAGTGACATCATGACGTCATCCCAGTCCTCCAACGCCATAGAGACAATCAAAGAGGATCTCCTGTTTGGCTGCCTATGGGAACAGCCGGCCGCACCGTCAGATCGTTTTTGGAGCAAACCAGGGGAAACGGTAAGCCGCGGTGGGGGGGGGGGGGGGGGGGCCTATGTCCCCTGCCGCCGCTCGGACCTCTTTCATGAGAAAGCCAGCTGCAAAAAACGATACCGGGGTTATGGCTGATACCTAATAATGGGTGTTAACATGTTTTAAAGATGAACTTAGCCTTTAAATCTATCAATAATGCAATTGCAATACGAGAATTTGATTTGGTTTCGACTCATGCCAAAAGGGGGTGAGAGCAGAGTGACAAAGACAAGCTCTTCAGTCTGCTGCTTCTCCTGTTCCTGTCCAATCACAGGCTCAAGACTTGCAAGACAGGGCTCTGCTATGTATCAGTGCTGTGTAATTCTCAGGAATGAATTACCCAAAATGCAAATCCCATATAAGTATGTTTATCTGTGTATTTAGCCGCTTGCCTGGAGTTCAGTTTTAACCTTTCGTCACATCAGAGCTGTGGATGTCTACAGCATATTGCTACTCATCTATGTCAATTACTCTGAAAGATATGGCAGGAGCAAAATACACTTTGATCGTTGGGGACAATCAGCCCTCAGGATGTTCTGATGATACAGCCACATAATAAACAGGCCAGTGACAATGCGTATACATTGATAAACACAGACCTCTCTCTATGTACACTGCAGATGTCACAATGCAGTTGGGAAGTGAGGACAACATATAGACACACTGGAACATTTATAAACAGTGGAGCAAGAGTGCAGCAATTCTCCACAGGAACCAATCAGAATCTTTATACCATTTTTTCCAGAACAGGTCTGAGAATGAAAGATGAAACCTGATTGGTTGCTATAGGTGGCAGCTACTCAGCCCCATGACAAATACACCAGCATTTGAGGCAAGGGGCAATGTAGGAACACCACATTGCCCAAGTTTGCACAGCAAACTTTCTTATTATACTATGAGAAGTGAGCGGGCCAACCTGTACTCACATTTGGGGTGGCGCAAGGGGGGTGCCCAGGGAAGAGACTTTACAGATATTACTGCAACACAAGAGGGAAAAAATTGGGAATAAGAACAAAAAATATGATAGCAATCTATGCGATATATGTATAATAACATACAGATACATATATATAGGCATTAATGTCAGAAGCGATGATGTTAAAGCTGAAAGTGTCAGTGCTTTTTATGAAGATGTAGAGGCTAAAGGTGGTTATCCAATAAAGAAGCGCAAACAGTGTAGAGGATATGCAAACAGCACTGAAACATAACGATAAGATACCTGAAGTCAGCCTGGCTAAACATGAATTCTGATTAGTTGTCACATCAAGGTCACTTAAAGTCATACTAAAGTCTTGTTCTATTTTTTTGTTTAAAATAACAAACATGTTACACTTACCTGTTTGGTGTAATGGTTTTGCACAGAGCAGGCCCGATCCTCCTCTTCTCGGGTCCCTCTTTGGTGCTCCTGGCTCCAGCTTGCTAATGGGGGCGCCCGAGCCACACAGCAGAACTGTGTGTCCATTCAGACTTAGAGCCGCGGCCCCTCTCTCTCCTCAATGGCTTACTGACTTTGATTGACAGCAGTGGAAGTCAATGGCGCTTAGCTGCTGTCTCAGCCAATGAGGATGGAGAGTCCCGGACAGCCCAGTCTCTCGTGCAACATCGCTGGATCAAAATGGAGCTCAGGTAAGTATTGGGGGGGGTTGCTGCACACAGGCGGCTTTTTATCTTAATGCATTAAGAACTCACTGTCTCCAATGCCCCATTCACAAGCCAAAGCTCTGTGGCGTTCCAGGTATGGGGGGCAGGTGACCCTCTCCCCTTCATTTAATGATCCCGCGCTTGGCACATCAGCAGCCAGTCAATACACCTGAGCACTGCCAGGTGGGGCATAGGGTGAAACAATCTTTATTTCTCTGTAAGCTCCAATATTAAGCTTGCACAGGGCTTTGAACTTCGATGGGTGAACAGGATGGCAGAAGAGGTGGACTATTAAGACAATTAGTTACTCTACCATAATTTATGGAAAACTTTTATGGAAAAGTGACAGGTTCACTGGAACACCAAACACTTCATTATATCATTTTAGACTATAAAGTGTACAATTAATTGCACATGTGTAATTCTATATATACACAACCAGTCACAATGAATATAGTTAATGAATTATACATGTTATATAAAGGCTGTAATTGCTGAGATCTCCTGAAAAATGCTAGCTAACTGGTTGTCATGCAGTTTAATATATTCTAATCCTCTGACCCAGAATTAATAATCACATCAGGAGTTATTTGCCACGTTACTGGCTGTTGCTTGCTTTAAGAAAATTGTGCCGCTAAAGACAGCCAGGCAGGCAACATTTTTGAAAGAGCGCCACCTCCAGGTCTCTCTTTGTATAGGTTACCAGACTTGCTGGCTACTTCATGAGGCAGCACACCCATCAGCTGTAATTTATAAACTGCAGTTACCCATAGCAACTATAATTTTCGCTTACTGTAGGCACACAAGCCTGGGAACTAGTGGCTGCTGCACTATGCACATTACAGATCTTCCAGCTTTAGGCAGCCTCCTAGCAGCTAAATTTTCTGTTGAAGACAATGCAATGAGTTCTGCTATGAATGCATCAGCAAGGGATGTGTTCTATTACCCGACACTTTATATCCAGTTGGACGCTGATTGGCTGAGGTTGTCCTCTCTGCCCCAAAAACAACAAGTTACCTTTGAACAGACTAAGGCCGGGTTCACATATATGCAACTTGGATGCAGGCTTTTCTCCACATCCAATTAGCATAACAGGCCAGTGTGTCTGGCTGTCAATGGAGCCGGTTCACACAGGTCCAAGGCGGCCACAGAGCGGATTGCAAAAGGGTCCTGTGCGTGTTCGGGTCTGGTTCAGGGGCGAATTCGGGCACAAAGTAGGACCTGAATCGCACCTGAACTGGTGAACAATTGTGTTTTTTCCCAACGCACACATTCCTGCGTAAATGGCTTAATTATAGTGTGGGTGCTGAAGTGACCAATGGCTGGAACCGCATAACATCAGAGCAAGTAGTGTCACCAGTGTCAAGAGCTATTTGCTGTAACAATGTGATCATTTTATTAATGTTTGGATCCGTTTGAAGATCCCGGTGTACTGGTGACACTACTTACTCTGAACTGGTGAACAGACACACAACGGACACCATGATGGGAACCGTGGCCGCACATATGTGAACCCGGCTTAACTTGCTGCAATCAATCTCTGAATGGCCACTGCAAGCTACAGACAATCAGACAAAGCACAGGAGTGTTAGCAAAGAAGCGGCGGAGACTCTGCAGGCAGTCGGTTACCTTTGTGGAATGGCTTCTTCTGTGACTGCAGCCTGATCTTCACAACATCCAGGGGGGTCACTGAGGATGAACAGGGCGACAAAGGAGATGAGATACAGCTACCTATAAATTATGCCCACATAACTATCCCCCATTACCACTGTCACTGGGCACATCTCATACCGAATAGAGAGGTGAGGAGAGCTCCGGTCCCTGAGGCCATAATTTGCTGCAGTGGCGTGATGCCACACCGCAAGGTGCCGCTTTCCTCCGCCGCCATCCCTGCCATGATGGATTAAAGCTCTGGGGGAGAGGAATTTGAGGGGGTGCTGAAGAATACAGGGACATTGGGGGAAAAAAAAAGGAAGGAATGGACGGTAACAAGTGGAAAACGAGAAGCAAAAGAAACAGTAAAACACATTAAACACTCGAGTTACCAAACACTTCACCCCCCCCCCCCTCCCCTCCTTCTTATCGGTCTCCACCCTGAGCCAGGCGTGACCGCTATTACAGGGCGCTGATAAAGCGGCTGAACTGGCAATCTAGAACGCAGGATAAGCACCAGAGCAATGCTGCACCGACATGACAACTCACATCTTACCTGGGGCCTGATGGGAGGCTCACAGTCTCCCCCTGCTGGATGATAAATGACAGTACGCTTCATTCCAGGAGTGACTGCAGACAAAGAAAGAGCAATGCATGTTAGCGGTTATGTAAAACTGAGAGCAGATGTTATACAACATATTCACCTGTGCAGACATGCTGCTGTCACAGTGTACCAAGTACGCACAACTGCACACATTATACACAGCCAGATACCTTACAATGACTGCGCCCCAAACACTGACAAGTCAGCAAAATAATCGTTAGCAAGCTTACATGTACAGGAGCATACAATATTACGAAAACAGAAGGGAGGGGGAGGCTCCAGAATAAGTGTACTTTATTCACATGAGATTAAAAATACTTACGGGAGTGTAGAAATTCACACTTACAGGAGTGTAATGTAGTACCCTACACTCATGTAAATGTTTTTAATTTCATGTGAATAAAGTACACTTTTAACACTACACTTAGGCTGGCGCCTCCCCCTCCCTTCTGTTCTCACATATCTTGCAAAGTTTCCTAGACACAACTTTGAAGGATGGCTGCCTCCCCTCCAGTTTGGATGCATTTTAAAGTGGTTGTATCCCCTTAAAAAAGGGAAGGCAAAGGCATAATGAGCTAGTATGCATCGCATACTAGCTCATTATGAAATACTTACCTCAGAACAAAGACTTCTGACCGTGTACGCGCCCTCACTTCAGAGCGCTGAGGCCGGTGAGTGTCGCGGCCTCGGCGCTTGGGCCTTCCTAGGTGCCTCCCTTCTACCGTCGAGGGAGAAACCCCTGGCCCGCCGGGACACCCTCGAAACAAGGCTCCATTCATAAAGTATTACTCGATCATACGCTACGTATGATCGAGTAATACGGAAACGGAAGGGAAAAAATTCCCCTATGTTGGTGAAATTTTACGTAGGTTTGACCTCCCCTCCGTCGGTAGGAAGTTTCAACACAGATCCTTTGAAACGTTCTATACACTCTTGTCTTCCCTCCCCCTCCGCGGTCGGATTCACATC
>BLSH010254407.1:532746-545117 GCA_018402905.1 Glandirana rugosa
CCGAGCCACACAGCAGAACTGTGTGTCCATTCAGACTTAGAGCCGCGGCCCCTCTCTCTCCTCAATGGCTTACTGACTTTGATTGACAGCAGTGGAAGTCAATGGCGCTTAGCTGCTGTCTCAGCCAATGAGGATGGAGAGTCCCGGACAGCCCAGTCTCTCGTGCAACATCGCTGGATCAAAATGGAGCTCAGGTAAGTATTGGGGGGGGTTGCTGCACACAGGCGGCTTTTTATCTTAATGCATTAAGAACTCACTGTCTCCAATGCCCCATTCACAAGCCAAAGCTCTGTGGCGTTCCAGGTATGGGGGGCAGGTGACCCTCTCCCCTTCATTTAATGATCCCGCGCTTGGCACATCAGCAGCCAGTCAATACACCTGAGCACTGCCAGGTGGGGCATAGGGTGAAACAATCTTTATTTCTGTGTAAGCTCCAATATTAAGCTTGCACAGGGCTTTGAACTTCGATGGGTGAACAGGATGGCAGAAGAGGTGGACTATTAAGACAATTAGTTACTCTACCATAATTTATGGAAAACTTTTATGGAAAAGTGACAGGTTCACTGGAACACCAAACACTTCATTATATCATTTTAGACTATAAAGTGTACAATTAATTGCACATGTGTAATTCTATATATACACAACCAGTCACAATGAATATAGTTAATGAATTATACATGTTATATAAAGGCTGTAATTGCTGAGATCTCCTGAAAAATGCTAGCTAACTGGTTGTCATGCAGTTTAATATATTCTAATCCTCTGACCCAGAATTAATAATCACATCAGGAGTTATTTGCCACAACGTTACTGGCTGTTGCTTGCTTTAAGAAAATCGTGCCGCTAAAGACAGCCAGGCAACATTTTTGAAAGAGCGCCACCTCCAGGTCTCTCTTTGTATAGGTTACCAGACTTGCTGGCTACTTCATGAGGCAGCACACCCATCAGCTGTAATTTATAAACTGCAGTTACCCATAGCAACTATAATTTTAGCTTACTGTAGGCACACAAGCCTGGGAACTAGTGGCTTTAGGCAGCCTCCTAACAGCTAAATGGGAGTTTCTGTTGAAGACAATGCAATGAGTTCTGCTATGAATGCATCAGCAAGGGATGTGTTCTATTACCCGACACTTTATATCCAGTTGGACGCTGATTGGCTGAGGTTGTCCTCTCTGCCCCAAAAACAACAAGTTACCTTTGAACAGACTAAGGTCGGGTTCACATATATGCAACTTGGATGCAGGCTTTTCTCCATATCCAATTCGCATAACAGGCCAGTGTGTCTGGCTGTCAATGGAGCCGGTTCACACAGGTCCAAAGCGGCCACAGAGCGGATTGCAAAAGGGTCCTGTGCGTGTTCGGGTCTGGTTCAGGGGCGAATTTGGGCACAAAGTATGACCTGAATCACACCTGAACTGGTGAACAATTGTGTTTTTTCCCCAACGCACACATTCCTGCGTAAATGGCTTAATTATAGTGTGGGTGCTGAAGTGACCAATGGCTGAAACCGCATAACATCAGAGCAAGTAGTGTCACCAGTGTCAAGAGCTATTTGCTGTAACAATGTGATCATTTTATTAACGTTTGGATCCGTTTGAAGATCCCGGTGTACTGGTGACACTACTTACTCTGAACTGGTGAACAGACACGCAACGGACACCATGATGGGAATCGTGGCCGCACATATGTGAACCCGGCTTAACTTGCTGCAATCAATCTCTGAATGGCCACTGCAAGCTACAGACAATCAGACAAAGCACAGGAGTGTTAGCAAAGAAGCGGAGGAGACTCTGCAGGCAGTAGGTTACCTTTGTGGAATGGCTTCTTCTGTGACTGCAGCCTGATCTTCACAACATCCAGGGGGGTCACTGAGGATGAACAGGGCGACAAAGGAGATGAGATACAGCTACTTATAAATTATGCCCACATAACTATCCCCCATTACCACTGTCACTGGGCACATCTCATACCGAATAGAGAGGTGAGGAGAGCTCCGGTCCCTGAGGCCATAATTTGCTGCAGTGGCGTGATGCCACACCGCAAGGTGCCGCTTTCCTCCGCCGCCATCCCTGCCATGATGGTTTAAAGCTCTGGGGGAGAGGAATTTGAGGGGGTGCTGAAGAACACAGGGACATTGGGGGGAAAAAAAGGAAGGAATGGATGGTAAGAAGTGGAAAACGAGAAGCAAAAGAAACAGTAAAACACATTAAACACTCGAGTTACCAAACACTTCACCCCCCCCCCCCTCCCCTCCTTCTTATCGGTCTCCACCCTGAGCCAGGCGTGACCGCTATTACAGGGTGCTGATAAAGCGGCTGAACTGGCAATCTAGAACGCAGGATAAGCACCAGAGCAATGCTGCACCGACATGACAACTCACATCTTACCTGGGGCCTGATGGGAGGCTCACAGTCTCCCCCTGCTGGATGATAAATGACAGTACGCTTCATTCCAGGAGTGACTGCAGACAAAGAAAGAGCAATGCATGTTAGCGGTTATGTAAAACTGAGAGCAGATGTTATACAACATATTCACCTGTGCAGACATGCTGCTGTCACAGTGTACCAAGTACGCACAACTGCACACATTATACACAGCCAGATACCTTACAATGACTGCGCCCCAAACACTGACAAGTCAGCAAAATAATCGTTAGCAAGCTTACATGTACAGGAGCATACAATATTACGAAAACAGAAGGGAGGGGGAGGCTCCAGAATAAGTGTACTTTATTCACATGAGATTAAAAATATTTACAGGAGTGTAGAAATTCACACTTACAGGAGTGTAATGTAGTACCCTACACTCATGTAAGTGTTTTTAATCTCATGTGAGTAAAGTACACTTTTAATACTACACTTAGGCTGGCGCCTCCCCCTCCCTTCTGTTCTCACATATCTTGCAAAGTTTCCTGGACACAACTTTGAAGGATGGCTGCCTCCCCTCCAGTTTGGATGCATTTTAAAGTGGTTGTATCCCCTTAAAAAAAGGGAAGGCAAAGGCATAATGAGCTAGTATGCATCGCATACTAGCTCATTATGAAATACTTACCTCAGAACAAAGCTCCCACAGGGCCGCCCGGTCCCCAAAGAGGGAGCTGCCATCTTCCCTCCGTGGATCCTTCCGGGTTCGCGGCTCCGGCGCTGTGAGTGGCCGGAGTCGCGAGACTTCACTCCCGCGCATGTGCCAGTCTTCATGGCGGACTTTCCGGCAAGGTCTTCGCTGGGACACGACTGACGTCAGCGGCTGCTTGCAGTTGGAATATCTCCTAAACCGTACAGGTCTAGGAGATATTCATTTTACCTACAGGTAAGCCTTAGTATAGGCTTACCTGTAGGTAAAAATGACATTTTAGATGATACAACCGCTTTAAATGACACACATACCTATCCATGATCTCACCTGCTGGAAGCGTCAGATACCCACCGACTCTTTTTTACAATATTACAAGTCTTCCTAATATTTCACAGACGTACATGTAACCAGCTTACACTTCTGTGTATTGTACACAAAAAGATCCCTCCTGAGCACACGAGTCATAAATCCCAGACAGAGGCATACATACCCCGCTCTGACAGCTGTGGCCTGCCCCCAGTTCTGGTTTACAGAGAAGACTAGGCATGCAAACACAGGGAGGTGGCTTCTGTTTTTTCCTGTTACAGGCTCACTTTAGAAAAGTACTAAAGCCTTAAAAGAGAAGCATGGGGTTTTTTTTTAGAATCATACTTACCTAGGTGCGATGATGCATCTGTCCCCCACTGGCTCTAAGGCAGAGAACCGAGCGATCACACACTGCTGATCGCTCAGTTCTCCCAGAGCAGAGAACTGGTGACCGCACTCACTGGAGCTGGGGCTCTGGAGGGGGGGTGAGTGGCTGGGCTCAACAAACCCTAGGTGCCAGACATTAAGGCTCAACAAAGCCCAGGTGCCAGGTCGCCATGGTGACAAGAAATTTCGTCCTGGCGCCTAGGCTGCTCCACCCCCCTTCACTATGTATCTCAGGCTCTGCCTGCCCAGGACCGGCATAGCAGATGCCACCAGGTAGAGCCTCCCCTTCTTGTTGTTGACCCGGAAGTGATGTGTGACGTCACCTCCGGGTCCCCGTTGACCGTTTTCCATGGCCATTGAGGCCGGGAAAGAATCAGATGCAGTGCGATGAGCATTGCTTTCCATTAGTGGAGCACAGAGGGAGACACGCAGGATCGTTTAGACCCTGAATGTCTCATTAAGAGAACCTGTCACCAAAAAAAAAAAAAATCAAACAAATCAATCATCCCCTATGTGATGAAGAAAAAAAAAAGTTTTTAATTGTAACAAATTAAAGTTACACCCCACCCATATATACACACATACAAACATAAAACACGCGGCAGGGCGCCTACACCTGAAAACCTTGATTGCGACACACGTTAGATATTGACGCGCATGCCAGAGCGACAGTAATAATTCTAGCATCTGACCTCCGTAACACTAAACTGATGACCTATATGGGGGTTTAAAAATGCTGCCTATGGAAAATATAAGGTACTGAAGTTTGTTGCCATTTCAAGGCCGCACACAAGTTTAGGGTTTGACATGTTGGGTGTCTATTTACTCTGCTTTATATTCTGCCAAAAACTTGGGTAATATATTGCGTTTTTGTGTTCCAAAACTTTTAATGAGTTTTACTGAAATTGTGTGTTTCCTAGACCTTTGCGGTAATATCGTGGGACATAAAAAATTGGAACTACCACAATTTTATTCTCTAGGGTGTCTGCTTTCAAAATATATTATGTTTGGGGGGGTTTATGTAATCTTCAGGCCTAAAATGATTTTTTTTACTTGTGTGCAAAAACGGCTCTGGCTGTGAAATGGTTAAAGGACCCATTGATCTTCGTGAACATGTTCCATCCGGAGGCTTTGTTAGTTAAAACAAAAAATTGGCTGCTAACTTTTTTAGCCGCCTCCTAGATTCAAAGCAAATATGTCAAGCCCTGACGTATATGTACGTGATCAGCCTTCATCCAGGTTTGGGGCACACATGTGAGTACCCCCTGCTAACTCCTGTTGTGATTGGACACAGCACGACTCTGGCAGTTGATTTTAGCCAAAGTTTTGGTCTGAATTCAGCTGATCAGCTGAGCTGTGTCCAATCACTGAGTTCTGCAAAAAAAAAAAAATACATAGTAGGCAAGGTTGAATAAAGACAACAGTCCATCCAGTTCAACCTGTGTAGGTGTACGTTTGTGTGTAGAAAAATAATTTCCCACATCCCCTTATATTGTTTTCCCTATACTGTGAAAAGCGATTTGGCTGTTTCTGCTCCCTAAAAAGCAGGGAGAAAAAACAGCCAGGTAGTAAAGTAAAAGCAGCATACATTAGCCATAGTTGGGCACATAGTTAACCATTTGATTGCCCCTGATGTTAACCCCTTCTCAGCCAGTGTCATTAGTACAGTGACAGTGTACAATATTATCACTGGTCGCTGTATTAGTGTCACTGGTGATGTCAGCCAGGCTGCATTCACATTCCAGTGTTTTGAATCGTGGGCAGATTTGCCACAAATCTGCCCCTATGAATGGCAAAACACGGGATTCGCATTTGAGATGCCATTCATGTGAATGACACCTCAAAACGCGTGCGGGTCTGCCACGATTATCGGGTGATAAAGCGTGCTGCAATCGCGGGACGCAGGTCATCCCAAAGTAGCTCCTGAACTATTTTTGGGCGACATGCGTCCCGCGATGCAGGTCCCACGTTTTGCCATTCACACATCGGTGCTGTCAAATCGTGGGCAAATTTGCGGCAAATCTGCCTGCGATTCAAAATGCTGTAATGTGAATGCATCCTTAGTGTCCCTCCCAGCCAGTGTCTGTTAAGCCTCGTACACACGATCAGATTTTCGGACGAACAGTCGCCGTTTTTTTGCTGCATGCTAGTCTCATGTTGAAAGTGAAGAGGTTACTCACCATACGAAAATTCTCATAGGACAGAATACGTCAGAAGTGATGTGTTGAATTGCTTTGTATGTATTCTTTCGTTTCTAAGCATGCATAGTCTTGCTCTTACAAATTTTTTCGGACAAAAACCATACTAATTAAATGAAAAACTGTATTTTTTTTATACATACTTACCTGTAAAATCAATTTCTTTCGAAGGACATCACGGGACACAGAGCAGGCTATATAATTATTACATACTGGGTTATGCGCCACCTATAGGTGAATGGACACTGGTAATTTAATTTAGACGGGAAGTCTCCCCCTATATAACCTCTCCCCACTGGGAGCACATCAGTTTTTGTAGCAAACAATGAACTCCACAAAGACAGAGAGGGAAGGGACCTCTGCGTTTTTACAGGTAAGTATGTATAAAAAAATCCAATTTTCTTTCTCAAACATCACGGGACACAGAGCAGGCCATATAAACATTACATACTGGGATGTCCCAGAGCAATCCCTGAGGGGAGGGAGACAAAAGCTCAATTATACCGCAAGCCTTTAACACACTGCCGCCAAAAGCCAAATCCTCTGCTGCCCCAACATCCACTTGATAGAATCTTGTGAGTGTATGCAATGATGACCATGTAGTGGCCTTACAAATCTGTGCCAACGACGTCTGGTGGCTGAAAGCCCAGGAGGTCCCTACTCTTTTGGTAGAGTGAGCTTTCACCCTGAATGGTGGAACCTTCTCCTTTAAACCATAAGCTTGAGTAATCAGCTGGCGAATCCACAGGCGAAATAGCTGCCTTGGATGGCACCTGACCTTTCCTAGGGCCTTCAGGCAAAACCAAAAGGCATCAGTCTTTCTGATGTCTGCAGATCTCTTCAGATCTCTTCAGATAGATCTTAACAGTACGTACCACATCCAGAGAGTGCAATCATCTTTCCTCCGGTGAGGAGGGCTGAGAATAAAAAGAAGCTAAAATATCTTCATGGAGATGAAAGGCCGACACTACCTTCGGTAGGAAGGATGGAAGAGGCCACAGCACCACCTTATCCTGGTGCCATCTCAAGTATGGTTCTTTATAAAGAAAGAGCTGCCAACTCCGAAACTCTTCTGGCTGAAGTGATGGCAAAAAGAAAGAAAGACTAGTTTCCTAGTCAAAAGAACCAAGTCTCCCTAATAGGTTCAAAAGGCTGCTTTCCTGCAGCGCTGACCAAACCAAATTCAAATCCCATGGGCAGGGAGGAAATCTAACTGGTGGCAACAATGAGTTACCCATTGAAGAAAAGTCCTGAACAAAGAGTGAGCAGACAAAAGCCTATGAAAATAAATGGACAAGGCAGAACCTGTCCTTTGATTGTAGTTAAAGCCAGCTTCAAGTCTACTGCTGCTTGAAGAAAGGCTAGCATTCTACCAATCACATACTTGTGGGGATGTCATTTCCTGGCCTCACCCCACGCAATGTAAGCCTTCCAGACCCAGTGATAAATGTTCCTGGTGACTAGCTTCCTAGCATTTACCATTGTGGACAACACAGGGCCTGAAACCCCACAATCTCTCTCAGTAGAAGAGAGATTGGGGGGAAAAGCATAAATCAAGGAGAACTGGGCCCCTGGAGTCACCAGAGTGCCCATTCCTATAGCCAGAGGATCCCCTGCTCGGGAAACAAACTGCTGGACTTGATGCTGAATCGGGACGCCAGTACACCTCTGGCGTCCCCCAGACAAAAGCAAATTACCCGAAAGACTTTTAGATGTAGCGACCACTCTCCCGGCTGAGAAAGTCCACCTTCCAAATTTCCACCCCTGAGATGTGAACTGAGAGTCTTGGTACATGATTCCCTCACCGAGAAAGTAGTAGGCAAACTTCTCTGTATGCCAACTGATGCTTAGTGCCACCCAGATGGTTAACATAAGCCACTGCCATGGCTTTGTTGGTCTGTACCCTTACCAGGTAGCCCTGCAACCTGGATGACCAATACCTCAGAGCTAGCCGAATGGCTCGTAGCTCTAGGAGATTGATGGGTAATCTCTGCTCCACGAAGGACCATCTCCCCTGGACCGTGGAGTCCCCCATGACCATTCCCCAGCCTATAAGCCTGGCATCTGTGGTCACAATCTTCCAAGACACTGGAAGAAAAGATCTCCCCTGAGACAAATTCTGGTTTACTAACCACCAGGCGAAACTCCATCGAGCCCTGGGAGATAAGGATATGCAGGAATCCATAGTCTGCAATTGTCTGTTCCACTCTGCCAGGATGTTGCGCTGAAATGCCCTGTAGTGAAACTGTGCATAGGGAACTGCCTAGCAGCCTCACACAGAGGTGAACTGAAGAGTGTCTCATCGGCCTCACCTGGCTTACCAGAGCCTTGAGGTCGCTGATCCTCTCAGCGGTAAGAGTATTCTTGCCTGGACTGTACCTAGCTGTGGAACGGCGGTACCGCAAGAAATTGGTTTAGGGTCTTGAGATCTAGAATAGGCCTTACCTCCCAGTTTGGCTTCAGGACTGTAAATAGGTTTGAGTAGTAAGCAAGCAGGCATTTACAGGCCTCAGGTGTCACTGCATCATGTGTGCTATGCATCATGCGACAATGCATCAATGCAAACTTGCAACATGTACATATGCAGACACCTCTCTATGCGACACGAGTCTCTATCGGACACGAGTCTATGCGACGTGTTGTTTGCAATCCTGTGTTTAAGCAACCATCTTTAACAAACATATTTTAACAAACTTGTTTTAAGCAAACAAGCGTTTAAGCAAACACTTTCTCCAGCAAACAATCATTTTGGAAAACATGCTTTATTCTTTTTGTTAGCAACCATACATTTAAGCCAGTTTGCAAGCATGCCCCTGTTCAACTGCAACAGGGCCCATGCAGGATGAGCCAAGCACATATGCATCCAATGCGGCCTCTATGCTGCTTCAGAACAATAAAAACAAACAAGCTCCTGCAGACCAACCGTACACTATACTGGAGACCCAACTCCTTAAAAGTGCACCGATGCCCAGCCAAGGAAAAATAAGCCCTTAATAAGCACTCCAGCTTTTTATCTGAAGGGTCCTTAACACCTGGGCATTATAAACAAGGCAGGTCAGGGATTTATTTAGAGATGGGACTGCTGCATGGACAGCTGGTACTCCCCCTTCTCAAAAAGCTTTCCTCCATAGGATAGAACACAGAAAACCCTTTAGAAGGAACAAACAATCTATCTGGGTGCACCCAGTCAGCATATATCACCCTCTCAAGGAAAGGGTGCAAAGCGAATCCCTGCACATCTTGTGGTGTTTTAATAACCCAAGGGAGGAATATACATTCACAGAACTCTCCGCTGGAGGTAACCCGAATGCTGCACGTGTAAGTGCCTGTATCAGCAGCCTCTGAGATTGAGTGGCAGGTGTCCTTGGGGATTCTTCTGGCTCAGGACTCTCTGAAGCAGAAGTGTCTGCAAAAGAATCTGCCAGATCCCTTGTAGCTACTCCTCTCCCTCATCAACCCATTCTCGCTCCAGAAGGGTCAGGGGAAGGAGACCTGTCACGCTTCTCACCCTGTATGGTAGAAGCAATCATACCAGCAATCCTGGCTTTTAAGCTCAGCAATACCAGACAGCTGCAGAGGCTCAGATAGCCCAATCACTTATGGTCTCTCAGGGGAAGCAATGGCTCCCGAGTGCACTTCTTGGAAGCCATGGCTGCTAGTGCATGCACTGCTTAGCCCAGCTCCCCCAAAGTCAGCCTCCTGCCCAGCCTGACTCAGCTGCCCACCCCCAGACTCACAAGCCACCAGGAGGACTTTTAGCCTGCTACCCAGCACTGTCCACCAGATTAGTACTGGAGAAGGCTCCCCCTGCTGGCAGCTTCCCAGGAACTGCAGCAAGACCCAAGAATGACTGTGGCTTTCTAGCCGAACCCTCTGGTGGTGAGAAAAAAGTGCAGGCAAAAGGAAGAAAATTTTAAAACAAACTTTTTCGGATGTTTTCAGGAAGCCAGCTGGGTTCAGAAACATTATCCCCATTGGGGATTACTCATCATTCCCGCCGCAGGGTCTGGGCGAGACCGCAGGCCCAATCTTCACCCATCACGGCAGGCTTTGTCTCAAGGACCTTTAAGGACCAGGTACCCTATGAGGGTCCACTCCCTTGGACCTGTACAGCACCCTGCAGGAGTACCTTGGTTTTGGAATCCCATGCTTTCCTGTATGCAGGGTCCAGCGCCACGTGTGATCGCATTACAGGCAAAACCCCGCAATATTCTTCTGTCTTCTTAGTGAGGCCCGGGTACCATTTATAATAGCCATTTGAAATGGATCCGGTACGAAGGCTGTCCCTGATTCTAAAAAAAACCTGTGTGGGAACCAGCATAGAAGATCCACAGAGCTGTAGAAGTGACCATGCACCTTCAAGACACTGGGGAAAAAACTGATGTGCTCCCAGTGGGGAGGGGTTATATAGGGGGAGACTTCCTGTATAAATTAAATTACCAGTGTCCATGCCCCTCTAGGTGGCGCATAACCAAGTATGTAATGTTTATATGGCCTGCTCTGTGTCCCGTGATGTCCGAGAAAGAAATCGGACGTTGTGTTCAGATCCCACCAAAATTTTATAATCTGTACATCCAGCTATTGTTGTCCAAAAAGTCAGAATCAGCTGTTGAAAGCACCATACTAACGATCTGAAAATCGGCAGATCATTTGTCGGATGAAATTTTACTTCCCATTTTCGTATCGCGTGTACAGGCCTTTAGTATCAGATCGTCTGCAACACTTTTACAGTCACGTTATAAGTCGCTGAATTGAGGAAAGATTACAGGCACTGAACTTATTCTCTCTGGAGAATAGACGCTTGAGAGGGGATATAATTTCAATGTACAAATACTGTACTGGTGACACCACAGTAGGTACAAAACTATTCCGGGCAAAGGAGCACACAAAGACACGCGGCCATTCACTAACAATGGAAGAAACGCGATTTAGACTTAAAAAGCGTAGAGGGTTCTTTACGGTGAGAGCAGTGAGGATGTGGAATTCTCTTCCACAAGCAGTAGTCTCTGCTGGGAGTCTAGAAAATTTAAAAAAACTATTAGATGCACACCTAAGGGACCACAACATTGTGGGGTATGCATTTTAATACTGATATTAAAAACACACACATAGGTTGGACTTGATGGACTTGTGTCTTTTTTCAGCCTCGTTTACTACTACTATCACCGCCATTACAGTATAGCGTCATAGCTGCGTAAATTCCAGTATACATACCATAGTTTGTAGACACTATAACTTTCACAAAAGGCTATTAAAGAGAAAGTAAACCCTGATGGGTTTTAATTCCGCTTTTGTTCCCTGCAATGTGAAAACATAATGGGCTAGTATGCATCACATATTAGCCCATTATGTGGCACTTACCTGCAAACGAAGCCTGCTCTGTCTGCGCTGGAGGCCATATCCATGTCTGCCACTTTTTCTTTCGGGGCCGCGGACACCGGCTCTGTGACTGGCCGGAGCCACGTGACGTTACTCCCGCGCATGCGCATGGGAGCCACCAGTTACTAGTGAAGGAAGAGCCATTTCTTCACAACGCATGTGCCGAATACAGTAAATTTCTCCTAAACGGTGCATGTTTAGGAGATTTTTACATTACCTATTGGTAAGCCTTATTATAGGCTTACCTATAGGTACAAGTTTTAAATAAAGGTTTACAACCACTTTAACCACTTCCCAACTGCCTGCCATGTTTTTTTTTTTAAAAAAATGATATAAATCTCATTTACGTACAGTGTTGCATGACTGCAAAATAGCCAGTTGAAGTAGCCCAAGAAAACAGACATAAAAGGGATGGACACCACAGAAAAGCATATGATAGTGTGAAAGAAATAACCCAAACTAGAGCTGCACGATTCTGGCCAAAATGAGAATCACAATTTTTTTGCTTAGAAGATCACGTTCTCTCAGTACATATTACATATACAAAAAAATTGGGCTAACAGCACTGTTTAGTTTTTTTTTTTTGAAAGTGTAATTTTTCCCAAAAAAATTGCATTTGAACGGCCGCTGTGCAAACACCGTGTGACATAAAATATTCTAACAACCACCATTTTATTCTCTAGGGTCTCTGCTAAAAAATATATATGTTTGGCGGTTCTAAGTAATTTTCTAGCAGAATATTTTTACTTGTAAGCAACAAATGTCAGAAAAGATTTAGTCTTTACATGGTTAAACTGAACTCTTCCATACACCAGAGTAAACTCCTTTGATAATTAGAAACATTGTGTCTCTTTGCTTCCTTTATCAGCGATGCTCTCAGACTTGGCAGTTAAGTCGCACCAACTTAGAAAGAGGTTCAGGCGACTTGCATTGACTTCTATGACAGTCAAGTTGCTCTCCATTAACTGCACTGAAAATCATGGTAATGACGTTAAAAAAACCCTTTTTAATGTGAAAGTTTTT
>BLSH010254407.1:545127-556327 GCA_018402905.1 Glandirana rugosa
AAATCGAGATAGCAATTTTCTTTTAATTGTGAAGTTCTAACCCAAACCAGTCTGAGCCCTGGTTCACCGGCGTGATTACAGCGCCAGTTCCCACATCGCACCTCTCCTGCAGGCAGTTCACACTGCTTACTGCGAACCGATGCATGCGTCATAAAAAAGTTCATGACACCCCCAGATTTGTTCACAGATTGCAGTGCGAACTGTGAACTCGCACAGGAATCAGATTCACCCATGCGATCCGATTCCAGTGTGGGAGGAAAAAAAAAAAAAAAAAAAAAGACTCCTGCACCTTTTTTGGTGCGAATCGAATGCGAGTTCAGCCATACAACTGTATGGCTGAACTCGCATTGCTCAGAGATCGCATGTGATCGGCACCTGCGGTGTGGGTGCGAATCACATGCGATGTCTGAAATTGCTATAATGTGAACCCGGGCTAAAGAATAATTTCCCTTAACTGGTCAAAAGTGCCTAAACAAATCAGTGTCTGCAGGGCCCTGAGGGCCGCACAGTATGTGCCAAAAGGTTGGATGTGGCCCCAGGGCTATAGTTAGATAAGCACAGCTTTAAAAACACTTTACATAACAGGTATTGCCAGACAATCAAAATACAGATAAAGCAGCTTTGTACCGTAGACAAAAATAATAGACTTGTAAGTTAAAAAAAAAGTTGAAGAACGTTTTGTACCGGATATGAAAACCACCAAAGTAGGAACGTCACCAGTATAAACAGAGCACAGAACACAGGATATTAGGGCTCCACGTTACTTGCAGGATGTCGGCCAGACACATGTCCTCCCCTGCTGACTTGTGCCTACAGAACCCCCAACAATCACCAACCCCCCTGGGCTTACCCACCTCTGCACAGCTCCTACACATAACCCACATACGGGTGCAATGTTTTCCCAACATTCAATCACCTAAAAAGATTTGTTGGATTTCTTTGACTTTTCTATTATTTCCCTCTAGAGGTATGACGGATTGTACACGTCCCCCTGGAACCCCAACATCACAACTGTTTCCTCCCCATACAACACATATGGTACAGCGGTCATCTGAAACACACAAAGACAGGAAAACACACCCATAGGGAGAGATAAACGCACATTACACACAGTGATCAGGGCAAACATACAGCCACCTATACTTCACATGGGATCATAGAAGAAAATCAATATACCGAGATTATTAGATTACTATACAGGGATTATATAGCGGCTGCTGGAGTGCGCTGTGCGGATAAGGTAAAATGATGCATCACGCCGTTTCCTTTTTTCCAACTTTGTTGAAATATAAAATGACAATTCATTCATCTTTATGCATCGCACCATTACTATGAGGTGTAGTGCCTGGCAGCAAGCTGTGCTAAATAAAGTCCTACTTGTAGGTGTATTACTGCAGAGCAATGGTGGGGACTGAACACCTAGGAGAATGACCTCATCCAGGCCCAGATCAGACCAACACCGTGTGAATGAGCCCTAGAGAGGTAAGTGATCCCACATGGAGATAGATACACAGGCAAGCAACACACAGGACAACTACAGGCAGCTGCTCTCTGTCATTCTTTTCCCCAACAGTCAATCTTTAGTTTGTCATTCTGTCTTTCTTTCACTGTCATTTGTTTTTTTGTTCACTAACTGATATTCTTTTCTCTAAGGCCTCATACACACGGACGTTTCTTAAAAAATAAACAAAACGTTGGGCTCGACGTCAAGGAAAAAAAAAAAAAAAAAAAAAATCGGTGTTTTTCGGCGTTATGCATCGGCGTTAGTGAGGGTCGGCGTCAATAGGCATTTTTTAAAAAAAAAATCATCCCTCTGCTATTTTTCAACCTAAAAACGTAGTCGTCAAAAAACGCTGGTTAACGCCGGTACAATATTAGTTGGCGTTTTCTGGCGTCGGCGTCAAAAAACGCCAAAACATTGCAGCCTCAGAACGCGATGGCTGTGGGTTCTAGTTTCAGCTCACTAACGCCGAAGCCATCTACAGCTCAAAAACGTCAGCGTTTTTATGGGGTCATTGAATAACATGGAAAGCTGCAAAAAACGCCGGCGTCAAACATCCGTGTGTATGAGGCCTAATTCTTTTTTTGCTCTCTCTCATTGTTTTCTCTGTCATTTTTTTTCTCGCTCTCTCACTGTCATTCCTTTCTCCAACTGTCATTCTTTTCTATCATTTCTTTCTCCAACTGTCATTCTTTTCTATCATTTCTTTCTCCAACTGTCATTCTTTTCTATCGTTTCTTTCTCCAACTGTCATTCTTTTCTATAGTTCCTTTCTCCAGCTGTCACTCTTTTCTATAGTTCCTTTCTCCAACTGTCATTCTTTTCTATAGTTCCTTTCTCCAACTGTCATTCTTTTCTATAGTTCCTTTCTCCAGCTGTCACTCTTTTCTATAGTTCCTTTCTCCAACTGTCATTCTTTTCTATAGTTCCTTTCTCCAACTGTCATTCTTTTCTATAGTTCCTTTCTCCAACTGTCATTCTTTTCTATAGTTCCTTTCTCCAACTGTCATTCTTTTCTATCATTTCTTTCTCCAACTGTCATTCTTTTCTATAGTTCATTTCTCCAACTGTCATTCTTTTCTATAGTTCATTTCTCCAACTGTCATTCTTTTCTATCATTTCTTTCTCCAACTGTCATTCTTTTCTATAGTTCATTTCTCCAACTGTCATTCTTTTCTATCATTTCTTTCTCCAACTGTCATTCTTTTCTATAGTTCCTTTCTCCAACTGTCATTCTTTTCTATCATTTCTTTCTCCAACTGTCATTCTTTTCTATCATTTCTTTCTCCAACTGTCATTCTTTTCTATCGTTTCTTTCTCCAACTGTCATTCTTTTCTATCGTTTCTTTCTCCAACTGTCATTCTTTTCTCTCCATCGTTTCTTTCTCCAACTGTCACTCTTTTCTCTCCATCGTTTCTTTCTCCAACTGTCATTCTTTCCTCTCTACCATTTCTTTCTCCCAACTGACATTCTTTTCTCTCCATCTTTTCTTTCTCCAACTGTCATTCTTTCCTCTCTACCATTTCTTTCTCCAACTGTCATTCTTTTCTCTCATTGTCGTTCCTTTCTTCAACTGTCATTATTTTCTTTCAATGTCTTTCTTTTAACTAACTGCCATTTGTTCTCACTCACTCCAGATCACATGGAGGATGCACTGATCACAGAGACACAACACAGTCCATAGACATAGAACAGAGGCTCTGGCTATCTGTCTGTCTGCTCCCAGCCCTGCACCATACACCCCCCATATAGATAACTGTGTAGTCAGCAGAGTGCCGGGGCTGGTCCCCCATGGAGGAGAATGCAGTAAACAAGCTCCCTGTGTGCTCTCCCCTCCACCGACATACAGGAGACACATGGCCGTCCATATACATAGCACTGTATATCTCTATGGAGTGCTGTCCTGCAGTGTCCTCTCACCCCCTCCCCTGTACAGAATGAAGTCATGCAGGCACTCAGTGTCATTCCTCACCCCTGTTCCCAGCCCCGCTGGGGTAGCAGGAGCCGAGCCCCCGGACACCACATCCCGACACTCCGCCACCTCCGCCGGGCCAAACCGGTCTGAGATCACAACAACATGTCAGTCATCTCTATACCCCGCCTCCTCCCGGAGTCAGGCCCGCCCCCTCCCCTCCCGGCGTGCACCGGGCTAGAGGCAGCTGAGGGGAGCAGGCGCTCACCTCTCACCCAGATCCTGCCAGTTGTATAATGAGTGGCAGGGTGCCAATGGTGGCCTTGGCATTGAAGATATCAGTACAGTTCTGCCATTAATAAACGAAGCTGAAATAGACGTGATACACTATATAGTATTAATAATAAGAGCACATAGATATATGCACTCACAAAGCAGGACGAAATCTGTGACTGGATGTATACAGGGGATCGCCTTGCTCCTTTAAAACTGCTAATTTTCTGGCTTCAAACGTTTCAATCACAAGCATGCAGGAAGTGAATGTATAGAGTTTCTCACTGGCCTGCTGCATGCTCATGACTGAAATGTTTGAAACCAGGAACAGCCTTTTGAGGGGCAAGGACATCCCCCACATACATCCAGTCATAGATTTTTATTTATATTTTATTTACCTGCGTTCGCATGCTGTAGCGCCATTTATTTTCACATACATCCCAATGCACAAAGTGCGGCCAGTAGCGATCATTGCAGGTAATGCCTGGGCGGACAGACAGCCACAGGTAGCTGCGGCCACCGCCTAACTGTTATTGAACTGTACGGGGCTTGGCAGTCACAGCTAGCCATGCGCTCACAGGTGGCAGAAACAGCGGTGGGGATCAGTAGATTCCTGCAGCTGTCCTTTGCACCAGCGCTAGTCGCCGTGTAAACATCACCCTAAAGCTTTGACCTGCAAGCCGCTCAGGTGTAAATGGGGCCTAATGTCCCTTGTGTACTTTTTGAACGCAGGGCGTCTGAGCATACTTGTCTGAATGTTGGGCGGGAGCACGCGTACGGAGACAGGCAGTAAAAACGTTGTAAATGGGGCCTAATGTCCCTGGTGCACTTTTTGAACGTAGGGCGTCTGAGCATACTTGTCTGAATGTTGGGCGGGAGCACGCGTACGGAGACAGGCAGTAAAAACGTTGTAAATGTGGCCTAATGTCCCTGGTGTACTTTTTCAGTGTAGGGTTACTGAGTGCACACTTCTGAATGTTGGGCGAAGGCGAGCGCAGGGAAACAGGTGGAAAAACGCTGAGGCTTAAATGGGGCCTAATGTCCCTGGTATACTTTTTGAACATAGGGCTATTGAGCACACTTCTGAATGCTGGGCAGGGGCAAGCATAAGGAAACAGGCAGAAAAACTCTTTGGTGTATTTGGGGCCTAATGTCCCTGGTGTACTTTTTGAGCAGAGGGCGACTGAGCACACTCTTCTGAATGTTGGGCAGAGACAAGCGTTGGGAAACAGGCGGAAAAACACTGAGGCGTAAATGGGGCCTAATGTCCCTGGTGTACTTTTTGAACATAGGGCTATTGAGCACACTTCTGAATGCTGGGCAGGGGCAAGCATAAGGAAACAGGCATAAAAACTCTTTGGTGTATTTGGGGCCTAATGTCCCTGGTACTTTTTGAGCAGAGGGCGACTGAGCGCACTCTTCTGAATGTTGGGCAGAGACAAGCGTTGGGAAACAGGCGGAAAAACGCTGAGGCGTAAATGGGGCCTAATGTCCCTGGTGTACTTTTTGAGCATAGGGAGACTAAGAGTATACTTCTGAATATTGGGCGGAGGCAAGCGCAAGGAAACAGGCGGAAAAACTCTCAGGTGTACATGGGGCCTAATGTCCCTGGTGTACTTTTTGAGCGTAGGGCGACTGGACACACACTTCTGAATGTTGGGCGGAGGCAAGCGTACGGAAACAGGCGGAAAACCACTGAGGCGTAAATGGGGCCTAATGTCCCTGGTGTACTTTTTGAGCATAGGGTGACTGGACACACACTTCTGAATGTTGGGGAAAGGCAAGCATAGGGAAACAAGCGGAAAAACGCTGAGGTAAATGGGGCCTAATATTCCTGGTGTCCTTTTTAAGCGTAGGACGACTGATCACACATGTCTGAATGTTGGGTGGAGGAAAGCGTATAGGGAAACAGGCGAAAAACGCTCAGGTGTGAACAGGGGCTCGGCTTGATTGCTGGCACTTATATACTTTTTCCCGTCACTAGCTTTGGTGCGCCTTTTATTTTCTTACTCGGCACGCTAACCTCATGGTTGTGGCATGGTAGAGGCCTGTCAGCTGCACCTGCATGCTCTCTGAAAAGCATTCCACTGCAGATTGCTCTTTAAAGAGCAATGCAGGTATAAAGGAGCCCTTATAGATCAAGCTTACCTTTACACCTTCCCTGTATAACAGCCTATCTGAGGGCCCATTCACACCTTACCCATGTGCATGGATGAAAGTATTTTTGTGCACTAAGGTGCATTGCGTTAAAGTATAACTAAAGGCGTTTTTTTTTTAGTTTTGGATAGCAAGGGGAGGGATTAGAGCCCCTGTCAGGTTTTTGTTGCCATCTGTGTCCCTGTTAGGAAGATTCCCCCTCTCTATTTGTCCATTATTGCTGAAAGTAAAATAAAATCTCTAATTTTGGGTTGTCCACAGAACAGGAATAGCGTGGATATCTTCCCATGATTCACTAGTTCTGGGGACAACTAGGGATTCCCTTACTTTAGAGGGGTTTACTCTCACTTCCTGTTTTGGCTATGGGAAAGGAAGTGAACTGAAATCTCCCCAATAGGACACAGATGGCAAAAATAAACCTTTCAGGGGTTATTATTACCCTTCCTTACTCTATCAAAAAAAAGTTTTCCCCTTGCCAGCCTTCAAAAAGCAATCAGTGTTGATTGCATTTTAAAGGGCAGTTGACAGGCGGCTGAGTGGCAATATGCTGCTTTCTCAAAGTCTGTTTTAACCCTCGCATTGCACATGGTTATAAGGAGATTGCAGTCTAGCCCCATTCACTTTACTGTGTCTTGATCGGTAGCGGTCCTGCCCACCGAATGTGATAGGGCCATGTCATGCTTACAACCCCTCAACCGCCTGTTTTTATAGCCCCCCTGGCGGCATGTGTGAAAGCACAGGGCCTTTTGAAGGGGACTGTACACTTGCGTCTTGGCTACTGACTATGAACCCTGGCATTTGAGGGAGCAACAAGCATTCAGCAAGATGTCCTGAATTATAATGCAAGATGACATGTTATTACTGCATTTAACAGTCAAGGAAGCCACGATGGTCTCTGGCTCTGCCAACTTGAAACCCATTGAAAAGATGGATGTGGAAAGAAAGCTTGTTAATGAAATCTGTTGACGGACTGTATGGGGTTTTCACTCCCTGACTAATCAAGGCTTGTCTAGGGGCCTAGCTGTTATTAAGCTTACTGGTTAATTAGTTAGCTGTTGATTTGATCACTGTTAGGTGCTAGCTCCTCATTAAATGTACCATTAGATGTACTGATGACATTACTGTTTAAAGTTTGCATTGTTTAGGATAAAGTGATCAAGCTCTTATCTGATTTTGTGTGGTATAAATAAATGTGAACTTTCAATAAAGAGTTCTAGTTTGCACCTAAGCTAGTGTTATCTAGTTCTTGGCTGCAATTCTCAGCTATAATACCTGGTTCCTGGTTCCAGAGTGGGGGAAGCTGTATCTTGGCAGAGGCACCCAGGTGATTTGCCAGGTGGTCTGTCACAATACCGGTATCGCCCATTCAAATCTATGAGAAGTTATTGTGCATAATAACTATAATAGCGGGAAGATTGAAAACACGACACAGACAGGGAATCTTAAAGACATAAGTGGAGATCTGAATGGGGATTAGTTTACAAAAAAGTAGGGGGCTAAGGATTTTTTAATGGAACCTAGTTTTTAAGCAGGAGCACAACACCCTAAAATGCATATACATCTCAATGCACAGTCATTGCATTGCAGACAATAAAAAGTCACATAAAAATGTTTTATACTGACCATAATCACCTAAAAAAAATGTGGTATACATTCACCTGTGTCAAGGTTCAGTTAAATTCTACGTTACAATATTTTTAACTGAATACACACTCTGTGGCAGATGTAGTATGACCTATGTTAATGGGTAACTTTACTCCTTTGATCAACTGTATATCCAAAGTAAAAAGGATTTTTCTCTAGTCCCGTGGATATGACTATATCAACTCAAAGTTAAAACTTCCACAAAAAGTCCTAAAATAAGAACATCTAGGTCCCAGGTTCCTATACGTTGATCAGCCATCCACCAAAAATAGGGCCTTTGAAGAATTTGAACTCAAACCAGTAGCGTAACTAGAACCTTCAGGGCCCAAGTGCAAGAAACTATGGAGGGCCCCTCTGACATCTGGCCGGGGCCTTTTCCTCTAAGCCCAGGGCCCTTCCCTCTAAGCCTGGTGGCGGAACACCAGAGCCCAGTTGCAAGTAAGACCTTTGCAACCCTGGTAGATTTTTTTTTTCTATTTTATTTTTCTTATTTAGGAGCCCTGTTGGGGGCTTTGGTGAAATATCAGGGGTCTAAACAGACCTCTGATGTTTCACCTTTGAGCCAGAGAAAGCAGATTGAGGACGCAGCCTCCGCTGCACAGAATAAATGGACAGGAATAGCTCTGTTCAGAGCTTCCCGTTCATTCACAAACTGAAGCATAGTAAACAGAGTTTACTATGCTTCAGTTATGAATGAACAGTCAGTGATTGGTACTGATCACTGACTCTTTTCATTTAGAAAAGGCAGGGGCCAGTAAATGACTTATTTACTGGCCCCTTCCCCCGCTCTCCATCCTAACACATCCCCAGAGGCAGCCAGTGGGAGAGGGGAGGGGGAAGCTGGCAGCGCTGCGGTAGAATGGGGGGGGCAGGAGAGCACATGGGGGGGGGGCAGCAGGACCTAGATAGAAAGGGCCGCGGGGAGGCATGTAGAGAAGCCAATCCCCTCCATTTTTCTCCTGAAGCCACTGAATGCCTATGGGAGGCAGAGGCGGAGAAGCAGGCTTTCATCAGCTGCAGGAGGAGAATGGATGGGATTGGTTTCTGGACATGCTGCCACCCACCACCCCTCCTATCCAGTTGTACAGAGGGGCCGAATGGGCCCCTTGGAGCATGGGACCGGATCGTGATTGGGACCGCTGTAGTTACGCCCCTGACTCAAACCATGCTAATAAAAATTACATTATGGCCTATTCACCTACTGCAGGCATCCACATGAAAAGCTGAGCCTTCATGATTGAAAGAACTGAAATCCAGTGAATGAAAGGGGTGGGCCAAGGACAGTCAGGCTGGGGAGGAAACAGATGATGTTGGATGTCCTCCAGCCAGGTAATGTGGTGGGCTCTATCTAACGTCCTGCAGCTTCCAATGTGCACTGTGAGAAGTTCAGAGTGTGCAGTGAGATCTATACCCACTGTATATATGGTCAGCCTTCAGTTCCCCACGTGCCTTTTTATTGGTGTCCCCATTGGAGAGATTTGCCATCACCTACCGTTCCTCTCTTAAATAGGAAAAAAATCTGACAGAGGTTCTAATTCTTTCCCATTCTAAAACAAAAAAAGAGTTAGAGTTGGGTTGTGTTTTTGACTTACAGAGACATTTTGTCAGTGTGCATGCTTCCAGAGCATGTTTCGGCACAATGATTATTTCCTAATGTCTGCCGCCATTTACCGTCTGCACACCTACGATTTTGGGAACTGAACTGACTCGATATACAGACATGTCATGTTTTACATCACTTCTGCCTGCATTTATTAACCTACAAAGCTCATTTTGGATCTAGCCATGCAGATATGATTAGTAAACCCATCGCGCCATTGGGGATGAAGAAATATGTTTACCGCAGACTAGACAAGTTCAGACCAGAAATTTGAGTTACAAAAGAAGGTTATGATGTCACGTGACTCCCTGATAAGTCAAGTGAATAAATGAATGTAAATGTGCTTATAAAATCTGAATGAATACATTAACAGTGAGTCTGGTTAGAGCGAATGTGCATTGGGTCAAATAATGTCTTCATCAGACCAAACACAGGAAGAGTCCATTGTTCCCATTGTTGAGATGTCTGTAGATCCAAAATAAAGAAGCCGGTGACACACAACAAAATTTTTGCAAGTGAAGCTTTATTGTTCTGGCTGAGAAGCACGAAGGCCCCTGGGTCCTCCTCCGCGTACGTGTATCACCCAAAACTGGATGGGGATCATTACGCCAATGTTTTGGGTGAAATGTGTCAGAGGGTGACATTTTGGTGAACTTTGTGTTGCTTGTCTGGAACAACAAAGGTTTATTTGCGAAGGACTTGGTTATGGTGTAGGGTCAGTTTTTTTGTTTTGGATCTATGGATAGTTTGGGAAAAGGACACACCCTTGCTTGCTTTTGGCACCCAGTCAACTTAACGGGGTACCCAGTATACAGGGCTTGGGAGTGGAGGATAACCTTTTTGTTTTGTATACAAAGATGTGGTTGGAAAATGTGTAGCCCAGGTAGGAAGTGTTCCATGAGGAAGGGGTTCTGTCAAGAAGGGGTTGCACCAGGAAGGTATTCTTCCCCAATGGGATTCTGCTCAGAAGGGATTTAGTCAGGAAGGGGTCCTGCCCTAAAGGTGTTAAGCTAGGAAGGGACCCTGTCCAGAAGGGGTTCTTTCAGGAAGAGGTTCCAGCCAGGAAGGGATTCTGCCTAGAAGGTTTCCACCATCAGGGGGTCTTGCCAGGGAGGGTTCCTTCCAGATGGGGTCCTGCCCTGAAGGAGTTCCACTAGGAAGGGGTCCTACACTAAAGGTGTTCTGCCAGGAAGGGACCCTGCCTAGAAGGGGTTCTGGCAGGAAGAGGTTCCAGCCAGGAAGGGTCTTGCCAGGAAGTGTTCCTGCTCAGATGGTATTCTGCCCAGGCGGGGTCCTGCCCTGAAGGGGTTCTACCAGGAAGACGTTCTGCCTGGAAGGGGGTTCCACTAGAACTCAGCTTATGTTCCTTTGCAGCATAGTTGGCGTCAACACGCTTTTCCAATGATGGTCCAATTAAAGTGTATGTCAAGCCAAAAACTTATTTTTTTGTTTTATTTAGGATGGATGAGAACTGCTGTTAGGTTTTTAATGCTATCTGGTGCAATTTCCCCTCACTTCCTGCCCTGCTGATGATGTGTGTGGATGTAATTTTCTGAAAGCAAAGTTTTGAGTTTGGAAAAGTACATCCATACGCATGTGCATGTAAATGCTAGTACAAATTCTATAATACATGTCTATGGGCAACATTATGCAACAGTTGTGGTTCCTGGGCTTAGAAAATAAAGACGCATAAGGCCATACACCCTACATATGTTTGAACTGATATGTACATTTTTACAGTGGCAATAGGCAATGTAATCTTGCTTTGGCACTTTGAGTAAAAGGTTTGAGTTTTGAAACGAAAGTCTTTTAATGTAGGTGTGTGTAGTAGTCGTCCCGTCCTTCACTCCCCTTTAACGTGGTCTATCGTAATTTTTGGATTGTCGTCAAGAGTAGGTAGGATTTATTTTGTTTTTTTATTCAAAAACCGAACTGTATGTGAAATTAACCTGGTAGTAACCTTTTCGCACAACTGCGGTTGATACGACGTTTCCTTGTATTCGACTCAAGATCACCTTGGGGGAAGGTCCGTCTTGCAGAAGGACCATCTTGGGGAAGTCCCGTCCTGGGGCGGACCCGTCTTATGGTAGACTCGTCCTTGTGAAGGACCGT
>BLSH010254407.1:556922-567917 GCA_018402905.1 Glandirana rugosa
TTGAGAAGTAGTGGGTGCACAACCTGTGCAAACTGTAACAGAGTAAAAGCTGAGGCGTTTCGGGGGCACACCCCCTTCCTCAGAGCTTTGGTAGCTCCTCAACTACCTCAACTACTCCTCCTTGGTAGCTCCTCAACTACTTCTCAACTCCTGACCTTTGTGAGTACCCTCTCTTGCTATCAATTTTAATAAAATTATTTTTGGTAATGCACTAGGTGCGTGCGCCTTCCTTTTTCTCTTGTTTTCTAGTCACTTTCGGAATTCCCCGTCCGAGGAGGGCTGCACACATCGGTACATTTACCTTTGCCCAGTTGGTCGTTTGCCATACAAGAGGACTTATCAGCGCAGGATTTTCTTACTTCCGTTTTGTATATATATATATATATATAAAAAAAAAAAAAATTGGCTCGGTTTATATTTTAAGTTGGCCGTTGTTTTCCCTTTATTTCTTCTTCAACAGGAGCAATAAATTCACACAGAATGCATAGAAAAATTAAAGAAAACAAAGTTCTATTTTTTTTTTATTACAGGATTCTATAATATTTCCAGCAGACTGAGGGCAAAATGAACATAATGGTCATCGGGAGTGTTCCATATACCATATTTACCAGACATTACCCAAGGAGTGTGTACAGCACTGATATGTATTTGACAACTATGAAATCTGAATGCCATGACTTAGAGCCTACAGTATATTCTTGTATAATTTCCATACAATGTCTATGGTAAATATGATATATATTTTGAGGTTTCTGCGACAAATTATATATTTCAGACTATACATATTAATTCCTTTATGGTGCATGGTACAATAATATGTGCAATGTATATTTTACGACACAGTAACAGCAGCGAGGAAATCCATTTGTCCAGTGTCCCAAGCTTTGCTTTTATGCTTTCAGACCTGGAGGGGCGATTTCACCTTTCTTCCAACTTACCTGGGACTGCTGTGTTTTTTTCTATTGAGTATAGGCGTGTTTTTTTATAGAGTATTGGCGACAATCTGTGAGTCACGTCAGCCTACAGATCTATGGCAATTAGGTCTTGCATAGGTAGCAATTTCAAAGCTGAACACCTTTTTTCCTCAAGCTTGGGAAAGTTGGGTCAAGTACGTTCATGCCAGCTGGTATTCTTTATATATTAGTTCAGCCTGCTTATTTTTTAACTTTCCTGTTGGACCTCATCTACCTGGATTACATAGTCGTATATCCTCCAGTGTTACACATCAAACAATAGGGTCCCTTCAGGTGTCAGAAGATAGTTCCAGTCCAGTGTCTACTTAAATTTTAGAAGATAGTTCTTCTACAGTGTCTTTTTGAACGTCAGAAGATATTTCTCCTCCAGTGTCTGTTTTCAGAGATAAATGATCCTTTGCTTCCAGTGTCACAGCATAATTTCATATAAGAATCGGTACCTATATTTTTTAAAAATACCCCCCACCCCCCCCCCATTCCAGTGTCAGAGATTAAAAAGGTTCCAAACTATTTCAACGCAAGAAGTTAATTCGTACCCTCCCTTTCCATTGTCACATTACCATCAGCCTCTTTCCCATTTCAGGATTCCAGAGAGATCCTTTTCCAGTGTTAACAGATTCTGTAATGATTGGTTGCACCCCTTAAGTCTTTTATTTTGAGGTTCTGAATTTCAATGCAGCTTTTCGACAACAGAAAGAGCCCCTGCTTAATCCAGTGTCATGCGAACACTTAGTCTTTTTGCTGTCAAAGCATGATAAAATAGTTTTTTTCTACATGAATTTGTTCATAATATAATGCATACACCCCCCAGTGTCCCCAAATATTCGTTTGAGCGAAGTGACTGTCATCACAGAGGGTAAGAGTCCAGCTCTAGATTGAGTGTTGGCAGCTAAAATGCTTTGGTCCTTCAGTAGTATCTGGCAGCTTCTTTCCAGGTGGTGACCCAATGCTTCTGGCTGTGTGGTAGCCTGCCGCACAGCTTCTGCCTCTCTTCTTGACGGACGCACACAGCATAGTGAGTCTGTCTCAGACTGTAGTGTCTGACGTTATGGAAAAATCCAACCTATGAGATGGTGGGTGGAAAGAAACAGGGAAGGGAAGGTGCAGGTGGGACAAAAAGAAGGTTGTAATTAGAGAAGGTTCCAATGAATGGGTCATAATAAATAGTAGAAGGCGCAGGTCACAGTGAGAAAAGAGGAGAGAAGGGTTGCAAAGGAACAGTTTTTCTAGTGGATGGACAGACTGGATAGAAGAAAGGGAAGGTGATGCATATGACACAATGGATACACATTGCAATTAGAGACATTTCTAATGAATGGGACATACAGAAGAGTAGAAGGTGCAGGTCACAGTGAGAAAAGAGGAGAGAAGGGTTGCAAAGGAACAATTTTCTAGTGCATGGAAAGACTGGATAGAAGAAAGGGAAGGTGATGCATATGACATAATGGAGACATGTTGCAATTAGAGAAATTTCCAATAAATTGGACATACAGAAGAGTAGGAGGTGCAGGTCAGCAGTGAGAAAAGAGGAGAGGAGGGCTGTAAAGGAATATTTTTTTTCAATGGATGGAAAGACTGGTTAGAAGAAAGGGAAGGCATATAACATAATGAAGACAAATTGCAATTAGAGAGGTTTCCAATGGATGTGTATCCAGAAATGATATGGAAGAGTACAGCAATGTCAGAAGAAGATACAAACAATAAAAATGGACAATAGAAGGCTGGGAATTAAAACTGAGAATAAATGAGAATTATGTAAAATGGAACAAGATATGTCACATTAGTAGAGGTTTTAATGAAAACACCAGGAAAATTTGAAACGGGAGGGTATATGAAGCTTCCTGTTATAGGCAAAGAAGTTGAGGAACATTGCATTGAAATGTATCTAAAGTCATAATGTATTTTTCTATCTTTGGGGAGATTCACCCTCTCTTTTTCTGTCTTGACCATTGTCTCTGGAACAATCAGATAATAAGAAATCCAAATTCTTAAGCCAGCCATAGATGGATCAAATCTTGGCCGGTTCAGAAGGGACCGAACAAGATTCGATCCACCTACGGACAGGCTGACTGTACCCAAGTCAATCCATTGATTGGCTTGGGTACAAGTGACATGTCCGATTTTTGGCATGTGATTATTGCCAGCAGCTATAGCCGCTAGCAGTAATCATTGTGTTCTCCTGTCCCCACCCCCCCCGCGTGGATAACAAAATAGCTACCTGGGGGGAGACACAATCATTGTCGATGGGGGAATCATTCTTTCCTGCATAATCTATGCCTGCCTTAGGTAGAGTTGTCACGGGAACATGAGGTGAGAGTAAAAGTTCCAATAGGGACACATGTTCTAATGACAACTGTAAAAAATTGGATTTTCCCTTGCTGTTGTGTCTCTGCTAGAAGTGAAACAAGGGAAATCTCCTGAATGGGACACAGACAGAAAAAAATAAATAAAAAATAAACTATTAATAAACTATATAGATCTTGCCCATTCCCTACTGTATTCAAAACACTTTCAGATGGAAAGGAGAAGTTTAATGTTGGCAGAGATATTGCTTTGGGGCCCATCAACATCGGGGGCCTGTATATTATAATTTATACAGGATACACTTTGGGAACCTTTGTAAAATAATATAAAGACAAACTGGATTCTGTATTTCTAGAAGGATTGCTTTGGGGATGGAGAGTGGAGTGCTATGGTCCTCTTAATAGTTCTGCTATGGGGTCCCATCATGCATAGTTAGGCCCCTCATAGCTGGTTAGTGATTATGAAGGATGAGGTTGCAGTTAAGGTTTGGGGGAATTTAGAGATGGTAGAAATGTGGTGGGAGAATGTATGATGGGGTAGCAGAGGTGATAAACTAGTGTTATTCAAGTGCAGAGATGGATTTGGGAAATGCCGTATTTCAAGAAATGTGAAGAAAGTGGACAGAAGAATAGAAGGTTACAACAATTATTAGATTATACTTATTCTTCAAATGAAAAAAACAGAGAAACAGATTCCATATAGATATCTATAGCCAGAGTGCAACAAAAGTTTAACTTGTTACAAAAGAGATCAAACTGGTATAAAAGAGATTAGGTTGGTGCAAGAAGACCAGTGCATGTGCACAGAGTAAGTTGGAAGACTGGGAAAGGTCTACAAGATGAAGCTGATCTTGTTTGGTTACCCGAGGGGCAGGGTTGGGGGTCACGGGTCAGAGGTCGCATTCAGGAATCCTGTGTTAGTCGTTCAGTCTCTGATGGTTGCACCTTAATCTCAGCCTTCTGACCTCTGACCTCATACTTGGCACGGGTGTTGGCCCTCCGGAAGAATCCACACTACAAGGCAGGAGAGGGGTCATGGATTGTTCAATAAAGGTATACAGTTTTGAAGAAAAGGATTGTTTCAAAAATGAATATAGGGCTGGAGAGCTAAAGAACAGCACAGGTTTGTAAATGTGGATTACACTTAGCAGCACACCCTCAGAAGTAAAGCACCAGTGAAAATCCAGGCTTGCCTGAAATACAGAGCAGCTAAAAAGAAAGTTGTTAAAATATACATATTACTAAGCAACCCAAACTAGATTACTGGCAGTAATGGATCACCATAATATCTTGGCACCCCAGAGAACACAGACTGCATGCAGTTCATATAGGTGTATCCATAAGTTGATGCCTATGCATTATTCCCCAACTACTATGCAAACACCTCTCAGTAGCTTACTTAGCGGCCTGCAGTGCATTGTGGGAGGTCAATGGAGGAAGTGTGTTAAAGTTGAACTAAATTAAAAATTTAGAGCAGGCAGCTTTTTATTGCAGAAGACATGTTTCTTTCCTGCAATAAATCAAACGGACCTGCCACTGAGCAGCATTCTTGGTACAGTGCCTTGGTGCTGGGATACATAAACTCTGGTGCATGCAGGGAAGTTGTGTCATTCTGTGCTGGCCAATCAAATTGGCTGAAGACCTAATACCTAAAGGAAGCCGAGGAGAAGATATCGACCTCATGTATTTTGGGTTGGAGGTAAGTATTGGCATTCATATTCTGCACGAGACCTGGGTTTAGGCTGCCTTTGCCAAATGAAAGGCACGGCACAACACAGTATGGTACTCACAACTATAATATAATGCATCTTTACTTTAGGTTGCTCAATAACAGTTTCACTTCAAGGCCCAACTATTTTTAGCCATGATGGTTTCTTATTCATAGAGTGGGGAAGAGTTAAAAAATCAGTCAGGTTGTTATTTCTATCCATGATTCCATTGGCGTGTCCCCCCCCCCCCCCACTCTCCTGTCCTTGTGACACCCATACAAAAAAAATAGGAGAGCAGTTGGCTCAGGGCTGGAAGACTTAACAGTAATTAAAACATTGTTCCTAACCTTCTCATTGTAGAAAAAAATGTTTTCTGTCTGTGTCCCCATTGGAGAGATTTCCCATTATGTCCCATGGCAAGACAGGAAGTGGAAGCTATCCCTATGAGGGACACAGATGACAATAAAAACCTGACAGAAGCTCTAACCCTTCCTTTATCCAGATGAGATAAAATGTTTTGAATTAACCTAATAACATTTTTTATTGATATATAAAAAAAAAAAATGTTTTGGGTAAAGTTGGGCTGTAAAGTCATTATAGCAGGTAAAAGAGAAATAAAATGCATCCAGCTGTTGGCGGTAAGGAAAATCATTGAAATGAAAGACCCTTAAGCCAGCCATAGACGGTTTGAATCTTGGCTGGTTCACCAAGGACTGGCCGAGATTCTAAACATGTATGGGCAGGCTGATTGTACCCAAGTTGATAGAATGATCAACCAGCCTGCCTGATTTTTTATTAATTATTGCCAGTGGCTATAGCCGCTAGCAACAACCACTGTGTGTTCTCCCGGCCAGGATGCTTCCCCTGCGCCCCCCACGTAGGGAGAACACATTAACTCTGTGGGAGGGACACGCAATAATCACTGTGTGTTCTCCCGGCCAGGAGGGCTCCCCCACACCCCCCACCTGGAGAACACATTAGCTCAGTGGGGGGGACACGTGGTTGTAGGAAAGAAAGTCGCTCCATCTATGGCCAGCTTTAAATACTTTTTAAACACAACAGAAGAGATAACTGTGACCTTCTGTAAAAACAACAAAGGCATTAACAATAGTGAATGGGTCCATGACAGCCAAATGCATATAGAGCTCTCCAACCTTCAGTTGCACTGCAGCAATCTGTTCATATATTTCCAGAGTTATACAGAAAATGTTTTTTCATGAAAACAGCTAATACTGGGTCCCAATGTTGCTGAGATTGAGACCCATAAAATGTATGCAGTCTGTTTTGGTTAAACACTATGTGGCTGTTTGTGGGCACCTGATGATCACACATACTGTATATGAGCTTGTTGGGCATCCCATTCCAAAACCATTACTATGACATTGCCCCCCCCCCCCCCTTTGTTGCCATAGCAGCCTCCAGTTTTGTGCTTTTCATAAGATTTTGAAATGTGTCTGTTGGAATGCACCCATTATACCAAAATAGCATTTGTGAGGTCAGGTATTGGTTGGATGAGAAGACCTTAAAGCAGCCTTTTTCAATCTGTTTACCTGGCATAGAGGAACCCTTGAAATAATTTGAATGTCTCCAGGAACCTCTGCTGGAACTCTACTATCAGGAATTGGTCATCAGTGGAAAGAATGTAGCTAAAAAGATCATTGGTGTCACATTGCTGACTTGGCCCTGGAACTATGCAGGTACCATCAAATGGGAGTTAAATCAGCCATGGCTCAAAGAAACTCTAGCAAACTCTAGAGCAGTGGTTCTCAACTCCTTTCCTCAGGACCCACCAACAGTCCAGGTTTGCAAGATAACCGAAATTCATCACAGCTGATATAATTTGCTGCTCAGTGATTGCAGTATTCTACTCTGCATTTCCCCAAGGTAATACTTAAAATCTGGCCTGTTAGTGGGTCCTGAGGACAGGAGTTGAGAGCCACTTCTCTAGAGAAACCCCAGGGTTCCATGGAACCCTGTTTGAGAATGGCTGCTTTAAAGTGTTACATTTCATCCCCTAATGGTTTAATAGGTTTAAGGTTTTATATGAAGTAATGTTTCTATGGGTCTATACTTTTTTAAGGTCCAATACACCTCTGATCTCACCTGATCTCTGGTATGCCTTCAGCCTATCACTACGCAACAAAACCTCTTTTATTATAACATCATGATAGACACTCCTTACCTTCCACAGGCATATAATGATGATTCCCAATAGCAAAACTCCTGATCCTACTGACACAAGAATCAACCACAGTGGAATTTCAGCTGGTGGGGCCTCTTCTAATTCAGAGTCTATAGCGATGGAAAACTGTGAGCCAGAAACAGACCGAAAGGGGAACAAACACAGTGGTTAATTTAAATGGTATCAAAAATATCTTGTTTCAGTCTAAAGTTTATGTTAATCCTAACTGGGTAACATTTAATTTGCTAAATTCACTGAACATCATAAACAATTTCCAGGCTGTTAGGCCAGCTACCTGAAAGAGTCTTGGTACTCATAACCATAACCAATTTGGGCAGCACAGTGGTGTAGTGGATGGCACTTTCGCCTAGCAGCAAAAGGGTCGCTAGTTCGAATCCCGAACCACGACACTACCTGCCTGGAGTTTGCATTTTCTCCCTGTGCCTGCGAGGGTTTCCTCCACGCTCCAAAGACATGCTGGTAAGTTAATTGGATCCTGTCTAGATTGTCTCCCTAGTATATGTATGTATGAATGTGAGTTAGGGACCTTAGATTGTAAGCTCCTTGAGGGTAGGATAACAGAAAAATCTGCGTTAGAATCTAGAAAAAATATATATAAAAACAGAGCAGCTGGCAAAAATTGCTTTGATCAATAATTAACAGTATAAAAATATTCACTATGCAGCGCTAATGATGATAGTGTGTAATAGGAAAAAAGTCCTAATATTAACACAACGTATCCAAATGGAGTCTCTAGTCAAAGATGTATTTCAAGGGAAGTGACAAAAAGCCATCCAAAGGAAACACGGTCACAGGCTGTCAGCAAATCAAACAAGTCTCCTTACCGGACATAAAATCCAATAAAGCGTGCGCATGTATGTAATCCACAGTATGGCTGGTCTCTTCCAGGTGTACTCACACGTCTCTTTCTAAAGGTATTGGTGTAATCTCACCGTCAGATCATGACATTGGGAAAAACATTGTAGATCTCATAGTGAAACTCTGCAGCCGCAACTTCACATACACCCACCACCAATAAGAGGGGGACCCACCGCCAGTAACCAGTGCAACAGGAATTCACACACAACATCCTGGTGCTAGGCAAGTCTACCGCCTAGCACCAGGGTGTTGTGTGTGAATTCCTGTTGCACTGATTCCTGACGGTGGGTATCCCTCCTTTTGGTGGTGGGTATATGTGAAGTTGCGGCTGCGGAGTTTCACTATGAGATCTACAATGTTTTTCCCAATGTCATGATCTGACGGATAGCCTTTTTGTCACTTCCCTTGAAATACATCTTTGACTAGAGACTCCATTTGGATACGTTGTGTTAAAATTGGGACTTTTTTTCCAATTACACACGATCATCATTAGCGCTGCATAGTGAATATTTTTATTCCTTGAGGGTAGGGACTGATGTGAATGTACAATGTATATGTAAAGCGCTGTGTAAATTGACGGCGCTGTGTAACTACCTGAAATAAATAAATAAATAAAAAATCAAAGATACCTGCCATGGTCCAGTTTTTATATGTCTTCTATCATTATAAGTCGTGATGGCGCAGGGCTCATTGGCCTCCAAAAGGTGTTGTCTATGTGTGATATTTGCTATGACCAATTAAAACTTACTGGATTTGCAACTACCCATTGGTGGTTTTGTCTTTCTACAGTATCTACTGTTGATGTACTAAGCAACTTCCCTGGCCCATCAGTTTCTGGGGAGCTGCCTTTGTCTTTGTTGGTTTTTTAATAAAATTACTTTTTTTTTTTAATTCATTTTTTGCTAAACATGTACTTTAAGAAGCATTCCAGCCAACAATTAAAATCACTCAGTGTGCTACAAATGCTATCCAGTTAACACAGAAGAAGGTGTTCCAGGATCACCAGCAGGTGCATTCCAGGATCACCACATTACATCTTAAAGGGCGTGGTTTGGACTGGTACAACACAGCAACATCTGGATGAAAAACTGGACTGCTCAACATATAAACTATGCTCCCTCTATGTATCTAAGGTCTCGTCTAATTTATAATTTTGATTTAGCGGCTACTACCAAAGCTACAGCCCTAACCTTCTCTGCAGTGGCAGTGTTCAAGAACACATGCCCCATCTGTAGACTAGCCAATAAAGAACAGTACATCGATGCACCATTGGTTGTCCTCAATTTTCTCTCTCTTGCAGTTAGCATGCTCACTGTTAGCACCTGCGCACTACAACAGAATTTTAGCTGTATTTAAAAATAATACAAAAATACATTGAATGATTTTTTTATGAATAAAATAAAATACACAGGATACATACCATTACATGGTGTGTCTGCATGTTTATAGATGGAACATTGGTTTTTAGGTAGAGTTCTGCTGTGCCTTCCACCCACACTCTGTCCACCAGTCTGTAATCCTGGTAGGATATAAGAAGGTTGGTGTTGGATGCAATGAGAAGCAAAACAAGATGCTTTAGATTTGAGCATTATTTATGTTACAAATAGAGTGTGATATGTTGACTTGGGATCACTGCCAGCTGCTTGTAAAATTGAAAAGTCCTTTATTGGTCTCTCAAAACAAAAACAGCTTTTCTTTAGCCAAAAGTAAAGCAAACAGTTCATAGACCAGGTATACAGAAAAACACACAGCATGGCTCGCCGCCAGTACCTCAGTCCGCACTGGGGTTTATGGTTCCCACCTGCTTGGAGGCACATATAGAGCCGCAGGAGCCCAAAACACAGAGGGGTTGATTTACTAAAGCTTGAAAGTGCAAAATTTGGTGCAGCTTCACACAGAACCAATCAGCTTCAAGGTTTTCTTTTCAAAGCTTGATTGAACAAGCTGAGGTTAGAAGCTGATTGGCTACCATGCACAGCTGCACTGGTTTTTGCACTCTCCAGCTTTAGTAAATCAACCCCAGAGTCTCAGTTTCTAGTGAGTCAACAGTTGTTCAAAGCTGTGACCCTCTCAATACTACCTCATTGACAAATTATGCTTCCTTCTAGCTGTTTTTCAAGACTCCCTTGCATGTGGCTTAACCCTTCCAGGACCAAAGTCCCCAGTGGCGGCCACTCCACCCTCCCCCCCCACAATCCATGCACCCGGCCCCTAATCTACATGCATGGTGCTGGATTTCAATGGGGTTTTTTCTTTTTTGTAGCATATTGGCTTCAAAAAAGGGCAGGCTTGGGGTGCAGTGCACTGCACCCTGAGCCCACCCAGTTGTGTGACATTAGCAAATTAATATTCGCTAATGGCTTCCTGCTTCTCCTCCCTAGTGTCCTAGCAGTTGCTTAATAGAGACGTGTGGGTCTGTTTATGCAGAATTGGCCCTGACTCATGCCTGCAACTTACCCACAATCCACTTTTAAACATGGCCTGCCCCACTGAAATTATATCTGCATCCCTATCTGACACCCACTTTTACTGTTACCATTTTACAAGACAGAGCCTTAATATTAAGATACTGTGAAAGGTGCATGTTACAAGCAACTGTTAGAGACTGCTGCAGTAAAAGGCTGCTGCTATAGTACAAAAGACTGGTAGCTGCCAGGTTTTATCTTTCATGACGTTAACAAATGGAAGGCATATTTCTGTATTGTGCATAATGGTGGAACCAAACGTAATCCTAACTGAGCCTGAGTGGCAACCCCTCTGCAATCGGACTCATTACCTGATTAATGTAACCTTTACTGCCTTTACCTACTCCACAATGTTGGTAACTAGTGTTGAGCAAACCCGGACTGTAACGTTCGGGTCCGTACCGAACTTTGAGTTTCAAGCCATGCCTGGGCTTGCAATGTCAGGCCCAAACGAGTTGTGATCAATGGTTGTAACACCTCATC
>BLSH010254407.1:575107-603824 GCA_018402905.1 Glandirana rugosa
TAGTCATCTAGAGAATGTACGGCGGACAGTCTTGCCCCTTGTCAGAACAAAAGAAATGATCAACGCGTACGCACTTAGCGACGAATATATGCCCGCTAAGTGCTCTGTCGTGGTGTAACTACGTCATTTTTACGCCATCGGTTAGCCCTTGGCCAATTCGCGGTTTGTACAGTAAACCAAAATTACAAGTATAGATTATTTCGTCTAATATGAAAGAGAAGCTTGGAAGTACTTACACTGATAATGATGTCTCCAGAGTGTAGTCCACCATGAAGTCAGCAGTTTGTTCTTCAAGGTTTTCCTGTTTACTTGAGCTAAAAACAAGCAAAAAAAAGAAAATGTATATATTTCGACAAACAGCCTCTTAGGGCCCATGCACACTATCAAACAAGGAACATCTGGATGGCTGCACAATCTGCTTTATTAGATATGAACATTAAAACCAAATGACATGTTTGGCGCTTAACCGGTTCCCGATTGGCTACCGCATTTTTACTGCATCAATGTGGTGCTGTCTCGTGAATCGCCCGTATATAAGCAGCGATTCACGCATGCGCAACTAGTAAAGAAAACAAGACTGTTCCCCGTTCTGACAGGCGGCATGTAAGAGATCTACTGATCCCTGTCACTGGGATCAGTGAGATCTCTTATGCCCCTGACAGCCCAGCCCCCTCACAGTTAGAACACGCCTAGGGAACACAGTTAACCCATTCACTGCCAATGACATTTATACAGTAATCAGTGGATATTTAAATTTCTGATTGCTGTATAAATGTCATTGGTCCCAAAAAAGTGTCAAACATGTCCGCCCCAATATCAAAGTTCCGATAAAAATCGCAGATCACCGCCATTACTAATAAAAAAAAAAAAAGAATGTAAAAACGCCAGAAATTAATTCTCATGGTTTGCAAATGTGGCAACTTTTGCGCCAATCAATCAATAAACGCTGATTGCGATTTTTTTTTACCAAAAATATGAGGAAGAATATAAATCGGCCAAAACCGATGAATACATTTGTTTTTTTATATATTTTTTTTGGATTTGTATTTTAGCAAAAAGTAATAAATATTGTGTTTTTTTTTTCAAAATTGTTGCACTTTTATTCTTTATAGTGGCGATCAGAAATGACGCAGCGGGGACCAAATACCACCAAAAGAAATCTCTATTTGTGGGAAAAAAAGGACGTAACTTTTGTTTGGGTACAACATCGCACGACCACGCAATTGTCAGTTAAAGCGACGCAGTGCCGAATCGCAAACAGTGCTCTGGTCCTACAGTGGGAAATCCTTCCGGGGGTGAAGTGGTTAAATCAGTGCTTAACCACTTCAGCCCCGGAAGGATTTCCCACTTTAGGACCAGACAATTGCGCGGTCGTGCGATGTTGTACCCAAACTAAATTTGCGGCCTTTTTTTCCCACACATAGAGCTTTCTTTTGGTGGTATTTGATCACCTCTGCGTCATTTCTGATCACCGCTATAAACAAAAGAAGAGCGACAATTTTGCAAAAAAAAAAACAATTTCTTACTTTTTGCTAAAATACAAATCCAAAAAAAAAAATATAAAAAAACATTTCTTTCCATCGGTTTTGGCCAATTAATATTCTTCCTCATATTTTTGGTAAAAAAAAAGCGCAATCTGCGTTTATTGATTGGTTTGCGCAAAAGTTTTTTTAGCGGTACTGCAATATTGCAGCGGACATGTCGGACCATTTTGACACTTTTTTGGAACCATTGGCATTTATACAGCGATCAGTGCTATAAAAATGCATTGATTACTGTGTAAATGCCATTAGCAGTGAAGGGGTTAACCTGGAGGGGGCACTCTAAGGGTTAAATGTGTTCCCTGGGCGTGTTCTAACTGTATGTGGGCTGGGCTGGCTGGGGGAAGGGAGTGATCACGGCTTCCATATACAGGAAGTCTGTGATCACAGCCTTTCCCCCTCTAACAGAAAGGAGATCCGTGTTTACTTACACAGACCTCCGTTCTTTCACTGCGGGGGGTATTGCGGATAGCCGGTGTAGATCGAGTCCGCCCTACCCACTCCATGGCCCCCCCGAACACAGTGAGCGCACGGGCGCACCTCCGCCGGCGTGCACGCTCACAGTGTGGGATATCGCAGTCGCTGTCATATGACAGTGGTTTGCGATATCGAGCCACTTTGTCGCCATCAGACGCCAGTCGGCAAGTGGTTAAAGGGATTTTAAAGGCAGAAGGTTTTTTTTTATCTTAATGCATTCTATGCATTAAAGTGGAGCTCCAGCCCCCCCACCAAAGAAAATGAAAGTCTAGATTAAAGTCTTTGTAGCCGCTGACTTTTACTATTAGGGCACTTACCTCTCCAGGGATCCCACAGTGTCCTCACCCAAGCCGAATTTTGAATCGGCTCTTGGGTGCTGGCGCCACCATCTTGGGTAAGGGCAACCGGCAGTGAAGCCTTTCGGCTTCACAGTTGGTCTCCTACTGCGCATGCATGAATCCTGACGCGTTTTCTCAATGGGCCGGCTGTAGCGAGGATCAAACTTCCAAATGTGGCACTAGAGAGGGGAAGGAGACAGACAAACCGAGCTTCCCCTTTTGGGTTGATCTCTGCTTTAACGTTAAAAGCCTTCTGTGTACAGCAGCCAGCTCCCTTCAGCCCCATCTCGATCCAGCAAAGTTGCAAGAGAGCCTTGGCTGTCTGGTACTCCTGATTGGCTTTTAAGAAGCATGAGTTAATTCTGAAACGAGTCACCGCTTGTTGACATAAATAAATCAATGTTGGATCTATGGTGGTGTGCAGCCGCATCTTTTTTCCTTTCCTGATATTGTGGTGGCGAGCCGGAGCTAGCACCCAGCCCATTTGATCTATTGGAATACCATGACCTGGAGCAGCGTTACCTTTATTTGAATCTGTCTGGGATTCCTGATTGGCTGAGACACAGCAGTGGGCACCATTGGCTCCCGCTATTGTCAATCAAAGTCAATGAGCCAATAAGGAGAGAGAGGGGTCGGGGCGGGGCTGAACTGCGGCTCCCTGTGTGAATGTACACACAGAGCAGCGGCTCAGCTTGGGTGCCCCCACAGCAAGCTGCTGGCTGTGGGGGCACTCAGCATAAGTGAAGGACCCGAGAAGAGCAGAATCTGGGCTGCTCTGTGCAAACCAACTGCACAGAGGAGGTATAACATGTTTGTTATTTTTAAAGAACAAAAAACGAGACTTTAGTATCACTTTAAAACCAGATGACAAACAGTACAAGTACAGCGGGGGACAAACAGATAGACGCGTTGTGCACTAAAACCAGCGCTTAAAGTGGTTGTCAACTCTTGACAGCCACTTTAACCTACAGGTAAGCCTACAAGGCTTACCTATAGGTACCCTGCATATCTCCTAAACCTGCACGGTTTAGGAGATATACAGTGTAAATGCATGTGCCAAAGTCCTCGGTACATGCGCAGTGAAGAACCAGCGCAACTGGGCCACTTCTTCACTAAGTGTGCTGTAAATGACGGCTCCCATGCACGGGAGTGACGTCAGCGCGTCTCCGGCCAATTACAGCACTGGAGACAACCACTTTAGTCAATGGTAATCATCAGGCGAAACGCGTCTATCTTCTCGCCCCCCACTGCAGTTGTACTCTCTGTCATCTGGTTTTAATCTTCATATAAAAAAAAGTGGATTGTTGGAGTGCAGCCATCCGGATTTTCCATTGTGCAGCACTTGAGCTGGTGCATTTGGTGTTAGGCAGCCCATTCAAATGAATAGCCCACCTTAACACAACGCCCGTCTAAGGCGTGGCATAACGAGCGTGTGCTAATTCAACACAACAGTGTGAATAGGCTTCTAAGGTCCCTACACATTTGTATATTTTATTTTTACCACTGTACAACACAGAATGGTCGTTCTGCGTCAAAGTGCCTTGCTGAGTCCCATAGGAACAAATGGTAGGATGTGATAAGTGGTACAATAGCCTGCTTTTACTACACAATGAAGGTAGACCAAATTTTTTTATATTAACTCTACTGCAACTTTAATTAATGCATATGATCAACTAAATAAAAACACAAATCAAACGTAACCAATTCAATTCGCACTTTTACCCCTTTCTCGCCCAGGACAATTTTCAGCTTTCTGCACTGTCGCAATTGAATGACTATTGCGCAAACATGCAACACTGTACCCAAACTACATTCTTTAAAGACTTTAGAAAACTGGGGTATTGAATCATGTACCAGGGCCGTAAGGTATTCCATGCTGCGTATCTGTGCCAGAGCCTGTATTACTTGGGTTAACGTAGCTGGTGAGGTGGAAAGCCATCCTAGGGGAATTACCCATTTGGCTGCTAAAAGAATAAATGTCGCTAATTTATGGGTAGGTTTAGAAAGGCCAGGAATAGGTAGGCCTAGGAGATAATACATTGGGTCTAAAGGAAGAGTTATATCTAAAAGTTTCTGAAGAAAAGATTGGATAGAGGACCAAAACGGTAAGAGAATGGGACATTCCCAGAAGATATGATATTGTGAGCCTATATTGGTATGGCATCTCCAACAAGTCTTCGGGATCTTAGAGTCATATCTGTGGAGGACCTCTGGAGTTCTATACCAATAGAGCAGTATCTTGTAAGCCGTCTCTCTCTGCCCTACGCATCTAGAGGATTTGGACACAGAGTCCCACATCTTTTGCCATTGTGGAAGGGGAATAGGTCGTTGGATAAGTTGAGACCATTTTTGTGTGAATAGGTTAGTGGAGGGGTATCATGTAGAAATGTATAAATAGATGATATAAGACTGGTTTTATAAGGAACTTGAGCACAAAAGAGCTCAAATGAGGAGGGTTTGACCAAGGTCAGGGTCTTTGACTTAGAAAGGAAGTAATGTTTGAATTGAAGATAAGAGTAAAAAAATTGCTTAGGGATCTGATGTTTGTGCTGAATCCCCGCACAGATAACAATTTACGGGTAATCGGACATACTATATTTCGAAGTTGAAATATACCTGCTTGCAACCATGTGTACATCTGACTATATGATAGGCTATTGGGAATATCTAGGTTAAAAAGCAAATTTAGTAAAGGTGGGCATGAGGAAGAGAGAGAACTGTTGCATGCGTTTCTTCCATATAGAAAGCGTAAACAACATCAGATTTAAACATATGCTACGGTTTTTTATGATTTTTTTTTTAACACACTGTCCCAGAGCAATATAATGACTGTAAATAAGTGTAACATTGTACTACTCTGGGGAAGTGACCAGGATTTATTTTTTTGTTTAAACATTAGGTTTGCAGAGAATTAGGCTCGATTCACATCTATGCATGTTGCTTTTGAGCGTTTCTGCAGTGCTTTTTTGCGTTTTTCTTATCATGTTTTAACCGTGATTTTGCAGTGATTTGGGTTTTGCTTTTTTTTTTTTTGTTGAAAAAATTGTTGTTGGGCAGATTTAGTAATGCAAAACGGAAATCAGGGAAAAATCGCGGTAAAAACGCACTACATGCTTTTCTTCAGCTTCTCCATTAAAATCTACCGAACCAAAAAAAAAAGCACCGTTTTGCATTTAAAAAAGTCCCTGACCCTTTCCAAAAATGCAGAGGCACAAAAAAGCATTGATGTGAACACATTGGAACCCATGTTAAAAAAATTCCCTGCATTTCTGCAAAAAGCATGAAAAAACGCATTGGTGTGAATGGAGCCTTACACTGCTATATGCATGCATTTTACTGAATGAAACTGATTCATTCAGTTTGTCTTGTTGTGATTAGCTGTGATTGGTCAAAGCTAATCACATGGTATAGAAGGGCTGTGATTGGCACTGTCTGTACCATGTGATCAAATTGACCAATCATGGCTAGCAACACAAAATGGATGGCATGAAGGAAGCCCTCCATTGTGTAAGATTGTCATGTGACCTTCTGTGATTGGTGACGGCAGTCACATGGTGCCGGCAGCGAGCCAGTACACTGATCAGTCATCGGCTGTGTCCTGTGGGGACTCTTTCTGATATGGGGGCACTCAAAGAGGAAGGAAGAGTGAGGAGCCCTGGCAGGGAACCCCAGAAGAGGGGGTTTAGGGCTGTTCTGTGCAATACAATTGCACAGAGCAGGTAAGTATGACATGTTGTTATTTTAATTTAAAATAAAATTGCTTTAGTAATGGTTGACGTTTTAGAGAGCATATTGAAGAATAGGAATCTCTGCCAGATTTGTATACTGCATTCCCACTATGGACATTTCTTTTGAATTACTGTACCAAAGACAGGACAGGAAGTGCGTGGAAAACTCCTAAGAGTGAGTACAAATTCAGCTGTCCTAATTGGAAGATTTACCAACCTTACTGTGCAGGTGACAACTGTAAGTGATTTCTGATGGAGATATGAATGGCAAAAGAAAACCTGATATAAGCAGTAGCACATTTCCACTGGGAGCAAACCATGAATTCGGCCTTAAATCCCACCGATTACAAATTGCCTCTTTTTTGTAATTTAAAGATTTAAAGTGGAAAAAAAGTCTAACACAATCTATTCCCAAATTTGGTTTCTTCCTCTCCCCCTACCTATCCTTCTAAACCTCTATATAAAAGATCTATGTACTTACCTATTTTTATCCACTCTGGTTTTGTTACACGATCCCAGAATTCTCTCCCATGAGTCAGTGAGCAGCTGCTGCAGGGGAAAGGAGGGAGTGCAGACAACGGCTGGGGCTATGGTAGCCTATGGGTGACACCATGGCTCCTGAAATTCCCAGGTGTTGTTGAGCCGAAGCTGCCTCCCTGGGTGCCCCCACTGCAAGCTGCTTATTATGGGGGCACTTGGCAAGAGGTAGGGGCCAGGAATGCTGGTGGGGGACCTGAGAAGAGGAGGATCGGGGCTGCTCTGTGCCAAATCACTACACAGAGCAGGTATGACATGTTTGTTATTTAAAAAATATGATAGCCTTTAATATCGCTTTAAGTTGCGCTTTCAGCTTGTATCAGTTTGTGTAAAGTTTCCCCATATAAACTTACGTAGACAGCTGGAGTCGAGTGGTCACTTCTCTTGTCCGTAAGGTAATTCCTTTTACTTCAAAGGTGACATTGACCTCCGCCTACCATTAAAAAAGAAGGTTACACATTATCACTAATAAGCTTCTGCTTGTACTGAACCATGTGCGTCATATTTTTTAAGCACTGGATAGGTTGTAAAGACTTGGAACCCCTGTTGGGTTTTTACTACTGTGTCCCCATAAGCAGAAATTATCCATCACTTCCATGGTCGTCAAGATAGGAGATGAGCAGAATCTCCTCAAAACTAAAAAACAGCATTAAAGGCACATTTAAAAAATAAGTAGAACTCCTGTCAGGACAGGAACTAAGGCAGAGGTTCTAAGGATTTTCCAACCTACCCAGAACAAACAAATGTGTTGGGTGGAGCCGGGCTTTAAAGCGTATGTTGCAGCAAAATTTAAAAAACATAGTTAGTACATCTCTGCAATACATGCACATTTTCCCAGATTGTATCCCTTTGATCACATTACAAGTACAGAAAAACACCTGTCCATGTGCCAGAAATATAAAATGCTTCTACCTTCTTCTCTAACACAACAACACACCTCTGAATTCCTAAGCATGTGGTGTCAGCCCTGCCTACTTCATTTCTGATGGATTACAAAATACACCGACCTCTCCCAATCTCCTCTGCCCCTTCTCACCTCCATAACCCTCCCCCTTTTCCTTACCTCCATAACCCCTCCTCATCCCTGCCCGTCTACTCTTCTCCATAACCCCACCTCATCTCTATATGCCCTACTCATCCCCTCCTTTCTCCTCATCTCCATAACTTCTCCTCATCCCTCCTCATGCATGCGTAAATGGCGATCGCACCACGTGTGAGGTACTGCTGTGAATGTCAGAACAATAATTCTAGCACCAGAACTACTGTGTAACCCTAAGCTAGGTACCAAAGTTTAGCATCATTCCACAGGCAGACGCAATTTTTAAAGCATTACATGTTTGGTATTTATTTACTTGCTTGCTTACTGGGCACTTAAACCCCCCTCCTGCCCAGACCAATTTTCAGCTTTCAGTGCTGTCGCAATTTAAATGACAATTGCGTGGTCGTATAACACTGTACCCATATGAAATTGTTATAATTTTTGCACACAAATAGAGATTTTCTTGTGGTGGTATTTAATCACCGCTGGGCTTTTTATTTTTTGCTAAAAAAACAAACAAAATATACCCGAAAATATTGTAAAAAAAATAATTTTATAGATTGTTATAAAATTTTAAAAATAGGTAATTTTTCTTCTTCATTGATGTGCACTGATGAGGCTGCACTGATGGGCACTTACAAGCTGCATTGATGGGCACTGATATGCTGCACTGATAAGGCGGCACTGATAGGCGGCACTGGTGGGCAATGATGAGACGGCACTGGTGGGCACTGATAGGTGACACTGATGGGTGGCACTGATGGGTGGCACTGATGGGTGGCACTGATGGGCACTAGTAGGCACTGGTAGGCGACACTGATCGGCAGCCCTGACAGGTGGCACTGATAAGGCACTGATGGACACTGGTTGCCAGCACTGATGGGCATTGATAGGTGGCACTGATGGGCATTGATATGTGGCACTGGTCTGCACTGATAGGTGGCACTGGCGGGCACTGGTAGGTGGCACTAATGTTCACCTGTAGGTGGCACTGGTAGATGGCACTGGAGGGCACTGCATAGCAGCAGTGCCTCTCCATGTGCGGGACTGATGCCCCTGTGTCTATCGCCGGTGATCGGCTTTTTTTCCCCTCACACTGTCAGCCTGAGGGGAAAAAAAAGCTGAATACCGATCTCTAGTTTACATCACGTTAGTCATAGGCTGACAGCTGATCACGGGGTAAGGGGCCAGGACAATGATCTGTGATCAGCCGAGTCTCATAGACGTGGTGATCACAGAGCGCGCCGTGTGCGGCCTGCAGGGGGTGAGCAGGCAGCTCCTGCACGGGATGAAGTCTATTGACGGCGTCCCGGCAATTCAGATCCGCGCTGTAGCCGTCAATCTTCTATGGCGCAGATGTGAAGTGGTTAACATAACATCATCTTTTGAATTTTAACAAGAAATGTGGTATTATATTGTGTTTTGTGCATTAAAATTAATTAAATTATATTTTTTCAAAACAGCTGCGCAAATATTGTGTTATTGCAGCAACTGATACTTATTCTTTAGAACCTCTGCTAAAAAGAGCTATATATCATATTTGGGGGTTCTAATGAATTCTCTAGCAAAAAATACAGATTTTTACATGTAACCAAAAACTGTCAGAAAAGGCCTGGTCTTCAACTGGTAAACCTCCATGTTATCTTAGTATGGTATCCTTCTCTATTGAATGATACATATTAATAGGAGTCAATCAACACACTAAGGTCAATGAATTAGCCAACATACTGAAAAGAATGCCCTACCTGTGTAACTATCTTATTCTAAATAGAGAGTAATCACACTGAAGGCTCCCAATAGTGGATTACCTGTAAATCTCTATGAATTATATTTATGGAAAAGCAAGCTCGTAATAGTAATAACACGCTCACTAAAAATACTTTACGACAAATTGCTAAAAGGATGCAGACAGAGCTTTCTGACTCACCTTCTGGTTTCTCCTAAATGGGTTCCCAAGATTACACAGTATAGTTCCCTCAAAGGTACAGGATCGGCTCTGCAAGATCAGAGAAACACAATGAAGCTCTGATAGGTCATGTGTGGCATGGAGTGCTACAAGCAAAGTTCTATAACCCACATCACCCAATCAGAATAATATGGAGAACAATGGTATGGAAAACCTCTACTTGTTGACTGTAGTGATCAAACTGGACTGTCTCTGGGGGAGATAAGTCTTTCTAGTGGTTGAAAACACCCATCACCACCTAGCATGGTTCATGATTGGTTCCTGACCATTATTTGGGGACAAGAACTCTCAATGGTTGTCTGGTCTGACAGCACAGGAGAATGTACGGGGGAGGCTTCATCTCAAGGTTACAAGTGGCAAGGGTTTTATTGGGGCCACAAAAAGCAACCATCCTCCAAATTGAGAAGTTCATGAATGAGAAATCAACAAAAAGAGTGCCAGATGATTGTTTCATGAATCCCTAATGGTTTAAAGTTGATAACAATCTGACAACACAAAGATAAAGCAAAAATACCAGCACTTCCCCACCTTTTGAGGGTATTGAGTTTGTTGAAGGTAATTATATACGAGATGGTATCAAAACGTTTTGAGACTAGATTTGTAACACAACAGATGGCAGCACAAGGCTGCACGCATAGTCACAGGGATCACCAACCTTCATAAGTCAGTGTGCCATAAGACATTGTCCTGTGTACATTGGGAGCTGTGCAACTGGTGCTATTCTGACCACGTGGGTTACCACGTCTGGTATTTTATCATGGACAGCAATGATGTTAATGATGACAACAACGGTGATCCTGCTAGACTTCAAGAGCAGAAGAACATCACTGGAAGACTTCAACTTCAAAAGCGGAAGAACATCACTGGAAGACTTCAACTTCAAGAGCGGAAGAACATCACTGGAAGACTTCAACTTCAAGAGCAGATGAAACATCACTGGAAGACTTCAACTTTAAGAATGGAAGAACATTGCTGGAAGACTTTAACTTTAAGAGCAGAAGAACCTCACTGGAAGACATCAACTTCAAGAGAAGAAGAACATCACTGGAAGACATCAACTTCAAGAGCAGAAGAACATTACTAGAAGACATGAACTTCAAGAGCGGAAGAACATCACTGGAAGATGATGAGAGATCAGGAAGACCTTCAACGAGCTCAGCCCCCGAAAATGTCGAAACCATTTGGTAACTTGTGTATGATGATCGCCAGAGAACATTTGCACGTGCTACTCAAAGCACCTCAAACAACACATTGCAGCATTGCCTTAAACGTTCTGAATTATGTCAAACATCTCTGTGGCAGATCTGGCCAGTTTCACGCAGAATTTCACTTTTGCTCTTTTTTTTAGCTTGCTGTCCATAATGAAATAGCAGACGTGGTAACGCACATGGTCAGAATAGCACCAGTTGCACAGCTCCCGATGTACAAAGGACGATGCCTTTTGGCACACTGACTTAAGAAGGCTGGTGCTTCCTGTGACTGTGCGTGCAGTCTTGTGCTGCCATCTGTTGGCGTGTTACAAAACTAGTCTTGAAACTTTTTTAATACCATCTCGTATATCCTATATATCTTTATACTTCAGCTGTAAGTTGTTAGCAGATGTATCTAGTGTTACCTGAATTTAAATTTGCTGCTATAGATTGCTGCATTTTGCTTATTGTGCTACTGGCTGTATAGTAGGAGTTAAAGAGAGAGAAAGAGAGAGAGTGTTACTTACTGATACGGAAGAAAAGACCAGCTCATCTGGAAAGGTTATGTTCAGCATGGCCTCATGAGCATCATCTCCTGGAGACGTGGGGCTCGGGGAATTTGTTACGATTACCCGCAGGTTCACCTTGTTCACATTGGGGTCATAATGGAGGATCTGGTTCCCATGTACTCTGTGGGCAGGACATAAGGAGATGGAAATAAAAATGCTATCTGATCACTGTTTTCAAATAATACTGCAACTCCACAACTAGGAACTTGTATGTATTTTGCGTCGAGCAGATGCAGCTGTAATGAAACATAAGATGAACTACACAGCAGAGACTTGTGAGTTATTGTTATCTGCAGCCTTGGTGCCACCCACCTTCTCTTAGCCTGAGTGCAGAAGCAGCCAAACAAAAAAGAGCCTATTCAATAAAGCAAATGACAACATGCAATGTTTAGCAGCCACACTAAATCTGATCTGGCTTCAGTAAATTGGATTACTGGCCATCTATGGGAAAGATAAAAAAAAAAAATGACATGATGATATGATAAAGTCTTTCACTAGCATCAACAGCAGTCTTTGCATAATTCCGAGTCCCCTTTGTGATATAGTTTGTGCACTTTACCAGTAGATCTGTTATTTCCCCACTTCCTATAACAGGGTGACAACACCATTCATTCTAGAGTGAAATTGTACAGCAGCGTTGTCACCCTGTGGATTGGGTAGTCTTATGCTGGCCATACAATATAAGATTTTCTTATTCGATTTCCTTTAGATTTACCTTCAACTATGTAGTGCAGAGGCCTGACTGCATACAAATTGAAGGTGTTTAGGTTTGACCTTATATTATATGGCTTTGGTAAATCTAAAGGAAAATTGTACAATAAAATTGTATAATTTATGGCCTGCCTAAGAAATTTCTTTCTTGCAACCAGATATCATTATAAATTACCTTTGGTTATAGAGAGTTTTTTACCTTAAAAAAAAGAGGGTTTAACTCATATGACTAAATATTGATCAATGGATGAAACACGTTGAAAGGATCCAATCCACGCTGATCGTCAATCAGCTTCCATCACTGCTACAATCGCTTGTATCCCCAGGGCTGGTAAGGCAGGAGACAGACGTGTCTGCCACAGGATCGGTTTGTGTGCAAGCTTGCAGATTTATAAAGAAATATATATATATATATATATATATATATATATATATATAGTGCCTTGGAAAAGTATTTATGCAACTTGAAATTTTCTACATTTTGTCATGTTACAACCAAAAAACGTAAATGTATTTTATTGGAATTTTATGTGATAGACCAACACAAAGTTCCACATAATTGTAAAGTGGAAGGAAAATGATAAATGGTTTTCACATTTTTTTACAAATAAATATTTGAAAAGTGTGGTGTGCATTTGTATTCAGCCCCCCTGAGTCAATACTTTGTAGAACCGCCTTTCGTTGCAATTACAGCTGCAAGTCTTTTTGGGGATTTCTCTACCAGCTTTGCACATCTAGAGAGGACATTTTTGCCCATTCTTCTTTGCAAAAAAGCCCAAGCTCTGTCAGTTTGGATGGAGGGAGAGCGTCTGTGAAAAGCAATTTTCAAGTCTTGCCACAGATTCTCAATTGGATTTAGGTCTGGACTATGACTGGGCCATTCTAACACATGAATATGCTTTGATCTAAACCATTCCATTGTAGCTCTGGTTGTGTGTTTAGGGTCATTGTCCTGCTGGAAGATGAACCTCTGCCCCAGTCTCAAGTCTTTTGCAGACTCTAACAGGTTTTCTTCTAAGATTGCCCCGTATTTGGCTCCATCCATCTTCCCATCAACTCTGACCAGCTTCCCTGTCCTTGCTAAAAGCATCCCCACAGCATGATGCTGCCACCACCATGTATCACGGTGGGGATAGTGTGTTCAGGGTGATGTGCAGTGTTAGTTTTCCACCACACATAGCGTTTTGCTTTTAGGCCAAAAAGTTCAATTTAGGTCTCATCTGACCAGAGCACCTTCTTCCACATATTTGCTGTGTCTCCCACATGGCTTCTCGCAAACTGAAAACGGGACTTCTTAAGGCTTTCTTTCAACAATGGCTTTCTTCTTGCCACTCTTCCATAAAGGCCAGATTTGTGGAGCGCACGACTAATAGTTGTCCTGTGGACAGATTCTCCCACCTGAGCTGTAGATCTCTGCAGTTCCTCCAGAGTTACCATGGACCTCTTGGCTGCTTCTCTGATTAATGCTCTCCTTGCCCGGCCTGTCAGTTTAGGTGGACGGCCATGTCTTGGTAGGTTTGTAGTTGTGCCATACTCTTTCCATGTTTGGATGATGAATTGAACAGTACTCCATGAGGTGTTCAAAGCTTGGGATATTTTTTTTATAACCTAACCCCTAACCCTGCTTTAAACTTCTCCACAACTTTATCCCCGACCTGTCTGGCGTGTTCCTTGGCCTTCGTAATGCTGCTTGTTCAATAAAGTTCTCTAACAAACCTCTGAGGGCTTCACAGAACAGCTGTATTAATACTGAGAGTAAATTACACACAGGTGGACTCTATTTACTAATTAGGTGATTTCTGAAGGCAATTGATTCCACTCGATTTTAGTTAGGGGTATCAGAGTAAAGGGGGCTGAATACAAATGCACGCCACATATTTATTTGTAAAAAATGTTGAAAACCATTTAGCATTTTCATTCCACTTCACAATTATGTGCCACTTTGTGTTGGTCTATCACATAAAATCCCAATAAAATACATTTACGTTTTTGGTTGTAACATGACAAAATGTGGAAACTTTCAAGGGGTGTGAATACTCTTTCAAGGCACTGTAACTATTCATTTTATATATTTAATATAATAAATAGATTTATAAATATATAAATATTAATTGTATATATTTATTTCTAGAATATAAAATAATATATTATAATAGCTATACTTTACACGGTATAGCCCCATTGGGAGTATTTTTCTAACCTCTTTTTGGGTAGACAGTATTGCATACTGGGAAGTGATATATGAAGATAGACATAAGATGTTCATTATGGGAAAACACATTTTTAAAGCTTAATATGTGTAAGGTGATGGATTTGTGACATATGCATGGTGTGTGGGAATGATGTCACAGCGGTGCTTTATGGGGGATTCATAGCGGTGGATTCAAAAGAGGAAAAAAAGCCACAATTGTGTCCCTTTTTTTCCTCAGCTGGACACTTTTCTTGGCTAGACTCCGTATAGGCTTTGAACATTGGTGATGTATATTTACACTTTTGATGATTTGTATTGTCTTTAGGTATGTTCGCACTATTTGCGCTTTATTAATAATTTATAGGTAATAAAAATATGTTAAGGGAGAATCCTGTAATAAAAACTGCTGTGTTAATGCTAGAGACCAACTACATCATATATGCCATTTTTTTATCTAGAGTTCCACTTTAAGAGCTCCACTGTTATGGCTGCATTTTATCCAATGTAGATAACTGTGTAGGTTCCCACCTTGGAAGGGTCACGTTGTTTTCTCCCAGGTATTCATACTCCATCTGCAAGTTACTCCGACACACGTTATCTGCTCCACACTCCTTCTGAAAGTCAACCTACAACAAGAATATATCATATAATATATACAGTATATTGCAAGTTTCTTGTATGCAAGTCTTTTAAGGGCAAGTCAGCAATATACGATTTCCTACCAACAACATACAGTAAGTTTGTGGACACCTGACCATCACACCTATATACAGTAAGCTTAATGGACAGTCTATCCCGAAACAATGGGCACAATTAAAGTAGGAGGAAAGGCTATGAAATAACCAATCTTTCCAATGTTGCCTCCACACTGCTTTTATATTTGTTGCATACAGTTTGTATTTAATCCCAATATAAATACTATTTTTTATTCTTTTTCCTGGTGGTCATGTGATCACAAATTTCCAGTGAGCGGATCTCTTTCTCTTTGTAAGTCTTTCAGAGCTGACAACCCTGTAGAGCAGCCTTTCTCAACCTTTTCAACACAGAGAAACCCTTGAAATAATTCTCCGGACTCGGGGAACCCCTGCTAAAAATTAAAAATCTACAACTCATGATACATTAGTGTGATGGTCAATGGGAAAAATGCTCCTTACACTTGTGGTCATTGGGAAGAATTACCCCCTTACAGATAGCTAAAAAGATCAATGATATCATTGGGAATTAATCTGAGAGGTAGAAATTGACCACTGCTCAAGGAATCCCTTGCAACCTCTGGAGGAACCCTAGGGTTCCACGGAACTCTGGTTGAGAAACCCTGCTGTAGACTCTAGAGCTATGGACACCGGTGGGATAACATTACTGTTGGAAGGATTTAGCTGTGTTGTAGTCCCTGCCCAGGTAGAAACACTCACCACAGCTTTGCGTTCACAAGACTGCTTGGAAAAATTTGAAAAGGTATTTACATTGAGATTTATTACAGACTGTATGTAGTAAATGGGAAAGTGATATTTAAAAGGTGGGTTATTGCACAGCCTTTCCTTCCACTTTAAGGAGTTTGGTTCTTTGTGGTTTTAACAGCTTCCACTCTTCCACTCCACTATAGGGAGGCTTTCCACGTGATTGCTGAGTGTGTTTGTCAGAATTTGTGCCAAAAAGAGCATTTGTAAAGCCAGATATTGATGTTGTAAGAGAAGACCTGGCTTGTAAATGACATGGTCAGGTGTCCACATTCTTTTACTTATACGGTGTGATGGTCAGGTATCCACATTCTTTTACCCATATAGTGTATGAGAAAACACAGCTTGCACGTTTACATAATTACACATTTACAAAAACAACCACTAGAGGTCACCATAGAGGCATCACACTGCCACCTGCAGCTAAACTAAGCATGCTTAGGATAAAACAGTATAGTTCCCCAAACCTAAAAATTATTTTAGCGGTTCCTCTGCAGTAAAAATGGTTGAGAAAGGCTGCTCTAGTGACTAAGAGCTCTCATGAGAAAAAAAGAGTAATCTATCTATACCATTGGTTACAGCTACAAACCAACAGGGTGGTCATAACTGGACCTGATCCCTGAGCAGTAAACATCCGAATAAAGTGTAAAGGATGGGAATGCCTTGGGTCAAGGTTAGGAAGTCTACAAATGATCCAGTAAAAATGTATCAGTAGCTACAGCCAACACATTTCATGACCAGTAACCATGCCAAGTGGAGTCCATCAACCAGAAGGCACAGGGACAATGCCTGCATTCAGTTAGCGGCAATAACAAGTACACGCACCTGAAACCTATAGCTAACATAGAATAGGAAGGTTGTGCATAGAGCTCATTACAACTTCCCCCTAGCTATAAATAGCATGATTACAACTGCCATGTAGATGTCCAAAAGTCGAGCTACAACACAGACTAACATCCGGGAGCACTATCCGGGAGTGTTGGAAAATCCTTCACAATCTTACGAGGTGGTATCAAAAAGCTTTGAGACTAGTTTTTGCCAACAGATGGCAGCACAAGGCTGCACGCACAGTAACAGGGAGCACCGAACTTCATAAGTCAGTGTGCCAAAAGACATCGTCCTGTGTACATCGGGAGCTGTGTAACTGGTGCTATTCTGACCACGTGCTTTACCACATCTGCTATTTCATCATGGACAGCAATGATGTCAATGATGACAACAACGGCGATGCTGCAATGAGTCAAAACTTCAAGAGCAGAAGAACATCACTGGAAGACTTCAACATCAAGAGCGGAAGAACATCACTGGAAGACTTCAACATCAAGAGCGGAAGAACATCACTGGAAGACTTCAACATCAAGAGCGGAAGAACATCACTGGAAGACTTCAACATCAAGAGCAGAAGAACATCACTGGAAGACTTCAACATCAAGAGCGGAAGAACATCACTGGAAGACTTCAACATCAAGAGCGGAAGAACATTACTGGAAGACTTCAACATCAAGAGCAGAAGAACATTACTGGAAGACTTCAACATGAAGAGCAGTAGAACATTACTGGAAGAGGACAAGAGATCAAGAAGACCTTCAACGAGCTCAACCCCCAAAAATATCAAAGCCATTCAGAAACTTGTGCATGGTGATCGTCGGAGGACAATTGCACATGCCACTCAAAACAACTTTAATGACTCATTGCAGCATCGCCGTAAACGTGCCAAATCCTGTCAAGCATCTCTGTGGCAGATTTGCCCAGTTTCACAAAGAATTTCACGTTTGCTGTTTGTTCCAACTTGCTGTCCATGATGAAATAGCAGACATGTTCAGAATAGCACCAGTTGCACAGCTTCCGATATATACACAGGACTATGTCTTTTGGCATACTGACTGTGACTGTGTGTGCAGCCCGGTGCTGCCATCTGTTGGCATGTTACAAAACTAGTCTCAAAACATTTTGATACCACCTCGTATCTGCCCATTATTAGAGCCTAACCCCAGGCAAAGTTTTGAGTAGAATGAAGAACAGTAAAAAGTTCTGTCTATGACCCCACTGGAGATATTTTCAATCACTTCCTGTCCCTGTGACACTTCTAAAAGTCCTAACAGGAAGTGGTGTGACATATTCCAACTGTGCAGACACTTCAATAAAAAAAAAACTGACAAAGGCTCCAACCCTTCCTTGCTCTATCCAAGACAAAATAAAACGTTTTGTGCGGTTTACCTCCACAATTTGCTCCGTACTCTGATCTTGGTTGAGCACAGGGAAGTTGTCCAATGAGGCGATGTTAGGGCGGGGCTTCAGCTCCCGGTCCAGAATGGAATATTTCAGGGAGATGCGGATAGGATGTAGCTTATCTCGGATACTGTCCTGCAATGTAACCAAAAATAAAACGCTGATAAGCACAGGCAGGAGCTAAAGAATTTCAGCTATAAATTGCATACAGTGCAAGTAGAAACAGCTGTGTGTTTTTGCAGCATGGAATGTTCCTTTAATAACGTGGTTTTGTGAGTACGCCATGGATTCTAATGATCTGTGGTATACTGTAAAAACTGTCTATTATATGTCACACCCCTGTAAAAAATACTGTGTATTTAATGTGTTTAAACAAACTTTGGTAAAAAAAAAGAAGCAAACCACAGTGGGATTTAAGTTAATATGTGTGCATACAAACCTCAGACAAAAAATAATAGAGAATATAAAAGAGACTCCAAAAAAACAAACAAAAAAGGACAGACTCAATGGACCATTTGGTCTGGGCCATGCCGTCGTTCTTTTAGGTTCTATAAATAATTCATAAAAATATTCATAAAATATTATACATTTTTTAAATAAACAAAATTATGGTTTTAAAGGTTTTTTTATTATTTACCGGTCTACCCTTAGAAAAACTTCACAATCGGGACCTACAATGTAGCAACCTCCACCCTCACTCCAAAACCTCCCGTGTTCTCAGTCTTGCAATAAATAAAATACACTTGTAGGTCCAGTTCACTTCTGGTTTGTTCACGTTGTTGCCAGTCAAGCCCTGATGAAGAAGGTGCTTGGACCCTCAAACGCGTTGGCTAGATTTTTGGATTGTACTCCTGACTTTTAATCTGGAATAAAGTAGATCTTCTGGGGTGTAGAAGCCATCTGCCCAGGAACCAGCAATTAATACCATAAAGTGGTTCTAAAGGCTGAAGGTTTTTTACCTTCATACATTCTATGCATGAAGGCAAAAAACCTTCTGTGTGCAGCAGCTCCCCCCCCAAGCCCCCCAATACCTTACCTCTCCAATCCAGTGATGTTCACAATAGCCTCAGATGTCCAGGGACTCTCCCTCCTCATTGACTGAGACAGCAGCGTGAGCAGGGCAGGTGCAAGGATTTTTGACACCCTAGGCGAAACCTCATTTTGCCGCCCCCCTTTGGCTCTGCCCCTGACTCCAGCCCCTTTGCCCTGTCAATTTATACGATGGACGTGGCGGAGGTAGAGATTTTTTGCAGAGCCTCTCTACCCATTTCTTTAGCCGTGGTCCACAGGCCCGCACCTGTGCCCCTGGATCCGCCTCATTTTACCGCCCTGGGGTGCTGCCAGCCGCGGCTCTCCAGTGACATGAGTGATTGATGCTGAGCAGTGACGGATCAACAGTGGATGGGCGCCCCTGGTGGTAGTGGCACCCTAGGCGGCCGCCTACTCTGCCTAGTGGTAGAGCCGGCCCTAAGCGTGAGCCCTATGGCTCCGACTGCTGTCACTGAGTCTATCCCACATTTTCACAGCTCTTACTGTGAAGAAACCTTTCCGTATTCAGAGATGAAATCTTCCTCTAGATATAATGAGTGCCCCCTTGTCCTCTGTAATGACCTTAAAATAAATAACTCATCACCAAATTCACTACATGGACCACTTATGTATTTATACATGTTGATCATATCCTCTCTTAATCCCCTCTTCTCAAGAGAGAATAAATTCAGTTCAGTTAATTGTTCCTCATATGAGGTGGTATCAAAAAGTTTCTAGACTAGTTTTGTAACACGCCAACAGATGGCAGCAAAGAAGAAAGGGGTAGCCTCTGGAAGTCGCACATCCAAGATATCCCAGAGAGGTGAACCCCAGCCTGGACTCCAACCAGGCCACTCCTCAATGCGTTTCATTCCGCCCCCGGAGCCCAGTATGGGGGCGTGGCCTGGTTGGAGTCCAGGCTGGGGTTGCCACTCTATTTATCTCTCTGGGATACCTTGGATGTGCGACTTCCAGGGGCTACCCCTTTTTTCTTTACACCTTTGCAGGAGACAGGATGGGCTCCATCCCCTGCCAGCGCTCCAAATAGCAGCTGTGGATGCACCATTCACATATCTCCCCTCTTTACCAAGCCTGAGCGGCACACACATCCTTTCTGGGTAACAAATGGCGGCACCAGGCTGCATGCACAGTCACAGGGAGCAACGACCTTCATAAGTCAGTGTGCCAAAAGACATTGCCCTGTGTACATCGGGAGCTGTGCAACTGGTGCTATTCTGACCACGTGCGTTACCTCGTCTGCTATTTCATCATGGACAGCAAGTTAGAGGAAAGAGCAAATGTGAAATTCTGCCTGAAACTGGGCAAATCTGTTACACAGACGTTCGACATGATTTGTCAAGTTTACAGCGATGCTCCAATGAGTTGTTCAAAGTGTTTTGAGTGGCACGCGCAATTGTTCTCCGACAATCATCATGCACAAGTTGCAGAATGGTTTCAACATTTTCGGGGGTTGAGCACACTGAAGGTCTTCCTGATGGCTCATCATCTTCCAGTGATGTTCTCCTGCTCTTGAAACGCGCGTGCCACTCAAAACAATTAGAACGACTCATTGCAGCATCGCTGTAAACTTGCCAAATCATGTCAAAAGTCTCTGTGGCAGATTCACCCAATTTCACAAATAATTTTATTTGTTTTAACTTGCTGTTGATGAAATAGCAACGTGGTAACGCACGTGATCAGAATAGCACCAGTTGCACAGCTCCCGATGTACACAGGATAATGTATTTTGGCAGACTGACTTATGAAGGTCGGTGCTCCCTGTGACTGTGCGTGCAGCCTTGTGCTGCCATCTGTTGGCGTGTTACAAAACGAGTGTTTTCTGGCAGCGCTATGCTGCACTTCTGACCACTTTGTTAGCAGATCCCTGCTACACACCACCCCGGTACATCTATAGTCTGGCCGACACTTAGGTCCGTTTTGAAAGCTGTCTGCATTTGGTTGGCCTGCAAGGACACTCATGACTCGCCCTTGGTTGGCTAGAGACCATATTTGTCTGATTGCCCCCCTGTGAGATCTGGATCTGGTTCAGCTGGGCCCCTGCTCTTGTGCATCCCCAGTGGGCACACCCAGCACTTACAGGGCAGACTCAGGCTTGTTGGCTTTTCAATATACAGTGGAACCTCGGATTGTGAGTAACACGGTATACGAGCGTTTTGCAATACGAGCAGTTTTTGTTTTAAAAATCCTGACTCGGTTTGCGAGCGCTGTCTTGCAAAACAAGCAGGATTCAAGCCTCTGTGCATGCAATGCCGTATGTGGCCAGAGGTGCGGGGCACTGGTGAGGCTCGGAGACGCTTGGGTGCACTCGGAAGTACCAAAAGTGTCAACAGTCCCCGAGCAACAGTTCCAAACGTCTCCGAGCCTCACCAGTGGCCCGGCACTTCTGGCTACATATGGAATTGCATGCACCAGCGCCCCCGCACCTCTGGTACTGCATAGAAAAGCAGTCACTGTGGAATGAATTATCTGAGTTTCCATTGTTTCCTATGGGGAAACTTGCTTTGATATACGAGTGCTTTGGATTACAAGCATTTCCTGGAATGCTCATAATCCGAGGTTCCACTATACAAGATTTTCTCACCTGGGCCAGCTATATTGATTATTACAGGGCTTTGTTTTTATGGCTCTCCCTTCCCCCCTATGGGGTTACATTCAGCAGCAACACTGGATATGAGCCTCTTGTACACATCTTTCTAACATTCCTGAGGAAGAGTGCTAAGGCTCCATTTACACGGGATGCTATATCAACCTCCCCTGAACGTTTTTTTTTTTTGACAGCTAGAAGCCAGCGTCTAAAACGGCCGTTTTGCCGAGTTTTGCATGCCGCGTTTAGCGGCGTTTTGCCGTGTTTGCGTCTAGGAGCGTTTTTTTTCAAAATATATATATATATATTTTTAGACTGGAAACGGCTGTAAACAAAACGGTTCTAGGCGCAAGTTACCGCGTTTAGCGGCGTTTACAAGCTGTTTGGCATTTCAAATGCCTCTGAACTGGCATCTGAACCCATTTTTTTGCGTTCCAAAAAAAGCCTTTAAACTCAACTGCCTGGAAACGACCTTAAACTAACCTGTGTAAATGTACTGATAACATAGAGGAAAGTTCAGGGGCATCTGAAAAAAATGCCCAAATGCCTCAAAACGTCTGTTTACCAGCAGCAGTGTAAATGAGGCCTAACTTGAATATCTCGAAACGTGTTGAATGTTTTGCATTTTTTTACTCTATAAGAGGTTTACATGTATCTGTATCATATACAGCAGAGTTATGCAATTAGCGGACCTCCAGATGTTGCAGAACTACAAGTCCCATGAGGCATAGCAAGACTTTGACAGCCACAAGCATGACACCCAGAGGCAGAGGCATGATGGGACTAGTTTTGCAACAGCTGGAGGTCCGCTAATTGCATATCCCTGATATACAGTATATATATGTCTGCTACGTGTTACCATCTACCTTACACCCCAGCTCCATAGCATCTCTTGGTTTACTGATGCTTTTTTACCCTATTTTGTATAATAAAACATACATTTTTATATACTCGTGTACATATTTTGCTGTTCCTCTATTCCTATAAAGTCCCTTTTTTGGAGGGTTTCTTTCTCTTTTGTTTGTATTTGGAATGATGGCATTTCTCAGATTTCCTACCACACCCTCTGTTCCTGTTACAAAACTAGTCTCAAAACTTTTTGATTCATAGCTGAGCTCCTCCATGCTGCTTATTAGTTTGGTTGCCCTTTCTCCAGTTCCCCGATATCCTTTTTGTGAACTGGACCCCAAAACTGAACTGCATATTCCAGATGAGGTCTTACTAATGATTTGTAGAGAGGCAATTGATGTCTCTATCTCTGGAGTCCATATCTCTCTTAATACAAGAAAGGATTTTGCTTGCTTTGGAAACTGCAGCTTGGCATTGCATGCCATTATTAAGCTTATGATCTACCAAAACCCCCAGATCCTTCTCCACTATGGATTCCCCCAATTGTACTCCCCCTAGTATGTACGATGCATGCATATTCTTAGACCCAAAGTGCATAACTTTAAATTTATCAACATTAAACCTCATTTGCCACATAGTTGCCCAATTTAACAGTGCATTGAGGTCCACTTTCCTCACCTTAGTCCTGCGGCACAGTCGGGTGCAGAAGCCCAGGAGCCCATTCACACTTCACATCACATGCAACTTCAAAGAAAGTCAGGCTGCACACCCATAACATCCTAAAACTCAAGTTCATTTATTGAGCTCGTAGAAATGGCATACCACACACACCACATATCTCGCATCCGAAGTTACAGCTCTAAGGCGTTTTACCCTGACAGGTCCACTTTGACAAACATTGATGGTTTCATCTAAGTAGAGGCTAACTAATGATCAAATCGTATTGATAATTATGCTGTAAGCACGGTGGGGACCGAGCCTCACTCACCGCTAAGAGAAGCTGGAGGTTCTGACACTGAGTCTCTGGCATGGAGAAGAAGCCCTTGTATACGGCTCCAGGGGTCCCTTGAAATCTCACCCGGGTAGGTCGCCTGTCAAAATCAGCATCCAAAGTGTACTGGAGGGCTATGAGAATGATAAAAACAATTTTATTGTGATTTTGGTAATTCTCGTCCTAATAGAGCACATACAGAATAAAAAATAATCAGTCTGAGAGCTACTAATGTAGTTGTCCAATAGGTTTACCTGTTCTGCAGACAATGGTCTAGAACAGTGGTCTCTAAACTGCGGCCCTTTGCTAGCTTGTGGCACTATTTTCATCCACTGATACCAACAATGGAACATAATTCTCGCACTGACACCAATGCAGGGGCAGAATTCCTCCTAATGACACCAATGATGGGGCACAACTTCTCCCAATGCCACCAAAGATTTGGCACAATTTCTCCCTAAGACCCCAACAATGGGGCCCAATGACACCAATAATGGGGAGCAATTCCTTTCAGTGACACCAATGATGGGGCACAATTTCTCCCACTGACACCAATGATGGAACGCTATTCCTCCTACTGAAACCGAAGATAGGGCATTGTCTCTTGCCACTGACATCGGGACCGTTTTTTACTCCCAATGGCCACAGTCCAGCACCCCCCACCCCATCCAACTCTGCAGGACAGTAAACTGGCCCTTTGTTTAGAAAGTTTGGAGACCCCTGATCTAGATCAGCATTTTCAGCCCTTTTACTCTAAAAGTTCCCCTAAAATAATTTTTTTTAAGTCTCAGGTAATCCTTACTAAAACCAATTCATCAGGGGGTCAATGGAGAAAATGACCCTTATATAAATGGTCAGTAGGAAGAATAAAACCCTTAGGCTCCATTCACACTTGTATGACTCCAAAGTTGCGCCGACTTTGGAGTGAAACTTTGGTGCAACTTTGGATGGGCACAACTTGGGCTTCGACCAGTGATGATGGACAACTGTTGCACACAAGTTGCATTGTATAACATTCAGGTACTGCTTTCCTGCAGCTTCTGAGGGTTAACATTGAAGTCTATGGCCCTCAAGTTGAATGAAAGTCGTACCAAAGCAGTGCATGAACAATTTTGAAGTTGCTGCAACTTTAAGTTGCGTATATATCAATGGTTATCCTTGGAAAACATGGGGAAGGACTTGATGTCCAAAGTTGCATGATAAGTTGCACAAGTGTGAATGAAGCCTTATAGTGGTGGTCAAAATGCAACCCTTTCAGACAACTAAAAAGATCAGATGTCATGCTGGTGATTTTGCCAAGTGGTAATGGACCTGGAGCTACGCTGCCACCATCAAATGGGAGGTCAATCAGCCACAGATCAAGGAATCTCTAGCAATCTCTGGAGGTAGCCTAGGGCTCCACATAACCCTGTTTGAGAATGACTGTTTTTTTACACTTCCTGTTGTGTCAGTAGGACAGGAAATAAAGGAAAAATGTCTCTTTAGGTTTTAGATACCGTTTAAGGTCTCCATGCACACAACTAAGCTTGACTGTATATCATGTAAATCTGTCCACTCCTAAATTCAGTCTTTTATTTCAACCCTTAAAGTGCTTGTAAACCCTTACATATACCCAGGGCCGGTGCTCCCACTAGGCAAGCTAGGCAGCCGCCTAGGGTGCACCGCTGCCTAGGGGGCGCAGCCACGGCCACTAACTTTCCCTCTAGCCTGGCCAGGGAACACAAGGGGCTGAAGAATGTCCGACGGGCACTGCTGGGGAGGCGGGGGACAGTGGGGAGAGGATCATGGGGAGCTGAACACAGCTGAGGAGGCGGAGGAAGACAGCGGGGAGAGGATCATGGGGAGCCGGACACAGTTGAGGAGGTGGAGGAAGACAGCGGGGAGAGGATCATGGGGAGCCAGATACATCTGAGGAGGTGGAGGAAGACAGTGGGGAGAGGATCACAGGGAGCTGGGCGAGGCAGGCACAGCTGGGAAGGCAGGCACCATAAGGTCTACGGTCGCAGACGAAACTATCCTGCCTGGTGAGTCTGCTCTGACCCTGTTGCTTGTTGTAGTCCCTCAGATGATACACAGAGATGAAACAAATCCTCCTACATAAGTTGTACCCGTTTATCTTAAAGTGGATGTAAACCCACCACCCACCCAGTATAAACTAATGACACAGTATTAATGTATATATACATGCAAGCCTCTTGCATCTATCCCTACCTTGCAAGTGTCCTTCCTGTAAGCACCAGCAGCTCTGTAAAACCCTGAAATCAGAGGGTGTCTGTGTTTGCTGGAATTTGGTGGGTGGAGCTGTGATGTTCCAAGCCCCCCCACCCACCTCTATACTGAGACATTGAGGAGGGAGGGAGGGGGGAGTGTAAAACTTTCTCTGCTGTGTGAAGGAGATAAGCAAAATTGCTTGTCACTCACAGAGCAAGGGGCGGATCGACTGTGTATTTCCCTGTTAGTCGGACTTTCTCTTCCTGAAAAAAGATAAGGTCATTACTCACAGTTGGATCAACTCTTTGTGGCAAGACTGGGCACAGATGACATAACATGCTATACTCTGCCAGGCAGAATTATTAATTTGTTTTTGTTTTTTTCTGGTTTACATCCACTTTAAATCTCATCTAAATCTGTTCAATGTGCAGAATTTCCGAAGCTTGTCTGAGAGTTCAGAAAAAAAGGGGGTGGGGAGCTGAAGTTTCACTCTGAAGAGCTCAGTGAGTAGAGCTCTGAGAGCTGATTGGATGGAAGGGACATACTCCCCTTCACACAGCACACAGGAACAGAGCTGAGGCTGTCAATCTGATGGAGCTCCCTCCCCGCAACCATTTTTCTCTTGGTGTCAGGAAAACATGTCAGAAGTGATTCATGCTGATTGCAGAGGAATGAACCACGTTAAGCATGCAACTAGTGTCAAAAACAAAATGACACCTGCAAAACCCATACTTACTAATATTTTTCTTGTATCTGGTATTCCCGGTACTCAGGATGTATGAGAAGCAGAGGCGAACATCTATGCTGTAAGGAGGAGAGGATTCATTTATAAGGTAAAATACAAATAACATTTCTGAGTTTGCAAAATTACAGAGAGTAACAGAGGTCAAATGACATGGTGAATGTAATGGTTTTGTAGAATAGCATTAATGTTTCATTTTTTTATGTTTGAAGCAAAGTAAAGCTGGTCATGCAGTGTAAAGTTGGGCTGAATGACAGAAATCCATTCATTCTTCCTTCCATGCCAATCGGTGTGGATGGACAAATCTCCAGAGACTGAGATAGGAGACATAACTCCCGAAACGTGTTAGCTCTTCCATCTGATGATTTTATGATAGTAACTACTGCTCAAGGCTGAAGCATATGAGTTATAAGCCTGTTGATCTTTTATTTTTATGAGTATCCATTTGTTATTCGGAATTTAATAAATTGCATGGTGTAATGCACAAGGAGTTTTGCCGCCTTGTGTGTGTTTTACATGCTAAAAGTAGGGTTGGAGACATGCTGTAGGAGATACTCGGAGACTGGCAATATGTTACAGGGGCCTGTTAAATATTACTGCAATTACAATCGATTCACAAAATCAATGCTACCACAACTTCCTGCTGGGGCCAAGGAGTGCAAGGTAAGCACCAAGGGCACTAGGGATATGGACAATATGGACTCTTACCAGGAAGTTGAGGAACATTTATTGGGATCTACAAGAGTTGGTGTCACAGAAAACTCCTTAGAGATATTGATAACAGGACGAGATCTGTAAGAAAAATACGCTGAATTAGCTGTAAAATGGGACAACTAAATCTAAAATGCATTTAAACCCAAAAGCAAAAATGTCATGTATTGCATCTTACCAGTTCTTAGATATGTTAACAGCATTTGTATTTTTTGTAGGATTTTTTTTCATCTCGTATTCGTGCAAATAACACTCTTCCTGTCCTCAGGGTGCTACGCTCACTTCTCCACTGTATCTATGGTTGCCGCCCAGGCTAGACTTCAAACATGTATGCTATTGTTCATCTCCATTTTATGGGGATGGGGAGATATTTAAATACAGCATCTACCTTAATATGTATATTAAGGGTAGTCATATTTACTCATTACATATGCAGGCTCTGCTTCCAGCTTTGTAGTAACAAACAGTGGTTGTTCTTTATTGTTTCTTCTCACATAGCAGCTCTATAAGTTGACTAATTTACAAATTGCTATATTTTAACACATAAAATAGGGAAGATCAAGCTGACAACATTTAAAGTGATAATTTCATAGTAATTGCAAAATACTATATTTTTTAGCAGAGATCAAGCTATACATTAGCATATCTGCCATGAATTATTGTCTTCCACAGATATGTGTGTGTAGTGGTCACCCATTAAAGGGCCCACTTATTTGGCCCCAAGGTTCTTTCCCCATTAGGTGCTCTAGCAGCCAGACAAACTCAGTCTAGGGGTATATTGTTTCTTGCTTCATAGAAAAAAACTTGGAACTTGGATGGGTGCAGACTAACTGTGGTATACTCCAGCAGCCTTAACTTGAGGACACCTATTTTCCTCTTAGCGATTCTGAGCACATGTCCACTTTAAATACAGGCTGACTCTTATGTAAGTGGGACAGCAGCAGCGCACAGTCACTGAGATCTCACACATCAGTCTGTACTTACCAATGTCCTTGGGTAGTTGGATACCTCCCTCTAATATCTTCCAGATACCTCTCCCGTAAACTCTCCACACCAGATCCCAAAAGAAGTCCCTCAGTCAGCTCCAGCAAAGTTCAGCAGAATAGCCCCCCCAGCTAGCATATCTGGGGCCTTGGTTGAGCAGTAGAAAAGCACAGCAGGCCTTCAGGGTAGTATCTCCTGGACAAAAATCCCTCTGTTCCAGGCTTCAAACTATTTATGCTCCCTCTTAGCCACCACCTGGGCACCCTCCCCCAGGGACTGGTTAAGATTGCATAAATATGCAGCTGCTGATTAGACTCTCCCAACCCACTACTATCTGGAACCCTCCAGAAGGGAGGATCAAGCAGTCAATCCTGCAACCAGTGAGACACAGAACAGCCCAAACCAATTGACTAAATTGACTACATGTGGATGGATGGGGCTTGCTTCCCTTGTGCCATGGCAGGTGCCTGGTGGCCCCACTCATTATTACTGTATTTGGTGCATTGCAGATGAGCCCCACTAGTAGTCCCGCCCCCCCCCCCCCCATGAACATGTGTGGAGAAAGGGTCAAGGTTTACATTGTAGTGCTAAGCTTCAAGTAAGATAACCTAGATCAATTAGG
>BLSH010254407.1:603834-619976 GCA_018402905.1 Glandirana rugosa
TCAAGGCTTCAAACTATTTATGCTCCCTCTTAGCCACCACCTGGGCACCCTCCCCCAGGGACTGGTTAAGATTGCATAAATATGCAGCTGCTGATTAGACTCTCCCAACCCACTACTATCTGGAACCCTCCAGAAGGGAGGATCAAGCAGTCAATCCTGCAACCAGTGAGACACAGAACAGCCCAAACCAATTGACTAAATTGACTACATGTGGATGGATGGGGCTTGCTTCCCTTGTGCCATGGCAGGTGCCTGGTGGCCCCACTCATTATTACTGTATTTGGTGCATTGCAGATGAGCCCCACTAGTGTCCCGCCCCCCCCCCCCCCCATGAACATGTCTGAAGAAAGGGTCAAGGTTTACATTGTAGTGCTAAGCTTCAAGTAAGATAACCTAGATCAATTAGGTCTACTTTAATTCAACCAATTGGTCACTGAGATATCATCTAATTACCTCAGCAGAGCAATTTGGTCCGCCAAACTTCCCACAAGCAGGTCTGGGTAGGAGTTGTCATCAACATCGAGACCACCACTGATTGAGTATCCAAATGTTGGTATCCCACCAATCTGAGATCCTTCAATTATCTACAGGTGGTGAAAATCAAAAAAGGAATGATGCTCGTTTTATAGAACACGGATGGTTGTTCAGTGGTAAGAAAGTATAAAAAAAATAAATAAATAAAAGAGGTGACCATACACAGGTAAATCATGATTCAACTATTCTATGCTGAAACACAGTCATTGTATCGGATAGTCTAAACTTTCAAAGCCAAGAGCTATACTCAGATATTCAAAAGATACGACCAGGAAGTCTCCATCTGTACATTGTTCAGCTCTTATATGACCACTGGTATATGGGCATTTACCAGCCACATGGTTACTACCATGGAAAGACAAATTTGTTGCAGAATCTACCACCTGCAGCCAAAGCAGAGGAAGGGTCACATCTGACTGTGTATGGTCAGTTTTAGAGGTGAACAGAGAGGAACGGAGAGGAGGACTTTACCTGACTTGGTTTGGACTGCAACCCACTGGACTTGCTGTGGTAGATGTACACTTTGCCCATTTCTTCAAAAGGAGCACCCACTGCCAGATCTGCCATAAAACAATAAATGGTTAGATTCCCCTTTTGGATAATGTCCCCTTTATATAATTTTTTAGGTTGACCAACACCCAACATACTGTATGTCATGAAGCTCCATAGAAAGGTTTGGACAATCCAACCTGAAATATACGCTATTAACTTTATTCCCTTCTACATAGTGGACTTGGTGTTGCCAATTCTACCACTTCCTGTATAACCTCTGTATAACTTCCTGGTGAGCATTGTCATCAAGTCAGAAGTAAGGAGAAAGTCAAATTTTAGAGTTGTCACTAGAGCAAGATGAGAAGGAGATTCTTTCATTGAGGATACCTGTTCCTACGACAACTCTCTAAGATGGGAAATATGTTTGTAGGTGGGGTGCAGCACAGCGTGGCGACAATAACACACACAGTCCAACGGTGGTGAAGGAACTTGTATTGAAAGAAGGGAACAACAGTTCACAATAAACCCATTGGGAAGGCAACCCAACTGGGAACACTCACAGGTCTAACAGCTAATAGAGAGCAAGTTGCATCTGAACTGACAGTGACTGTTAGGAGGGGCAGAGTGTGGCCTGGCTATATTGTGCCTAAGCGGGAAGATGTCCAGAGGAGTTGGGAGCCCTATGCTTTCCCTCCTTATCGGGAACCTTTCCCTACTGCTAGCTCTGTCCCTAACAGGCGGGGTACCTGTCCCTACTCTTCCCACTTCCAAGCATGGGAGCCATGGTCTTAAATAGGCTCTGCCTGAACCAAGACGGCTGTCACAGTCACATAGAGCAGCAGCAGCCAATTGGGTAGCTTCCCCAGCGACCCAGGAAACCATAGAGGAACCATGTTCCTCTAGACTTCCCCTCACATGCAGTGCCGCTGTGGAAAAGCACCACCTGGAGTGGAGAAAGTAGGGTGCACCTGCCCACACATTCTTGGTAGTATTTTCCTCTCATTTCCTGTTGAGTCTCCAGGACAGGAAATTACTAGGAACTCTCTGAATGGGATATAGAAATTAAAAAAGTAACTTGATAGGGCGTTTAACCATTCTCTACGCTATCCCCCCCAAAAAGTAAAAAAGCTGTGCCTTTACATACACTTTAATGGAAACCTCCTGTTCGTTATCATTTTGCAATTTAAAGTTAAACACTAGGCAAAGAGCTGGATACACAGTTGAAATACCTATATGGGGGCTGTTTTAACTACTGAAGGATTTGTAATTCTCTTTAGCCACTTTTTCAATCCAGGCTCCCCTGCCTATCTGGCCCAACCAGATCCTTCAACTCCACTGCAGCAACTGCACATCTTAAACAAAATCACACTCCCCCAGCCAGCTGATGGAACAATGAAGAAGCAGCACACTATTAACGTTGACCATAAATGGATCGAAATGCGTCCGGTTCAGCCAGTGATATCAATGCAAGCAGGTACTCACATATAATTAAATAACAAGAGTGCTGTAAAATAGAAGTCGGTCCCGGGATAACGCGGGGTGCTTCTGGACTCCCAAAGTCAGAAGCGGCATCTCCGCCCTACACGGTTCGTCATAAATGACGTCTTCCAAAACAGCACTGTTGTTTTATAATTATATGTGGCTTCCTTTTTGTATTTTAATCAAATATTATCGAATGGTTTTATACTATGTGGTGTCATGGTTTCCTATCTTCCCATGAGCATATTTAAGAGTCGGAGGGGACCATCATACCTGAGGGGAGTGATGAGTGTGTTCAGTAACCTTATTGGATCGGATTTGCATCAAGCAATATTTGACTTCTCTGGTATAGAGGGTCAAATTTTTGATGTGGCATGTGGTAGAGGAAGACATAGGTCATCCATACGCTCACTCAGCTTATTCACTGGTAGCTCCTGTGCATGCAGCATCCCCGGCTACCTTTAGTGCTGACCTTTCTGCTCCCACTCCGATCTCCTTTTCAGGTCACCAGCATTGTATCCCAGTTTGATTCATTAAAGTGGTGGCTCATCCCATATCAGATGTCTGCTTAGAGCAGCCTTTCTCAACCTTTTCAACACCGAGGAACCCTTGAAAGAATTCTGCGGTCTCAGGGAACCCCTGATAAAAATTAAAAGTCTACAACTCATGATACATTCGTGTGATGGTCAATGGGAAGATTGCTCCTTACACTTGTGGTCATTGGGAAGAATTACCCTCTTGCAGATAGCTAAAAAGATCAATGATGTCATTGGGAATTTATCTGAGAGGTAGAAATTGACCATTGCTCAAGGAACCCCTTGCAACCTCTGGAGGAACCCTAGGGTTCCATGGAACCCTGGTTGAGAAACCCTGGCTTAGAGGTTTCAATTAGACAAGCAGAGCCTCAAAGCAAACAGCAGTCTTGTGCAAATATGTGAAGTTGATTGCTACGACATGCTTCTTGTCTAGCTAACTCCATAGAAAGCCATTTGCACCATCTGTTTGGTTATCCTCTCATATTCCTAGGGATTAATCCCTAGTGATTTTAGTGACAGGACCGAGCTACTAAAACCTTCCTGCATAGCTCTACCTTTAAGCAGAACTACAGGATTAAACTACTTTTTAATTGTGATTGGTCCAGAGAAGTAATATGTAATGCTTTGGTAACTACATCCAGATAACGGCTAGGAAATGCTCAAAATGTTTGTTTTATTTTGCCAAAACTAGCATTGGCCATAAGTTTCAGCCAATCAGACTTGTAGTGACAAAACAAGGTGATCTGTGAATGGATAAAAAGAGATCCCATGGTTTACGTGTCCCCCATTTCTCATATCTATTCACAGAACTCCTTGTATTCAGTGAAAAGATTACAAGATTTTTGTAACCCTACGATTCCATATCGCTCTATATTTTAAGAGTCTTTTTACCTGTGAATCCATCCTGGTTAATGTCTCCAATGTTTGCCACGGCAAACCCAAAGCCGGAAGCCGATGGCCCATATAACACCAAAGAAGGCTTGTCGGTGAAACTGCCAACCTCGTTGTTATAAATGTACACGGCTCCACCAACATCCTCTTTCCGGTCAAAATAATATGGAGCGCCGACCACTATCTCTTGCCAGCTGTGAATAAAGAGGATATTATGAGCTATCATTACAAATGTGATGGCATATCAGAGCCAGCAGAAAAAAAAAGGAAGCCACATATCAGGCTTCAGTGACAAAAATTAGCTTTCGCAACACTTTATCTTAATAATTTTATATTAAATACACATACACACACACACTATATTGTCAAAAGTATTGGAGCGCCTGCCTTTACATGCATATGAATGTTAATGGCATCCCAGTGTTAGTCTGTAGGGTTCAATATGGAGTTGGCCCACCCTTTGCAGCTATAACAGCTTCAACTCTTCTGGGAAGGCTGTTCACAAGGTTTAGGAGTGTGTATAAGGGAATGTTTGACCATTCTTCCAGAAGCGCATTTGTGAGGTCAGGCACTGATGTTGGACGAGAAGGCCTGGCGCCCAGTCTCCACTCTAACTCCTCCCAAAGGTGTTCTATCGGATTGAGATCAGGCCAGTCAAGTTCCTCCACCCCAAACTCACTCATCCATGTTTTTATGGACCTTGTTTTGTGCACTGGTCCAAATCATTTGGTGGAGGGGGGATTATGGTGTGGGGTTGTTTTTCAGGGGTTGGGCTTAGACCCTTAGTTCCAGTGATGAACTCTTAAGGTGTCAATATACCAAGACATTTTGGACAATTTCATGCTCCCAACTTTGTGGGAACAGTTTGGGGATGGTCCCTTCCTAGTCCAACATAACTGTGCACCAGTGCACAAAGCATGGTCCATAACGACATGGATGAGCGAGTTTGGGGTGGAGGAACTTGAATGGCCTGCACAGAGTCCTGACCTCAACCCGATAGAACACCTTTGGGATGAATTAGAGCGGAGACTGCGATCCAGGCCTTCTTGTCCAACATCAGTGCCTGACCTCACATATGCACTTCTGGAACAATGGTCAAACATTCCCATAGATACACTCCTAAACCTTGTGGACAGCCTTCCCAGAAGAGTTGAAGCTGTTATAGCTGCAAAGGGTGGGCCACCTCAATATTGAACCCTACGGACTAAGACTGGGATGCCATTAAAGTTCATGTACGTGTAAAGCCGGTGTCCCAATACTTTTGGCAATATATTGTATATACTGTATATATCTTATATATCTGTAGTAGCAATAGAACTGGTCAAGGGTATTATTTAAAGAAGATAATAATGAATAGCCCATTAACCCTTTTGCTACCAGAGCCATTTTTGCATTCTTTTCACACACATTTAAAAAATCATTTTAGACCAGAAGATTACGTAAAGCTCCCAAAACAATATACATTTTCTGAAAGCAGGAATTGTAGAGAATAAAATAGTGGTATTTCCAATTTTTTATGTCACACGATTTTAGAACAAATGCAAATAAAAAATACACTAAAGTTAATTTTTGGGCACATGAATGCAATATATTATCCATTTTTTTAAATAAAATATAAAAGATGAGTAAATGGAAACCCAACCTGTGAAGCGTTAAAATTGCATGCAAACGTGAAATATCGACCAACTTTGTTCCCCTATATATTCCATAGGCGACGCTTTAAAAGTCCCTACAGGTCATCGGTTTAGAGTTAACACTTAATTAATGGGCCTAGAATTATTGCTCTCACTCCAGCGTGTGCGGTGATATGCAACATGTGTAGCACAATTGATGTGTTGATGCCTAGGCGCCCCTGACGTGTGCATTTACATTCGTATGTGAGTGTATGTGGGGGTAGGGTATGCAAAAAAACATTTTTTGGGGGGGGTTTAAGTGCTTTAAACTTAGAGCCCGGGGGTGCCAGTGTTTGAGGGGGGACTGGCAGTAACAGGGGTGTGTGGAAGGGATCTGGCAATGCTTCCATCTGACAAGCGACTTGTCGGATTTACATACACTCCCAGAGCTTGCAGTTTGTGTAAAGCTCCCCAAAGCCACTGACGTACGGCATATGACGGTGGCAGTAAAAGGGTTAAAGCAGAACTCCAGCCAAAAATAACAAGATAATAATGAATAGCCCATTAAAGGAAACCAGAAAAAACAACTTTTCCTGCTGTACGAGGTTGTGGACTGGATCCTTTATCCACTGGGGATTATCTATATTCATAATGGACATGTGCTTGAGAAATGCACATCCATTATGATGTCTAATACTGCTTCTTCTCTCATTTAGAACCCTTTCCAGGACATACACTATATTACCAAAAGTTGCACATGGACTTTAATGGCATCCCAGTCTTAGTCTGTAGGGTTCAATATTGAATTGGCCCACCCTTTGCGGCTATAACAGCTTCAACTCTTCTGGGAAGGCTGTCCACAAGGTTTAGGAGTGTCTATGGGAATGTTTGACCATTCTTCCAGAAGAGCATTTGTGAGGTCAGGCACTGATGTTGGATGAGAAGGCCTGGCTCACAGTCTCCGCTCTAATTCATCCCAAAGATGCTCTATTGGGTTGAGGTCAGGACTCTGAAGACCAGTCAAGTTCCTCCACCCCAAACTCACTCATCCATGTCTTTATGGACCTTGCTTTGTGCACTGGTAGTCATGTCCCCAAACTGTTCCCACAAAGTTGGGAGCATGAAATTGTCCAAAATGTCTTGGTATGCCGACGCCTTAAGAGTTCCCTTCACTGGAACTAAGGGGCCAAGCCCAACCCCTGAAAAACGACCCCACACCATAATCCCCCCTCCACCAAATGATTTGGACCAGTGCACAAAGCAAGGTCAAGACGTGGATGAGCGAGTTTGGGGTGGAGGAGCTTGACTGGAAACGCGTTGGTTACCTTCTATCTTACAATGGTCTTAATTGTATCAGCAATAAATAATGATCGACAATTAAGACAACTAGGTGGCACTCGTCTTTGTCAATTTCACTAAGTGTCCTCACAACTAACTGACAATGCTACAGAAAGTGGCAGTTGGGGGGCCCCATCACAATTCTGCTATGAGGCCCTTTGTCTGTAGTTATGCCTGGGATGGAGGAGATCCTAGCTACATCACTGGTTGTGCCGTGAAGGTGGACTGTACCCCCCAAAAAAAAACGAGTAGGGGAAAGATGTCATGTTCTGATTTGGTCAAACAGTTGCAATAGAGGCAACACTGTGACCACAATCGGCACTCACACACCCACACGTATGTAGCCAATGTCCCCCTTGGGGGTGGCTGGAAGCAGTGGCCCACCTGTCACTGTGCCCTCAATCACATATTTCCTTTCATCCGGAGTCACGGAAAAGGCCGGTATTTTGTTTGTTTGTTTTTTTTATTAGGGAATAAAACTTGGATGGGGTAGGGGTGATTGTGGAATGCCCAATAAATCAAAGATAACGGGACCTCCTATACACACACTCCTCTCCAGCACAAACTTGCTTCAATTCTCACTTTTCTTCAGGTTTCCCTTGGTTCCGGTCTAGCTAGCACATGGTGAGGCCTGCGTTTCTGTTAGCAGGGCCTCCAGACCACCCATTACAGGCAGGGGCCATGGGCCCTCAGGGTGTAACAAAGTACGTTTGTGCTAGCTAGGGTTGATGGACTACAGATCCCAGCCCATCCTCTTCCAGGCCACCTCCTGGCTGCTCCGGCCCATTCCACTGCCCAGTGACACCACCACCCTGACTGGCTCCTGTAACCTTCTCAGACTATCCAGCCTGCTCCAGTCTACTCCTTTCAGCTTCCAGGTTGTGTCACTCACCGACACCGGTGGATCCTTTACAGAGCCCTTTTCCTCTAGCCTTTTCTGTTGCTCTCCTGCTCCTTGGTCAGAACTCCTCAGTGTGTTGTAAGAGGGGTTCTTTCCACTTCCCAAGCCTCCAGGCCCAAGATCACCCCCCCCCCCCCCAGACTCGGGGCTTCCTCAGGGCCTCCGCAACATCTGCTACATCTCCAACTCTTCCACCCGACACTCTCCTCCCTCCCACTGGGCAGATCACAGTATTTAAGGAGGCCTGCCCCTGCCAATCCAGGTTGGGGATTGGTCAGGGCTCCTTAACATACTTCAGGAAGCCTCACCTCCTATTTCCATCCCCTTTTCCAGATCATTCTGAAGAAAAGGGGAGGAGAAACCAAGGGGTGTTCCTTCCTGCAGTATCCAGCTCTTCCGGGGCCACTCCCTTGCCCAAATAAAAACAAGCAGGCCTGCACAACAGAAAGGCCTGAATAAATGTGCCTCTCCTAGCAAACATCTATCACCAAAGCACCTGTCTACAATGGGGGTGCTATATGTACATAACCTCTGCTGCCTGCATCCGGTCTGAGGGCCATTAAGGGGAGTCCTGAGGAAGTGCTCTGTTATGTTTTCAAGAAGCAGACCCTCCCACCAGCCATGATCTGCCTGCATTGCATAGAGAAGCGCAGAGACCCAGTGATGATGTCACTGGATGTAATATGAAGCATGCAATGAAAATAGAAAGTTTTTTTTTTTTAATGTTGTGGAGGGGAGAAATCAAAGAACACAAAATAAAAATATATAACTTTAAGGTGTTTGCCTCCCTTGTGTGCGTTGAGAGTCAACTATTGCATCTGCACCTTAAGTTGCATCAGTGCTCCTACCGTCTGCCAGCCATATACATGGCATGCATTAAGTGTCTGGTTAAAGCTTGTAGGAGGAGTTTTCATTCTCCTCTGACTGTCCTGTGAAGCTGCAGCAACCCTGACCCTCTGTCTGGACAGTGCTGATTTCCTTGTACCTACTACATGCACCCTCTCAAAAAAAAAACCTATCTAGCAATACACACCAAATTGAGCATGTGCAGAGTGCCCCCAAGGCTCTGTTCTATCAGGAGATGGATTGGGAACAGTGGAAGAAGGGGAGGATCATAGAAGACAGGATCAAACAGCCTTTTTACACAATGCGAAGAATTAACTCCTTAGGTTCCACAGTGAGCATAACAAGCATGCATTACTGCAAATACAGACTGATTTTACTGTTGTGGGTTTAGTAACATTTTAATGCATGACGTAGACAGCTTTACTGCCCTGTGTCCATTCTCTTCCCCCTTGCTCCGCTGTGCCCAGGGCAGCTGGCCCTCCTGCCCACCCTGGCCCCGCCATAGTTATATACATACATAAACCATATACTTTCAGTACTTACCCATCATTATTGAAGTCAGCCAGGGCAATGACACTGCCAAAGTAGGAGCCCACCTGATCCCCATTCAGGGTCTGTTTGAATTTCAGCGTTGGCGCCTCGATTTCAGAAATATACACGGCGCCTTTATGTTGCCAGCGAGGGGCCCCGGAGAGCACTGTGGCCTGATCCTGAGACAGGACTCCAGTGCCAAGCTTAACTGTGTATCCTGTAGGAGGAATCAAAAGAACAATTAAAGAGGGCATGAGGAATTTTTATCTTAACCACTTCAGCCCCGGAAGGATTTCCCCCTTTAGGACCAGAGCCCTTTTTGCGATTCGGCACTGCGTTGCTTTAACTGAAAATTGCGCAGTCGTGCGGCGTTGTACCCAAACTAAATTTGCGTCCTTTTTTTCCCACAAATAGAGCTTTCTTTTGGTGGTATTTGATCACCGCTGTGTCATTTCTGATCGCCGCTATAAACAAAAGAAGAGCGACAATTTTGCAAAAAAAAAAACACATTTCTTACTTTTTGCTAAAATACAAATCCAAAAAAAATATATAAAAAAACATTTTTTTTCATCGGTTTTGGCCGATTTATATTCTTCCTCATATTTGTGATAAAAAAAATTGCAATAGGCGTTTATTGATTGGTTTGCGCAAAAGTGGTCGCGTTTACGGATGATGAGAATTAATTTCTGGGGTTTTTATTATTTTTTTATTTTTTACTAGTAATGGCGACGATCTGCGATTTTTAGCGGTACTGCGATATTTCAGCAGACATGTCGGAACATTTTGACACTTTTTTGGGACCATTGGCATTTATACAGCGATCAGTGCTATAAAAATGCACTGATTACTGTGTAAATGCCATTGGCAGTGAAGGGGTTAACCTGAAGGGGGCGCTCTAAGGGTTAACAGTGTTCCCTGGGTGTGTTCTAACTGTGTGGGGACTGCCCTAGCTGGGGAAGGGAAGCGATCACAGCTTCCATGTACAGGAAGGCTGTGATCACAGCCCTTCCCCCTCTCACAGAACGGAGGTCCATGTTTACTTACACGGACCTCCGTTCTTTCACTCCGGGGAGGGCATTGCGGGTGGCCGGCGGAGATCGAATCCGCCGCACCCGCTCCCTGGCCCTCCCCGAACAAAGTGAGCGCGCGGGTGCACCTCCGGCAGCACGTGTGCGCTCACTGGGCGCGATCTCGCAGCCGCCGTCATATGACGGCGATTTGCGCAGGAGCGCCATACTGTCGCCGTCAATTGCCGATCAGCGGTCGGCAAGCGGTTAAAGCAGAACTCCGAAAAAAACAAATATTGTCTAAATACAAGAACCATGTGTATTCTTCCTTAAATCTTGGTGTGATTTGTGTATTTATTCCAGGTCTGTGCAGTAATCCAGTGTGAGACTTTACCTTCCTGTAATAAAGACCGCTCACTGCTGCTCTCTCTCCTTGTGCGGGGTGACTGGTCTTGTCTCCGCCCCCTCCTGCAGTTTTCTACAGGTAGCCTGTAGTAGGTGGAGCCTGCTGGGTGCCTCCCACAGCTCGGCTCTCAGCACAAGCTATATACAACACCATAGGTGTGTGCAGCCTATTGCATTAGGGCAGTGGTTCTCAACTCCGGTCCTCGGGACCCACTAACAGGCCAGATTTTAAGTATTACCTGGGGAAAAGCAGACTAGAATACTGCAATCACTGAGCAGCAAATGATATCACCTGTGATGTATTTCAGTTATCCTGCAAACCTGGCCTGTTAGTTGGTCTCGATGAAAGGAGTTGAGAACCACTGCCTTAGGGTGTGCACCACAAGAGCGCAAACAAACATGAGTGTGTGTATGTATGTCAGAAGGGCAGAGATCTTGTCAGTAGTTTATTTTTATTTTATTTTTTTACAATATTATATTTTATTATTTTTTTTACAATTCTTTTAGGAGCACTGCTGGGGGGCTGTGGTGAAATATCAAGGGTCTAAACAGACCCCTGATGCCTCACTTTTGAGACAGAGAAAGAGACTGAGGACAGAAATTCCCCAGTCCCTTTCTCTGCAGCCAGGCAGTAGGGGGAATCTGCACAGTACAGGGTTATTAGGGTGTGCCCAGGCACACCTGCCACCCTATGTGCGCACGCCTATGTACAACACAATGATAATGTCACTGCTACTTTTACAAGATAATATCTAGGTTTTCAAAAGCATTTAGTGCACGCAAAATGGAGTTATACCTTTTGTGCCTATAGAGGAATATATTTCAATTATTTGAGCCTGGCTTTCTGCTTTAAATATTATTTTGGGGACTTGACCACAGGAGGGGCGGAGACAAGACCGGTCACCCTGGAGAGAGCAGCAGTGAGCGGTCTTTATTACAGGAAGGAAAAGTCTGACACTGGATTACTGCACAAATCTGGATCTCCCAAGTCCCAAGATCTTGCCCCCTAAGGCTAGCATTTCGCGAATGTGCGTTTTTCACATTACGCGCTCGGAGCAGCCCATGAATTTCAGTAGGGTGACAAATGCGTCAAAGTAGCTCATGTTCCCACGCTTTGACGCGTTTTTTTGCGCTCCAATACATGTTTCTGCTTGCTGGGTTTGAGGTTCCATTAAGAATCAATGGCAAAGCAAGAACGACATGTTTCACGAACGTGCGCAAAAACACACGCTTTTGTGCGCGCTCCCCAAGTGCTCAGGTGTGAATGCAGCCTTAGAGTTTAAGTCTGGGCAAAGTATAACAAGTTCAGGACATTTCTGCAATACATGAAACTTCCCTGTGTATAATCGCTTTAGCTCCACCCAAAAAGGGAAACTCTGATTGTTTGCAACCCCCCCCCCCCCCCTCCACTGCTACATTTGGCACTTTTTAGGTTCCATTCCCACCTCTGCATTTTGAATGGCAGGCAGATTTGCTACAATTGTGCCCACGATTTCAAAATGGCGAGTCGTGAATGAGAAATCGCAGAACGCATATGAAATGCAGATGAGATGCCATTCATTTGAATGTTACCTAAAATCACATGTTATGCAATGAATCGCGTTGCAATCGCAGCAACCCGCATCACCCAAAAGTAGCACCTGAACTTTTCCTGGGCGACAAGCTTCACGCGATGCGGTTCACCGCGATTGCAGCACGCCAATTGCGCCACAACTGCACCTCGATTTTAGGTGCCGTTCAAATGAATGGCACCTTAAAAGTGCATTCTGCAATTTGTCCTTCACACTCCACTGCTTTGAAATTGTGGGCCGAGGTGTGAATGCAGCCATGGGGGTACCTGTTTCGGCCCCCCATCTTCCCTGAGCTCTTCTGGGACACATCATAAGTCCCAGAAGACTACAGGACCATTCACAAGATGCAGCGCGGCTCACGCATGTGCAGTAGGAAATGCGTAAAGGCTTCACTTTCTATTTCCCTTGCCTGCACCCAAAGCCGACTGAAGAATCAGCTTGGGTAAGGACATCGCTGGACCCCTGGACAGGTAAGTGTCCTTATATTGAAAGTGAGCTGCTGACTTTTAATTTTTTGGGGAGCTCCAGTACCAAAAAATCCTGACCTGCCAGAAATCCAGAGAGCTCCCACATTCCTGTAGTGAGCTGACAATGCTGCCTCTGAAATCCCAAGCCGTGTTGTCTATTTCTCACCCTTCTGGACTACAGAGCACCTTCCCCTTTTACTCATCTCGTGACATAAGGGGGGTGCTTTGTAGTCCAGAGTTGTAGTGCAGCAAAGGCCGCGTTATCAGCTCACTGTAGGAAGTGCAGAGTTCACTGAATCTCTGGCGTGTATTTTTCAGTACTTGCAGCCATTTAAAGGGATAAAACGTGGAGAAATGTGCCTGTATTGCAGAAATGTGCTGAACGTGTTTTTTTCTACTTTGCTCGGAGTTACCCTTTAAACACGACGATGTCCTGGTTATGATCAAACAGCTTTTTTCTTGCTTTCCCCTGGAATAAAAAGTCACCAGCTTCTAATAAAAGCCTCAGTAGTCAGCAGATGGGACAGTCGTGCAATGGGAAGATAAGCTGCAGTTTGCGTTCCTTGGTCATGTGACCACACACCGCCCATACACAATGTCTGCTATTGTCACTCTCCATTGTAACCCCATTTGTCTGTCTGCTCTTCCTGTCTGGCTGGCTTCACCTCCACATGCTCCTGAGTTTATTCTGCGATTAGTAGCTGCTTTTTGTGGTTTCTATGCTCCATTTGCTCTGCAAAGTAGTCCTGTAATCTCACATATAACGGGGATGTTTAAAGGGGACTGAACCTTGAAATTCACAATTCCAATGAAGCAGCTGAGCACGCGTCACCATGACCCAATCACAGTATAATAGTATAATATAATGTCAGGAATTAAAAAACCAAAGCCCGGATGACACATGCCTGTGGCTTCCAGGAGCATAAGGTGTGTATCAGGTCATTAGAGACTGAAGAGTCTATTGTAATCAGCTAGGGCCGCTAGTAGATAGAAGAGTCACCGCACACCGGATAGATCACAAGCATTCATGTCCATCATAAGCATGACAGTGACAGTTCTCTAGGACCGCCTCCACTAACGCGTTTCACCCAATTGGGGCTTGGTTGTATGCCTCTACAGCTCCTAATTGGGTGAGACGTGTTAGAGCCTGGTTCTAGGGCAGGGACAGCACACCTGGGAGGCTGGAAACTGGTGCTCTGGCCCAAATACCTTTGGAATGTAGCAATAATCCTCTAATACATGTGTCAAACACAAGGCCCGCGAGCCGAATCTGGCCCCCCAGGCCATTTCATGTGGATTCCAGGGGCATAAGGTGTGTATCAGGTCATTAGAGACTGCAGAGTCTAGAATCAGCTAGGCCTGCTAGTATAAAGAAGAGCCGTTGCACACCAGATAGATCACAAGCATTCATGTTTATCATAAGCATGGCAGTGACAGTTCTCTTGGACCGCCTCCACTAACGTGTTTCACCCAATTGGGGCTTAGTCATATGCCTCTAAAACCCACTGGACGAAGCGCGTTAGAGCCTGGTTCTAGGGCAGGGACAGCACATCACCTGGGAGGCTGGGAACCAGTGTTCTGGCCCAAACACCTTTGGAATGTAGCAATAATCCTCTAATACATGTGTCAAACACAAGGCCCGCGAGCTGAATCCGGCCCACCAGGCCATTTCATGTGGATTCCAGGGGCATAAGGTATGTATCAGGTCATTAGAGACTGCAGAGTCTAGAATCAACTAGGCCCACTAGTAGAAAGAAGAGCTGTTGCACACCAGATAAATCACAAGCATTCATGTTTATCATAAACATGGCAGTGACAGTTCTCTAGGACCATCTCCACTAACGTGTTTCACCCAATTGGGGCTTAGTCGTATGTCTCTACAACTCACTGGACGAAATGCGTTAGAGCCTGGTTCTAGGGCAGGGACAGCACATCACCTGGGAGACTGGGAATCGGTGCTCCGGCTCCAATGCCTTTAAAATGTGGCCCTCGCACCTCTCCTGCAGCTGTGGCATCCCCCTTCATCTCCACCCCTTGCCATGTCTCAGCAGTCACCAACAGAGAGGAGGACCGAATTCCTCCACTAGATCCTACACTTCTACATGCAGCCGCAGCACCCCCCTCGTCTCCGCCTCCCCTAGCCACAGCATTTAGCTGACTCCAGCCCTCCTCTGTTCCTCCTCCAGACCCTGCACTTTCTGCTACCCAGCTGTTCCCCCCAGCTTCTTCCCAGCAGCAGCACAAGATAAGAGGGGTGCATTGTGATGTAAGCGAGAGTCGGATGCTCTTGACATCCAGTCTTACAGATAGGACTGGTCCGTAGACAGCAACCATAATGTTGATGCATCCTGCAATTAAATTGAGTTTGACACCCCTCATCTAATATAACCCCTTGCCAACCGCAAAACGCACGTATACATTGCGGCTTTCAAGTGGTTTACCGGGGTTATGGCTGAAGATATTTTTTTCAGCCAACGACTAGCTTTCTCATGAAAGCAGTCCAAGTGGCTCATTAGCCGCTGGATCGCTTTCAGAAGCAGCGGGAGGGGAAATTCCCAACTCAACCCCCCTCCCACCCTCGCAGGTCTTTTTTGGGCTTACCATTTTTACAGTCGCTCCCAAGAAACAATCCGATGGTGCGGCCGTCTGGCCACAGAGGCGAACAGAGACCAGATTATCTCTGATTGCCTCTATGGCCTTGGAAGACTGGAGCGATGTCCATGACATCACTTCTAGTCTAGGAGTTTTTTTTAAAGCAAAAGATCAATTTATTTTTTTTTGATCTTTTGCTTTAAAGGTAAAGGAGAGATTTGGGGTCCTTTTGACCCCAGATCTCTCCATAAAGAGGACCTATCATCCTTGTTTGTATTACAAGGAATGTTTACATTCCATGTAATAGGAATAAAAGTGATAAAAAAATTAAAGGGACAGTGTAAAAAAAAAGAAAAAAAAACCCGGATCTCTACAAGCTCCACACATAAGTGAACGTACACATAAGTCACGCACGCATATGTAAACGGTGTTCACACCACACACGTGAGGTATTGCCGCGAACGTTAGAGCAAGAGCATTAATTCTAGCACTTGACCTCCTCTGTAACTCTAAACTGGTAACCAGTAAAAATTGTTAAAGCATTTTTTTTTATTTCATTAACCGCTTAACAACCGCCCTATAGACAATTGACGTCTACAGAGCGGTTGCTTAATTCTGGGAGGACGTCTATTGACGTCCTCCCAGAATCGCGGTTCCCGCGCGCCCCCCTTTCCGGCGCGTGTCGCCGGTAAGTAGTGCTAGGCACTAGTCAGCCCAGGGGGCCTGGGCTGCCAGTGCCTACAAGGGCACACGCGCGGGGTCCCCCGCGCGCCCTTGGCGCTAAGACCCTCCTGCAGTTATCTGCAGGAGGGTCTTAATTCGTTGGCGAGACATCTGCAGTTAACAGATATCCCGCCAACAATTCGCCAATTACTTTATTTTTTTTTACGAAATTGTTAAAAATGACCAATGGTCAAATCTCAATGTCTCCTCCAGTTC
>BLSH010254407.1:621891-633477 GCA_018402905.1 Glandirana rugosa
GGGGGGTATTTGTACTTTCCTGGCTTGTTAGGGTCTCGGGAAATGAGATAGGCCGTCAGTAAATCAAGTGTGATCAATTTTCAGTGATTGGCACCATAGCTTGCAGACTCTATAACTTTCACAAAGACCAAATAATATACACTAATTTTTTTTTTTTTACCAAAGATAGGTAGCAGTATAAATTTTGGCCAAAATTTATGAAGAAAAATTACTAATTTGCAAAATTTTATAACAGAAACGAAGAAAAATTCATTTTTTTACAAAATTTTCGGTCTTTTTTTAATTATAGCGCAAAAAATAAAAAACCCAGAGATGATTAAATACCACCAAAAGAAAGCTCTATTTGTGTGAAAAAAAGGACGCAAATTTCATATGGGTGCAGTGTTGCATGACTGAGTAATTGTCATTCAAAGTGCGAGAGCACTGAAAGCTGAAAATTGGTCTGGTTGTTAATGGTTGTTAAGGGGGTTTAAGTGCCCAGTTGTCAAGTGGTTAAAGTGTATTTTTCCCCCCAAAAAAACTGCATTTGCAAAACCGCTGAGCAAATACCGTGTGATATAAAAAATTGCAACGATCGTCATTTTATTCCCTTGGGTCTCTGCTGAAAAAAAAAAAAAGTATAATGTTTGGGGGGGGGGGGTTCTAAGTAATTTTCTAGCAAAAATTACTGATTTAAACCTGTTAATAAAAAGTGCCAGAAAAAGCCTGGTCGTTAAATGGTTCAAAGTCAGCAGCGTCACCTAGGCTTTCCAGTCATGTGATCACCATCATTGGCTGTGACAGTGATCACGTGATAGGGGAGCCGGTCCCATCATTTTCAGATCGTTAAAGTGACAGCGCGATCACCATGCTTCCACTTTAAGCATGTCTAAGAGGTGAGCATGTGTTTTATGGCCCTTTAATGGAAACACACCTTGAAGGAAAAAGGGAACGGTACGCACAGTTATGTACACACTGACTCAGTCTGGAGAAGCTCGGCACACAAGTCCTGACTGCGGATCTGACATTCCATACAGCTTAGCCTGATCCCTCCTAAGAAATGATAGCGACTGTAACCACAAGTGCAAGTGAGATGACGTCATAGGAGGATGCTAGGTGTGAGATGGGGTGATGCACAGCTAGGTGAAAGGTGAGGACTCTACTGTAATAAAGGTGATAAAAGGAAATTCATTGGATGCATGCACTACTACCACGTGTTGCAGTACTGCTTTGCATTGCATTGGAGTGACATTTAAATTGAATGGTACTGCAGCCCCTGTTATGTGCATTATGGCATGTTGAGGTAACAAAGTAGTGTAAATGGATCTTCTTTAGCAAGCAGCCACAGCCTTACCAGTATGTTAAAGAGAACGACTCTTCTGTGTGGAAGCAGTGGTTTCTCCGCAAGGATCCCCTAACCCTAACAACCCGCTGAGTCAGCATCAGATCTCTCCAATCAGCATGAAGCTAGAGCTTTGCTTATTACTGTACTATAAACATGGCTCAGCAGGGGGCGTGTTGGTCCTCTGCAGAGAGACCACTGCTTCCACACACGGAGAGCAAGGATCCTACTCTTAAGCAGGCTGGCAAGGTACAGGCTCTCTTTTGTTTGATTTGATGCACCTGGAATATATTTATTTAGTTAATTTAAACTAGTTCAATTGGGCTTACAAGAAGATCTATCATTATGTTAATACAACAGCTCTGTTCCCTATGGGACAAAGTACATATAGTAGTTGTCCCATGATTCTCAATGCTTTCTAGCCCTATAATGTCTGACCTGTTCCAAATCCCTCCCGCTGTGGCTGATCAGACAACATCCAAGATATCCTAGAGGGTAAATAGAGTGGCAACCTCAGCCTGGACTCCAACCAGGCCTAGCCCCCAACGTGTTTCACTCCGCCCCCCGGAGCTTAGTCACAGGGATCCCCATGACTAAGCTCCGGGGGGTGGAGTGAAACATTTTGGGGGCGTGGCCTGGTTGGAGTCCAGGCTGAGGTTGCCACTCTATTCGCCTCTCTAGGATATCTTGGATGTGCGGCTTCCAGGGGCTACCCTTTTCTTCTTTGCACCTTTGCAGGAGCCAAGACGGCTCCATCCCCTGTCAGCACTCCAAATAGCAGCTGTGGATGTACCGTTCATATATACCCTCTCTACCAAGTCTGAGTGGCACACACATCCTTTTCAGGTCATAGTGGCTGATCAGACAACAACCCTGAAGGAGACGGCTGATTCATAGCTGCAGCCTGTCTCAGCTGTAAATTTCCACAGAAAAGCAATGGCAAGAGGAATGCAGAAGAAGGAGGGATGTGTCAGCCACTGCATTATTCCTCTGCCATTGCTTTTCTGTGGACAGTGTCCACAGCTGAGACAGGCTGCAGCTATGAATCAGCTGTCTCCTTCAGGGCTGTTGTCAGATCGGCCAAACAGGAGGGAATTAGAACAGGTCAGACCTTATAAATAGGGTTAAAAAGCACTTAGAATCATGGGGGAAAGTACTACATGTGCTTGTAGTACAACTACGATGGAGTGGCCATTAGGACAAGTGCCCCTTGGCACTAAAGGAGGAAATGCCTTCTTTTTCCTGAGGGTTACACATGCATAGTGTGTGCGCTCTCTCACCAGCCGTAGCCACTAAGCTCATTCAAGCCGACAGAAGAGAGAGCACGTTGCACATACGCGACCCTCAGGAAAAGGATGCCAGTCCCTTCTATCACTTTAGGGGGCGCTCACCCTAATGGATGCACTATCATAGTAGTAAGAGGAGAAATATCACTTCCATAATCCCTTTAATGGATGACAGGATCACCTTAATAATCCTTCTAATGTCTGATACTCTCTAACACTCCCATCATAGAGTAATAGGGTCACTTTTGTGTGCCTGAAATTAAAACTGTCCAAAATGCCTTATAGCAACCAATACAATTGCAGCTGTCATTTTTTAAATAAAGTAAATGGAGTAACCTGATTGGTCATAGCCATAAATAACAATTACCCTTATAATGGAGTAGGCACAGCAGAAAATTTCAGGCAAGAAGAGTGGCACAGAAAACGTGAAGCACTTAGCAAGATAAGTTGCACCGAAGGTGAAGGACAATGGAACGTAGAAAGGGCGATCAGGCGCGCCTTGATAATGACGTACCCATGTAGATGTTGAACAAGTCTCCCCTTGGCGAGGAGATATCCACCGCGTCATCAATCCCGAAATCTGATTTCACTCTCTGCAGAATGAAGTCTGCGCCTAAAACACAGCCAAGGAAAACCAGTTAGTGTATTTGGAGGTCCTAATTAAATACATTAGATGGATTTATTGTACAGGGAGCTAATAAAATGAGAGGACAGGATGTCAGTAACAGTTTGGTTTCATCTTTCTGTATCTGGGGAAATTAAACAATGAAATGACATGCGCTATCCCACCGCTGTGTTCTGCCTTTCCGCCATACTGGTGTGCCTCATTTTTCATGAATCCCTCCCTTTAATACTTCTGCTGCACTTAAAACGTATGTGGAGTCCGCTATTAACAAGCAGACTACAATACCATATCAATAACAAATATATAATAAATAAAATAATAACAAAAAGTAAAATAACAAAAATAAAATAACATAACAAAAAAAAATAATAATAACAAAAATAACATAAAAAATAAACAAAAAAGTCTGCTATTAACAATCAGGCCTCATACACACGGGCGTTTTGCTCGCCGGCGTTTGTAGGCGTTTTTTGCAGCTCTCCAGGTTATTCAATGGCCTTCTAAAAACGCCGGCGTTAGTGAGCAGTAGAGGGCGTCGGCGTTAGTGAGCTGTTTTTAGAACGCGGGACCATCGCGTTCTTTAGCTGTAGCGTTTTGGCGTTTTTTGACGCCAATCGGCAAAACGCTCACTAACGCTTGCTAACGCCGTACCGGCGTTAACAAGCGTTTTTTGACGCCGGCGTTTTTAGGTTGAAAAATAGCAGAGGACTGATTTTTTTTTTAAAAACGCCTATTGACGCCGACGCTCACTAACGCTCGCTAACGCCGATGCAAAACGCCGCAAAAAACGCCGATTTTTTAAAAAACTTCGGACCTGGCGTTTTGCTTATTTATTATAAAACGCCCGTGTGTATGAGGCCTCAGACTCCCAGGCCAAATGCACTTCGGTGTATTAAAAAAGTTAATTAACAATATAAGCTAAACTAAATAAATATAGCAAGAATAATAATAACAAAAAAATAAAAATAATAATAACAAAAAAATAAATAATAACAAAAAAAAACATAAAATACAGTGCCTTGAAAAAGTATTCATACCTCTTGACATTTTCCACATTTTGTCATATTACAACCAAAAACGTAAATGTATTTTATTGGGATTTTATGTGATAGACCAACACAAAGTGGCGCATAATTGTGAAGTGGAAGGAAAATGATAAATGGTTTTCAAATTTTTTTACAATATCTGAAATGTGTGGCATGCATTTGTATTCAACCGCCTTTACTGTGATACCCCTAACTAAAATCTAGCGGAACCAATTAGAGTCCACCTATGTGTAATTTAAAGAGGAAGTAAACCCAGATGGGGTTTACTTCCTCTACATACCCCTGTAAATTAGAAGCATAATGGGCTACTATGCATCGCATAGTAGCCCATTATGTGCCACTTACCTGCAAACGAACCCAGCGACGTCCAGCGCTGTCCCCTGTGCTGGCGACGTCCATCTTCAGCCCCTTTTCCTTCCGGGGGCTGCGACTCCAGCTCCAGCTCGTGTGCATGCGCGCGGGAGCCGCCAGTCACGGCACAATCTCAGTGGAGAAATGGAACGGAGGCCATTTCTTCACTGCGCATGTGCCGAAATGACGTCGGCACATGCAGAACACTGCATATCTTCTGAACCGTGCAGGTTTGGGAGATATGCAGGGCACCTATAGGTAAGCCTTATTCTAGGCTTACCTGTAGGTTAAAGTGGTTGTCACGGTTGACAACCACTTTAATTTCAGTATAAATACAGTTGTTCTGTGAAGCCCTCAGAGGGTTGTTAGAGAACCTTAGTGAACAAACAGCATTATGAAGGCCAAGGAACACTCCAGACAGGTCAGGGGTAAAGTTGTGGAGAAGTTTAAAGCAGGTTTAGGTTATAAAAAAAATATCCCAAGCTTTGAACATCTCATGGAGCACTGTTAACTCCATCATCCGAAAATGGAAAGAGTATGGCACAACTGCAAACCTACCAAGACATGGCCGTCCACCTAAACTGACAGGCCAGGCAAGGAGAACATTAATCAGAGAAGCAGCCAAGAGGTCCATGGTAACTCAGGAAGAGTGTCAAGAAGAAAGCCATTGTTGAAGAAAGCCATAAGGAGTCCAATTTGAAGTTTGCGGGAAGCCATGTGGGGGACACAGCAAACATGTGGAAGAAGGTGCTCTGGTCAGATGAGACCAAAATTGAACTTTTTGGCCTAAAAGCAAAACGCCATGTGTGGTGGAAGACTAACACTGCACATCACCCTGAACATACCATCCCCACCGTGAGATATGGTGGTGGCAGCATCATGTTGTGGGGATGCTTTTCTTCAGTGGGGACAGGGAAGCTGGTCAGAGTTGATGGGAAGATGGATAGAGCCAAATACTGGGGAATCTTAGAAGAAACCTGTTAGAGTCTGCAAAAGACTTGACTGGGGCAGATGTTCACCTTCCAGCAGGACAACGACCCTAAACATACAGCCAGAGCTACAATGGAATGGTTTAGCTAAAAGCATATTCATGTGTTAGAATGGCCCGGTCAAAGTCCAGACCTAAATCCAATTGAGAATCTGTGGCAAGACTTGAAAATTGCTGTTCACAGACGCTCTCCATCCAATCTGACAGAGCTTGAGCTATTTTGCAAAGAATGGGCAAACATGTCACTCTCTAGATGTGCAAAGCTGGTAGAGACATCCCCAAAAAGACTTGCAGCTGTAATTCCAATGAAAGGCGGTTCTAGAAAGTATTGACTTAGGGGGCTGAATACAAATGCACGCCACACTTTTCACATATTTATTTGTGTAGGCAATGGCCCCCTTAGGGGGGGCTGAGTGTTGTGGTTCATTTGCTCACACTACCCTCAATCACATCCATACCGCACCTGGAGTCACAGAACAGGCTGGTACTTTGGTTTTGTTTGTTTTATTAGGGGATTGAACTTGGATGGGGATTAGGGGTGTTATGGGATGCCCATAGAATAAGTTGCAAACTTGCACAGGACCACTTTATACAGCTCCGTATATACCTCTCCTATTGTCCTCCAGCACACTACTTGATTCTCTATACTCCGGTTCCTGTCTCCAGCACATTACTTGCTCCAGGCCCAGAAGGAAATTTACTAGGCCTTCTCCATTCTTCCAGCCTGACTAGCACTTGGTGAGGCCTGCCATGCTGCGTGCAAAACCTCAGGACCACCCATTACAGGTAGGTACAGTTGATCTCCTAGTGTGTAGGTACACTGATGTGCTAGCCGGCCCGATGGACTACTATTCCCAGTCTATCCTCTTACTCCAGGCCCTGTCAACCACTCCAGCTGCGCTGGCCTTCTCCACTGTCACCATGACACCACAGTACCTTACCGACTTCTGCATCCTTCCCAGATTGTCTCTCACCCCAATCCCCTCCAGCATGCCTCTACAGCTTCCCAGGGTGTGTGCCACTCACACACCAACCGGTGGACTCCTGACTGAGCCTCTCCAGTAGCGCTGTCTGTTGCTCTCCTACTCCTTTGTGCTGCTCCAGAATCTCTCTCCTCTCCTCCTGGATGCACCCAAGCCCAGGCCTCAAGGTCACCCCCCCCCCAGACTGGGGGCTCCCCTCCCGGGTGAGGCCTCAGCAACCTCAGCTACATTCCAGCTCCAGCTCTTCCACCCAAACTCCCAGATTGGGCTGACCCTTGAATAATGAGGCCTGCCCCCCGGCCAATCCAGACCCACTTTCCAAGGGGAGCTACATTTGTAAAAAAAAAATCAAAAACCATTTATCATTTTTCTTCCACTTCATAATTATATGTCACTTTGTGTTGGTCTATCACATAAAATCCCAATAAAATACATTTACGTTTTTGGTTGCAACATGACAAAATGTGGAAAAAATTTAAGGGGTATAAATACTTTTTCAAGGCACTATAATAATAACAAAATATAAACTAAAATAATAATAATAATAATAAAAAATAGTATAATATTAACAAAAAATAAAACAGCACGAAAATAACAAAAAAAAATAAAATAACATAATAACAAAAAAAACAACATAATAACAAAAAATAAAATAACACAATAATAACACAATTAAAACCAATGTAGCCATGTGCTCCCTTGGGAGTGGCTAGTAGTTGTGGTTCACCTTATAGCTGCCCTCAATCACACCATATATCACACATCCGGAGACACTGACCAGGCCGACTCTTGTTTTTGTTGTTTTATTTAGGGGAAATAATTTGGATGGGGAAAAGGGGTGACTGTGGGATGCCCCCGAAATTATTGTACACGACTTTCATATACAGTCCTGTATATGCACACTTGCACTGCAGACTATCCTTCTGCAGACTGTTACTCCTCACAACTCTCCAGCACTTAGCTTTGCTGACCGTTTCTCCTACAGTTCTCTCTCCAGCACTGTACTTGCAGATTATCACTCCTCCACTTCTTTCCAGCACATCACTTGGTTTCCAGTTTGAAAGGAATTAATCAGGCTTCTCTGCTCCTTTCTCTTCACCGTGGTTATCACGTGGTGAGGCCTACACTGCGTCAGCAGGACCTCAGGATCACCCATTACAGGCCAAGGATCACGGGCCCCTGAATATGTAGCTAAGTACTTTGGTGCTAGCCGGGCCTTTGATTGACTACAACTCCCAGCCCATCCCTCTTCCAGGTCCCACTGAACCGCTTTCTTCTCAGTGACACTCCTTCCCCTGACTGGCTCCCAAGGCTTCCACAGACTGTCCACTATTCCTCTCCCAGCCTGCTGCAGCATTTTCTCCTCCAGCTCCAAGGGTCCGTCACTCACCGACTCCAGTGGAACACTTCAAAGTCTCTCAGTAGCACCTCTGCTGCACTCCTGTTCCCTTGTGCGACTTCAGGAATCACCTCCACTCCTGGTTGCTCCCGAACCTCCAGGCCTCAAGGGCTTCCTCCCAGGTAGAGTCCACCACAGCACCTCCTGCTACATCTTCAGACTTCCACCTCCAACAACTCCTCACAGATTGGGCTGACTCTTGAGTATTTAAGGAGGCCTGCCCCCTGCCAATCCTGCTTGGGGATAGGTCAGGGCTCCTTAGAACACTTCAGATGGCTCCACCTATCTCCTAGGTCTCTGAGCAGAAACCCTCCTCCAGGTTTCTAGAAAGAAGTGGGAGGTTCTGGTGACCTCATCTGTCAAGTCCACTCAATTCTCCCTGAGCCACTCCTCCTGGCCCAGATCAAAATATTCAGGCCTGCACATACAGTCAGGCCTGATTAAATTTTGCCTCTCCTAGCAAAACCCTTTTACAAAAGCGCACCTATACTATGGGAGTGCTACACCAATAATTAATAAAAAATAAACTAAAACACAACATAGAAATACAAAATAATAATGATGGAAATTAATTGATTATGCCAACACAGATCTGCTTCCGTGCTTAACGTGGTAAGAAACCTTTAGGAAGGCATAGAGACTGGCGGGATTACCAGGAAATTAGTGTGGAATCAATCGAATATATAAATAAAATGAACCAATATTTCGATTATGAGGGGCACTGCAATGTAATCAAAAAGTTTTACTTTTAAGGTTAAAATCCCTTTAAAGAGACCCTGTGGCCAACCCATTCATTTTAACAACAATCCTCCCATAAGACTAGAGGTAAGTTAGACATAATGTATGCATTTGATTTACTGGTAAAAGCCTCCTTTGTGTAGACCTGAAACTATTGCTGGGCGCTGCCAGTGACTCTCTGTAGTATTACCCTTTGCTCTGACCCCGTGACACTAATGACATCATTTCTTATAATCCAGTCTATTCAAGTCCCCACCAAGCCACTCCCTCTAACGCGTTTCACCCACATAGGGCTTCATCATACTCCCTGTACCAGATCCAGGCAGGTTTTCACACGCATCCTTACCTTGCCAGGTATAAGCCCCGGGAGCTCCAAAGTATAACATGTTGTCGATGAATCCTCCGCTGATGCCCATCTGGCACATGCCCGTTTTGTCCAGATCAGTGTTCACATTGCACATCTCATTGTGGTACGTCTGCCATTCATCCTGACTGTTGTATAACAGGTCGTTTCCCCGCACGTAGCACTTGCCAATCATCCTGTAATTTTCTTCTCTAGTGCCCAGGACGACCTGTACTGATGTGTATCGATGGGCACACACCTGGTAATAGAGAAATTAATTCATTAATATTTCAAAGTGACTTTCAATAACATTTATAAAAAAAAAGGACCCTTGCCATTTCCAATCAGAATTGAAGAGAGAGGGGCAGCCAGTGCGCCCAAAGCCCACCCAGTTGTGTGACAATAGCAAAAGAATATTTGCTACTGTAACACTGATTCTCCTCCCAGCCAATTAATTAATTCAAAGCACTTGAAATTGACTGGTATCATCCTCCTGTACAACTGGGCTCAGAATGCGAGAGGAAGAAGCAGGACAAGCAGCCAATCAGTTCACATGCTGATAGGAGAAGAGTGACACAGAGATAATCTCATCACTGTGCTGATTTTCCTTCACTGTACATTCACAGACTGTGGGCGGTCCATGACAGCCTGGGCGAAGAGGGTTGAACATTGCTGGAAGACTAGTGGCAAAAAGGGAGTACTGCTGGTGACAGCTTTAGATGGAAAGTCAGTATTGTAGCATTGCAGCAAAAAAACTGCATTTTTAAAAATGGATTTTGGCTGCAGTTCTGCTTTAACTGTAGTAATTTCCCCTACCTGGCTGCACTGTATAAATCTCAGGACTGGCTGGACAGAACTACAAACCCTCTGACAAGCAAAACAGCTCCAGTATATAAGAATTGAATTTGTTTTTAGTTGTCTGCCTGGTGTTCAGCAGACTGCAGTATTATTTGCTATATAATACATTTTAAGTTTTTTTAGTACTGTTCCATTCCAGTATCCCAGAATGCTTCACTCCTGCCTTGCATGCCAATGTTTTTAGCACTCTGTACGTGTATCTCCATTAATCAAAAACCTATTTTACAAATTAGAAGCACAGAAAAGACAGATCCCTGAATTCACACTTTGTTAATTGCAGAGTGTGTTGTCCATGCCAGCTATTTCCATGACTGTGCAGAAAAGGAAAGAGACGGAATGCTTCAGAAATACCAATTATCCCAAAAACAATATCTACAAGATCTTCTTTATAGACATTTAATTTGCCTGTTGCTGATCAAAGCTTTTTACTCTTCATTCATCCTTATTATTAGACATGCCTACTGCTATGGAAAACAAGAGGATGACCCCCAAACAGAGGAAGGTCTTATATCCATATAAGGAAAGCTCAATCATCAACCAATCGGAATCTCCCTTTTCAGTTTGTAATGCAGTGTAGGAGAATTGAAGAGAGCATCTCATTCGCTGCTCTTGGGGAATCATCATCAGGGATTTTGATCTTGAGCTGGGCTGCGTTCAGACGTTACCCTATACAGGTGCACATCCTTTTATACAGGCGCCGCCATTTTCTGTCATCAGCTATGGTATATGGTTATTTTCCAACCTGAACAATTCTGCATAACTGTTACTCTTAACCATATGCTGATCAGGTCTTTTCTGGAACGTTATGTTTACAAGTTTAAATTAGTATTTTTTGCTAGAAAATTACTTAGAACCCCCAAACATCATATATTTTTTCTAGCAGAGAACCTAGAGAATAAAATGGCGATCGTTGCAATATTTAATGTCACACTGCATTTGCACAGCGGTCTTTCAAATGCAATTTTTTGGGAAAAAATACACTTAAATGAATTTAAAAAAAAAACCACACTATTTACCCCAATTTTTTGTATAACATGAAAGATGATGTTATGCCGAGTAAATAGATACCTAATATGTCATGCTTTAAAACTGCAATTTAACATCACGGAATGGCAACAAACGATGGTACTTAACCACTTCAACACCGGACACTTTCACCCCCTTTCTTCCTAGGCCAATTTTCAGCATTCAGTACTGTAACATTTTTGAATGACAATTGCGCGGTCTTGCAATGCTGTACTCAAACAACATTTTTACCATTTTTATGAGACAGATAGAGCTTTCTTTTGGTGGTATTTAATCACCACTGAGTTTTTCTATTTTTTGCTAAAAAAACGAAAACCCCCCCCCCCCCAAAAGTAGTTACTTCCTGTCTTTAATGAATAAATCTTTTAAACATTGTCTTTGTTTCTGAAAAAAAAAAAGTTTTAAAACCCCCCCCCCCCCAAAAGCAAAAAAATCGTTTTTTATCTTTTTGAGTCACCACTAATTTATGGTGGTTTTCTTTCGAGATAGACAGAGTATTTTTACCATTTTTACAACAAACTCATGTCGTAACGTTCTGGCGCGTTAACAGTAAGTTTTTACAATGTCATGACTTACGACTTTTAACCGGATCCTTCTTTCCCCCACTTTCACAGGCCACAAC
>BLSH010254407.1:642864-656156 GCA_018402905.1 Glandirana rugosa
CCCCCCCCCCCCCCCCCCCCACGGAGCTAAAAAAAAAAAAGTAAAATAAAATAATACAAATAAAAAACTACTGACACCGTCAACTGCCCTACTGACACCACTGCTCTACTGACATCATCCACTCCCAACTAACACCATCCACTGCCCTACTAATACTGTCCATGTTTTAAAACATTTGGGGTGCACACCCTAATGCAATAGGCTGCGCACACCTATGTTTCCCAGATTTGGGCTTTACATCCTGAGGGGGGAAAGTCACATTTTATTTTGTGAGTAGCACCTTCACCTCCTCCTAAAGCCAATACCAAGTCCAGGATTTACAAAGCAATTCTGAGCTCTAGCAGGCAGGGGATGGGGATCTGATGTCACACACTGCACAGCATACAGCAGGGAGCTGAGTGTAATCTGAAACCTGAGTGGAGGGAATGGATACACCTCTTCTATGCAGTCTGATAGGGAAACATGCACAGCTGAGGCTGTCAATCACATGTTGTATGCTAGAGGGGGGTGGGGCCATCCCTCAGGACCCCTTGGTGTCGGCAAAACTGTCAGAAGTGACTTATACAGATAGCAAAGGAATGAGAGAGAAGACAGAAATGACACTTTGTACTTTGGAGTGAGGAAAGTACACACTATAGAAGGGTGTGCTTTGTTCAGTTTTCATGTCCGAGGTTTACAAGCACTTCAAATCTACAAAAACCATACAAGAAGACAACATACAGTTGGATTGTTGTCTTCAAGGGGATGGTCTAAATCAGGGATCTCCAAAACTACGGCCCTCCAGCTGTCACGTCCCATGAGGCATTGTAAAACCATGACATTCACAGACATGACTAGGCATGATGGGAATTGTAGTTCTTGAACAACTGGAGGGCCATCGTTTGGAGACCCCTGGTCTAAATCTAAAAATAGCTTGAAAGGGGGTGTGGCTTATTCAGGATGGGCGTCGCTCTGGTGGATGTGGTTGACTAGCCCAGAGCAGGGTTGCTGAGACTGAGGGCGGGGCTGAGACTGAGGGCAGGGCTAGGAGGTGTGTTCCTTTAAATGACTTAAAGGAGCACACCACCCTAGCGCAACTCATCCCGCTATTAAAGACAAGGAACACCTCTAAGCTCCAGCATCCGCCATCCTTACAAATGGTCTTAGTAGCCCAGATCTGCCAGATTACTGTGTCAGACTGGGCACGTGGGAGAAATAGAAGAAGTCAGGATTTGAAAGACGGCTCATATATAGGGAGCATTCCATGCATTACAGTAATAAAGTCAGATTTACATTAGTGAATTCTTACCTAACCCAGGCCAGGAATATAGAATAAACATATCTGTCATTTATCTATATCATCATTACTACATTTTGCTTGAATTAAACAAGCAGAGACTCATTTTATAAGCTAGAGATTCCAGTAGAGATATCTCCCCCTTGTAGCTCCCACTACACAGGTCTAACCTTAACCCCTTTATGACAGTAATATGCATACATGAGCAGGGCGGGCTCCTGATGACATCAGCACTGTATAGCCAATCAGGATCCAAACTCGCCCATTGAGATCAATGGAGCCGCACTGCAACTGTGGGCCAGCTTGGCTCCCAGCTTCAGCACCGTCCCACAATGTAAAATTGCCTTTTTAATTGACAAAAAAACCCAACAGGAGTTAGGAGGTGGCAGTAGTACCCACTGAACACCTGCCAGCTTTTGCTATGCGTTATACTGTGATATCATGTAAGGTAGGGGGGCACCACAGGGAGATTGGGGGAGGGAATTTGTTTCGGGAGGGGGAATTCGGGGGTGGGGGGGTGTCAGGGGGTGTCAGGGGGTAAGAATTGTACTAGGATGGAATATCTGGGGAGGTGTACTATACTAGGAGGGGTGATTTGAGGGGATTTATGAAGAGATTTTGTGCTACAAGGGGGGGGGGGGGGAATTTGTGCTAGAAAAGGTAATATGGTGGTGGGGGGGATTTGTGCTAAAATCTGAATTTTTTGGGGGGGGGGGGGGATTTATGCTAGTAGGGATGATTATGGGATATTTGGAGTGGGGTGGGGGGATTTGTGCTGGAGGTATATCGGGAGAGAGAGGATTTGAGCTGGGAGGGGTTGGGTAAATATTTGTGCCAGGAGGGGGGATTTCAGCAGGGGGTGGATTTGTACTGGGAGGAAGGGGGATTTATGCTTAGGGGGGAGATTAGTGCTCGCCTTTTTTTTTGGGGGGGGGGTTTGCTGACGCATAATCATTCATCTTGAGGGGTGGCACAATTTGGCAGGTTTGCCCTGGGCTCTATGTGACCATGTCCTGGCACTGACTGCCAGTGTGAAAGAGCCCTTATATTGTGAAAACTAAAAAAACTTTTTGGCACGCCTACCTTGCAGCATTGGGGTCCATGGTTCAAATTCTGGCTAAGATCCCATCTGCATGGAGTTGTTCTCCCTGTGCTCGTGTAATTTTCCCCTGGGTACTGAAATTCCCTCCAAAGCTCCAATGCTGGTAGGGTAATTAGCTCCTCTCTAAATTGGTGCTAGTATAGGTGTACAGATATCACACGTCGGTCCCGGGCACCATTTAAGTTTAAGGGTTGATGGAAGACCAAGCCTCTACCTCACCAAAAACTTGCCAAAGGATTCTAAGGAAAAAGGCTTTCAAGGGCATCAGTCATGGTGTTCAGGGAGCTGGCTGTGATCACACAGATATCACATACCCACCTATTATTTCACCCCATTGATATACATTATCTCATAAAAGTGAGTACACCCCTCACATTTTTGTAAATATTTTATTCTATCTTTTCATGTGACAACACTGAAGAAATGACACTTTGCTACAATGTAAAGTAGTGAGTGTACAGCTTGTATAACAGTGTAAATTTGCTGTCCCCTCAAAATAACTCAACACACAGCCATTAATGTCTAAACCGCTGGCAACAAAGGTGAGTACATCCCTAAGTGAAAATGTCCAAATTGGGCCCAATTAGCCATTTTCCCTCCCTGGGGTCGTGTGACTCATTAGTGTTACAAGGTCTCAGGTGTGAATGGGGAGCAGGTGTGTTAAATTTGGTGTTATCGCTCTCACTCTCTCACACTGGTCATTGGTATTTCAACATGGCACCTCATGGCAAAGAACTCTCTGATGATCTGAAAATGAATTGTTGTTCTACACAAAGATGTCCTAGGCTATAAGAAGATTGCCAAGACCCTGAAACTAAGCTGAAGCACAGTGGCCAAGGCCATACAGTGGTTTAACAGTTTGACAGGTTCCACTCAGAACAGGCCTCGCCATGGTCGACCAAAGAAGTTGAGTTCACGTGCTCAGTGTCATATCCAGAGGTTGTCTTTGGGAAATAGACATATGAGTGCTGCCAGCATTGCTGCAGAGGTTGAAGAGGTGGGTGGTCAGCCTGTCAGTGCTCAGACCATACACTGCACACTGCATCAAATTGGTCTGCATGGCTGTCGTCCCAAAAGGAAGCCTCTTCTTAAGATGATGCACAAGAAAGCCCACAAACCGTTTGCTGAAAACAAGCAGACTAAGGACATGGATTACTGGAACCATGTCCCGCGGTCTGATGAGACCAAGATAAACTTATTTGGTTCAGATGGTGTCAAGCGTGTGTGGCGGCAACCAGGTGAGGAGTACAAAGACAAGTGTGTCTTGCCTACCATCAAACATGGTAGTGGGAGTGTCATGGTCTGGGGCTGCATGCATGGGCGTCCGCAGGTAGGGGCAAAGGGGGGCAATTGCCCCCCCCTGGAATCAGGGGCTCCCCACAAGGTCCTTATCCTCTTGAGCCATGTATGCAGTTTCAGACCTTCTCCTGTAGTATGTTTGCAGTCTCTGACCATCTCTTGTACTATGTCTGCAGTCTCTGACCATCTCTTGTACTATGTCTGCAGTCTCTGACCATGATAATGTGATAATGACATTGTCGAAAAGGGGCAGAGCATGGGTGACCTTAAAATGATGCCCCCCCCTGAAAAAAGTTCTGTGGACACCCATGGCTGCATGAGTGCTGCCGGCGCTGGGGAGCTACAGTTCATTGAGGGAACCATGAATGCCAACATGTACTGTGACATACTGAAGCAGAGCATGATCCAATCCCTTCGGAGACTGGGCCGCAGGGCAACATTCCAACATGTAAGACCCCAAACACACATCCAAGACAACCACTGCCTTGCTAAAGAAGTTGAGGGTAAAGGTGAGGGACTGGCCAAGCATGTCTCCAGACCTAAACCCTATTGAGCAACTGTGGGGCATCCTCAAGCAGAAGTTGAAGGAGCGCAAGGTCTCTAACATTCACCAGCTCTCTGATGTCGTCATGGAGGAGTGGAAGAGGACTGCAGTGGCAACCTGTGAAGCTCTGGTGAACTCCATGCCCAAGAGGATTAAGGCAGTGCTGGAAAATAATGGCGGCCACATAAAATATTGACACTTTGGGCCCAATTTAGACATTTTCACTTAGGGGTGTACTCACTTTTGTTGCCAAGGGTTTTTATTATATTATTATTATTATACAGGATTTATATAGTGTCAACAGTTTGCGCAGCGCTTTACAAAATGAAGGCAGACAGTACAGTTACATCACCGCTTGGTACAAGAGGAATCAGAGAGCCCTGCTTGTTAGAGCTTACAATCTAAGAAACGGTTTAGACATTAATGGCTGTGTGTTGAGTTATTTTGAGGGGACAGAAAATTTACACTGTTATACAAGCTGTACACTCACTACTTTACATTGTAGCAAAGTGTCATTTCTTCAGTGTTGTCACATGAAAAGATAGAATAAAATATTTACAAAAATATAAGGGGTGTACTCACTTTTGCGAGATACTGTATCTAGATCCTCATGAGCTGTTGGTCCCCCTTCTGTTCCCTACACGGGGCATTGCCCAGAGCATACAACCACATGACCCAATCTGCTCAATCGGAATATTTACTAAAAGTTCTACTGATACTCATATCAAAGTCACATGATTGCCAAAACTTACTTTCCTGGTCGATAGAAACGCGGAAACAGTCGTTCTTTGACATGGTGATAGGGCACGCATAGAGGGCACCGGTCCGGTTCACTTTGACACCAGAGGGCGCTGCGTCCTGCGGAGCTCCCGCCAGAAGCCTGCAATAGACATTCAATTGGATTGATTAGTACATTTGAATTTAGGATCACGTGAAATATACTGTACAGGTCATAGGAAAACAAAACGACAATGCAACATGATTCACAATCTGCAGCTTACTTTATAACAGACATGTTATTGCAACATTACTGATCATTTGTACATATTAAATACAAAGTAGCAAATTATAACCACCGTATACCTGATATACTCAATGGGTGTAAGGTTTCGTTTTTTCAGGCTGCTCAAAGGGGGGACTACATACAATAACCCTAAATGTGTGTCAATATTGTTAAGAAATAGAAGATGATGAGTAAACCGATACCAAACATGGCAAGAATCTAAATTGCATGGCGACAAAATATGGCACCTACATTTTTTCATAGGTGACAATATAAAAGCCTTTACAAAGCAGAGTTCATCCTGAATTACGGCCCTGGAAATATTGCTTTCGCTCTGACGTTTGCGGTGAAACCTCACGTGTGTGGCGCTTGTGCTCCGTATAAATGCGTTTGCATGTAATTATTTTTAATATCATTATTATACGGCAGGGGTCTTGAAACGTTCTAAACAAAGGGAGAGTTTACCGTCTTTCAGACTTCTGTGGCCAATGGGAGTAGAAAATGTCCTGGTGTCAGTGGAAATAAGCAATCTTTGGTGTCAGTGGGAGGCATTGGGCCCCATCAGGGCCTGTGCTACCACTAGGCAAACTAGGCAGCCACCTAGGGCCCACTGCTGCCTAGGGGTGCCCGGCCGCTGGTTTCCCTCCGTGTCTGCTTGCTCTGCAGCATGTAACTAATTCAGTCTCACGCAGCTGCTCTGTCCGACTGGTAGTGTATTTAGAGGTACAGCACTGGAGCCAGCGCTAAAGGAAGCAGAGCCGATGCTTCCTGTATAGCGCCGCCTCCTGTTACATGGGCAGGGTAAAGGGGGTGAAGTCAGGGGTGGAGCCAATGGTGGCGTCAAAATGAGGTTTCGCCTAGCGTGTCAAAAATCCTTGCACCAGCCCTATGTCCCATTGTTGGTGTCATTGGGAGGAATTGAGCCCCACGAGTGGTGTCAATGGGCCCCATTGTTGGTGTCATTGGCAGGAATTTGGCACCATGATTGGTGTCAATGGGCCCCATTGTTGTTTTCATTGGGAGGAATTGGGCCCCATGATTGGTGTCAATGGGCCCCATTGTTGGTGTCATTGGGAGGAATTGGGCCCCATGATTGGTGTCAATGGGCCCCATTGTTGGTGTCATTGGGAGGAATTGGGCCCCATGATTGTTGTCAATGGGCCCCATTGTTGTCATTGGGAGGAATTGGGCCCCATGATTGGTGTCAATGGGCCTCATTGTTGGTGTCATTGGGAAGAATTGTACCCCATCATTGGGGGGAATCACATGCATTACATGTGGGCATTACCTACAGCAAATGCAACCTGCTTATCAACGTCCAGGCTGACACCCACTCATGAAGGCATTTTTATATTTGCATAACTCCTCCCAAGACCCAGCCCACTGCTTGCATCAAGAGGTAGGCTGTACTGATGTTTTCAGGGAGCTATGCCCAGCCCCACCCATCAGCCATGATCTGCATGCATTGCATAGAGAAGCACAGACACCCAGTGATCAGGATTCAAATACGGTAGGTAATGAAAAAAAAATGTTTAATATAAAAAAATTGAAATTTAAATGAGTAAATCTTTGAAGAAGGTTCAGCTCAGACAACCAGGTCTAGGTGTAATAATCTGCTGATGTGGTGGAAATCCATTGACTCCAAGTGCAGTTTATTATGGGAACACTGGCGGGGGGAATGCCAGGGCTGCATTCTTGCTGGATAATCTATGTGTCTTTCTGCAGCATTTCATTTGGTCGCTCCCACTCCTGTCTTCCTCCTCCTCATTCTTCTCTCCCTCATATCCTATGCAGTGTTTACATCGAGGTGGTCTGCTTTCCATCATCAGAGGGGGAGTTTTCTGCACACATACCTGCACATTACACACCATCTCATTCATCACTACAGACAGCTGAGCTCATCTTCACCATTCATGTGCATGGCTTAGCCTTGGGCAACCTCTGGATCTCCAGCTGTTGTGAAGCTATGAGTCCAAGCATGGTCGTTAGCGAACGTCTGGCGGGCCACACTAGAGAGGCCTGAAGCTTCAAATAGGTATAGCTCTGTTTATATCAGATAAATACATTCCAGGCGCATCAAACGGCGGCATGGAAAGTTGGGTTTCTTTAGAAAACAGCCACAGCTGCTGAGTAGAAAAGCCTGTCCCCTGCCACCATACTGCCAAGAAGGGCCCTTGCTCTCTGTGTGGCAGCAGCAGTCTCTCTGCTGAGGTCCAACATGCCCCTTGAGCAACCTGCAGCTATCAGCTCCATCCCTGCCTGCTTTGACGCACTGCACCTGGCGGCACAGGTTGCTCACAATCAGGGGTAGGCAACCTGCGGCCCTCCAGCTGTTGTAGAACTACATTTCCCTTGAGGCATTGCAAGGCTGACGGGTACAATTACTCCCAGAGGCATGATGGGACTTGTAGTTTTGCAACAGCTGGGGGGCTGCAGGTTGCCTACCCCTGCTCACAATTTGACTTTTTTGGCCAGGCTTATTATACCCATGATATGACCCTTTAACTACCTCCAGTCCGGGGCCTGGCATCACTATTTTTTGCTGGAAAATTAATTAGAACCCCCAAACATTATACATTTTTTAGCAGAGACCCAAGAGAATAAAATGGCGGTTGTTACAATTTTTTATGTCACACGGTGTTTGCGTATCATTTTTTCAAACGCATATTTTCGGGGAAAAAATAAAATTTTTAACAAAATGATTAATGCAAAAAAGCACAATACATAACCCAATTTTTTTATAAAATATTAAAGATGATGCCACGTTGAGTAAATAGATACCAAACATGTAAACATGTCACGCTTCAAAATTGCGCATGCCCACGCAACAGCGTCAAACCACGGACATTTTACTATATATAGACAATGCTTTAAAAGCCTTTACAGGTTACCACGTTAAATCTGGAGAGGAGGTCTGGTGCTAGAATTACTGCCTATGATCTGACATTTGCGGCGATACCTCACATGTGTAGGATGATCGCTGTTTGTGTTTGTGTGGGACTGACACACGCGTTCGGCTTTGGCGGCGAGACGGGGCTACTTTTTTTTTAAAATTCACTTTATTTTTTGTTATTTTTACGCTATCACTTTATTATTTTCTTTTTTAAATCACTTTTATTGCTGTCACAAGGAATGCAATCATCCCTTGTGACAGCAATAGGGACGTGACAGGTCCTCTTTATGGAGGGATCTGCAGTTTATAAGACCCCAAGTCTCTCCACTGCATTTAAAAGTGTTGAAAACGCCAAGATCAGCGGTTCTGAATGTTTTCTATTATCTAAAAATGGCGCCAATTGTTTCCGAGTAAACTGGAAGTGATGTCATGTCATCTATTATGAACAGCCAATCAAAACCGATTCTGGCTTTGTCCGGCTGTCCGGTCAGCTGGTGGACGCGCTGGCTGGTCGCTCGTGTCTCCCAGTGGAAAGGGAGAGCCTGAGAGAGTTTCGGAAGGCGGCGGGAGGGGGGGGGCATCCCTTCCTGCTGCTTGCAACAGCACTTGAGCGGCTGGTGAGCCACTCCAATCGCTATTATAAGAGAGACAACCGCCAGTTCTAAAAAAGAGTACCAGGCATCATCCCAGGACCCCTTGATAAAGTCACGTGGCCTGTGACGAAACGCGTCGGAGGGAGCCTGTAATGTCAATACGCACTGGAAGGAGATTAGGACCTGTAGGTGCAGCAGCCGAGGAATACGCAGACGCTTGGGGGGTTGCAGGAGTACCATGCACCCCAGTTGTGACTGAGTGTATTGCCTGAGTGCACCGGAGGCTGTGCACATATAAATGTGAGTGCAATCATCTTCTTTTTTAATAAAGTATCATTTTTAAAGCAATAAAGCACTATCCAGTTCCTCTCTATCCACATGCTTATACTGGAATCATGCCTAACTGTGATGAATGAGAACCTAAGGATAATCCCAGGATAACTACCGGAAGTGGTTAAAGTGGCTGTAAACCCTTACATATACCCAGTGAAGTGGCTGACCTCAGGTGATACACAGATGGAAAAACCCTCCTACATAAGTTGTACCTGTTTATCTTCTCTTCTCTACATCTGTTCAAAGAGTTGAATTTATAAAGCTGGTCTGAGCTGGCAAAAAAAGGGGGCAAAGAGCTGAAGCTACACTCTGCAGAGCTCAGTGAGGTGAACTCTGAGAGCTGATTGGAGGGAGGAACACACAGGAACAGAGCTGAGACGGTCAATCCGCTGGAGATCCCTCCCCTGTCACCATTTTTTTCTTGGTATTGGAAAACTTGTCAGAAGTGATTCATGCTGATAGCAGAGAAATGAAGGAACAGACAGAAACAACACTTAGTGCTCTGCTTTGAAACAGGTACACACTATAGAGGGATATGCTTTGTTCATATTTCATGTCTGAGGTTTACAACCTTTCATATGGGCAGCTAGGGGGCAGTAAAAACAGGTGGTTGATCGGCAGTTGGTGCCCCTCGGAGGAGAACATATTGCACGGGACAATTTAACGGGACATGCAGTTTGAGAGGCGGAGCCACCCGCCACAACTTGCCACAATCTCCCATGTAAGTGAATTGGGGTCACACCTCTTAAATGTTTGGCTCGCAGTTGCGACGTAGCAATGTAAAAAGTGTCCTTCGGCAATAATGAAAAAAAAAAGACCTCTGAAGGCGGCACTATACTACATACAAACCTCCTGAAAAGCGACCCAGCATTGATTATTTTTTAGAGTAAGGAAACACTACCAGTAGCATGAAAGGAGCCTAATGCTCACCATACACTTTACAATCTGGCCATACAATCTCCATACAATCTTCATTCTTTAGTTCTCCCAAAACACCTAAACTATCCTGTTTGTTACCCCACCAGAGAGAATTCTCACTGTTTCCTGTCCTGCATTGTAGTGAAAAGGGAACACAGAGCAGGCGTTCTTTCAATCTAACATTCGGTAGCACTATCATTGCATTGGAAATTTTCCAGTGAATGTTAACATTTTTCCGATTGTTTTCAATATTGTGTATTGTAATATTGTTTCCTTGTAACACACTGTAATGCGTTGGCGTGCATTTTACATACGTTGTATTTGTTCCCTTTTTTTTCCTTGTTTGCTCTGCAGTGCGATGCGTTATGCTCGTTTGCGTGCGTTGAACGCATTGCGTTGAAATAAAAGTAGTGCATTCCGTACTTATTAAATGCAAAAACGCAACGCCGCTGTGAACTGCAGTCATAGGGAACCGTTATTTTGTGGTTGCCATGCGTTGGGAATGCGCTCACAAACGCACCCTAGCACAGGTCTGTCTTATGAGTGATTTTTATTGTGCCATTGGCCCTATGAAGGGTTAATGATCCCAATAATCTCAGCGGCGGTGGGTAACGGTGAAAGCTGGTGCTGTGACTAATAGCAGGAGGCTGACTACCTGCATGTCTGGAATGCCAGGATAGGGAAGGAGGTGATTCAGAGGAAATGGCAGAGAACGCTCAGCACGCCACACCCAGCATGACACACAGCGGGCAATGCCAAGCTCCATTCAGGCTCCAGCACAATGACGAGCTCTGGCAGGTCACATGGCGGCGGTGCCAAGCTTCAATGACACAGAATACTACACCGAGGAAGGCACTCAGTGCCAGGATACTCAGACCTTCTTCTACTCAATGACAAGTGGGAACACACAGCCAACCGCACCACAGTATGGCCCTGCCAGGCTTCTGAGTGATGTGTATACACCACCTGTGCCAAAGCACACCCTCCATACCACAACATGACACTGATGGAGAACACCACACTGCAAATCATTAGCAAGGAAACCACAGGCAGCACAGAAGGCGTAGTTGATTGGGTGGGGGGGGGACAGGCAGTATAAAAGTGGCAGTTGATGGTGGGAAAAGGCAGTACAGAAGGGGCAGTGGAGGGTAGGGACAGGCAGTACAGGGGAACAGTTGATGGTGGGGACAGGCAGTACAGAAGTGGAAGTTGATGGTGGGGACAGGCAGTACAGAAGGGGCAGTGGAGGGTAGGGACAGGCAGTACAGGGGAACAGTTGATGGTGGGGACAGGCAGTGCAGAAGTGGAAGTTGATGGTGGGGACAGGCAGTACAGAAGTGGCAGTGGAGGGTAGGGACAGGCAGTACAGGGGAACAGTTGATGGTGGGGACAGGCAGTACAGAAGTGGAAGTTGATGGTGGGGACAGGCAGTACAGAAGGGGCAGCTGATGGTGGGGACAGGCAGTGCAGAAGTGGAAGTTGATGGTGGGGACAGGCAGTACAGAAGGGGCAGTGGAGGGTAGGGACAGGCAGTACAGGGGAACAGTTGATGGTGGGGACAGGCAGTACAGAAGTGGAAGTTGATGGTGGGGACAGGCAGTACAGAAGTGTCAGTTGATGGTGGGGACAGGCAGTACAAAAAGGGCAGTTGATGGTGGGGACAGGCAGTACAGAAGGGGCGCTAAGGGTGGGATGTGCCCCTCTAGGTTTTAGTTGTGCTCCCCCAGGTCTCTGAGAGTGCATCCACTGATCCATGAACCCATCTTAAGGGGAAACTTATGTAAGGGGGCACACTGACAGGGAAATTAATTTAAGGGGGCAATTGCTGTAAGTGGGCACTCTGATGGGGACTCTGATGTAAAAAGGGACTCTCATAGGGACACCTGATATAAGGGGGCACAGGTGTTGTTTATTCATCCTAACCTAGTGACAACCCAATACATAGTAATGTTCCCTGTACACTTCTGCATTGCCTCTATACTACCAATCAGACATTATTTCCAGGTTGCGACCCGTACAGAAGTGCGCCGGATGAACAAGAGAATACTAGTAGTTCCCTACCTCTGTGACAGACTGTCAGTCTTTTTACTGCACCCCCAGATCAGATAGGCTGAATCCAGCCCTAGGTGGCCAAAAGCATGCAAACAAGATAATTACAGTCCTGATCTGGGGGGTCTTTAATATATTGGCAGCAGGAGAGGGAATCATTTACTTTCTTATTGCATTTATCAACATTGCTTTAAGGTAGCACGGAAAAAACTGTTTATGACTGGAGATTGGCACAGAGCCAGCATGAAGAAATAGGTACACGCTTCCAATTAAACTTGGTTGACTATGTGCCAGTACAACCTCAGTTAGGGCTCCTCCCTTTGAAGATTCTCCCTCTGTAATAGAGTTTAGCTATAGACTACAAAGCCAGTTGAACACAGTAAGAGGAAGGTGGAAGAGGAAATGAAACATTGAGTTGTATGTGTAAATTTAAGCTTGAGCTATTGAGCTCTGTAAACAAAAATATATTTGTGAGTACAGGAAAGCTCAGAAAAAGTGCCCTCAAGCTCCAACTATGCAATAATCATATATAAAACACTCCGTATTTACAATAAAAAGTTATTTTTATTTTATTCTTTAGTCCTGTATATACAGAACCGCTTTTTATCTAAAAGCTGCAGAAAAACACGACTTCACCACATCTCCATTAGCTAATTTTCGTAAACAAAGGCAGCACAATAGGTCAGATAAGTTGACATGAGCTACTCAGTTTCGGTAATGGAAACATGAAGTGACCACCAAACTTAAAACAGACGTAAAAGCCGCTAATAAAAACCAAAGTTATATATTTAGAAGTTCCCACATTATCGCAGATCTCGTTCGGTGTGTAATGAGCTCTGCTGTGCATTTCGTGATTAAAAGCAGATAAAGTCTACAATGGAGAATTAAAGTGTATTTCAGGTCAGAATAAAAAAAAAAAAATTCAGCATATCCCTGAAATACATGCACGTTCCTCATGATTCATCCCTTTAATAATGCTGTAGGTACAGAAATAATAAACATGGATCTTCCAGTGTGCTTCGACTTTTGGCAATGCATCGCACCACAATACAACCTAGTGCGTTACCGTGTGCTGCATTGCGCTGAAATACATGTGCATTGGAGCTGCGTTGCAGTATGCTAATGCACTTAACGTTTGTTAGTGTTCGTTGCTGTAAGGTGCATTATCGCAGCATGCCGCAAAAGTATGAACGGGTTATTAAAATGGCTCTGTTAGCTTTTAGATTACATCTAACCAGCGCTTTCTTTTCAGCGGGAACGGGGGGGGGGGGGGGGGGGGGGG
>BLSH010254407.1:673213-683464 GCA_018402905.1 Glandirana rugosa
AATGTAAAAAGTATCCTTTGAGAGGAGAGATGGGAAACAACTGTATGGGTTGGAGTTCAAACCCCTGAGAGCTCATTGAGACTGGCTTATTGCATGGCATGTTGGCAGCTATGCAAGGGGCGCTGGGCATTGTTACATTGGCTATAGGAGTACGTGTTGATTACCTAATAATTTGGAATAAAGTCCTCTCCTAAGGATATCCTTACAGCTAAAATACCAAAAGGGAATGCTCAGTATTTGCTCCCAACACATGCTGAGTGCCCCCTGTGCCCGGCGCTCATTGAGTCGAATAGAGCAATGCCCAGTGAACCATTCGCTTCAAGCTGTGTGGGATTAAAGTGAATGTGAATCACAGCATTAATCCCCTATAAAGCAAACATGTGGGGATTTAAAGAGAACCATTCACAACTTAGTTTATGCAGGAATCTGACTATTCACTTTTTAACTACGATGATTGTGAAGCCGTATTTATAGAAGGTTATACATTCTGGTTAGCTTTATCTACTATGTCTAATTCTGACACAGGGGTCTCCAGCTGTTGCGAAACTACAAGTCCCATCATACCTCTGCCTGTGGAAGTCATGCTTGTAACTGTCAGCCTTGCAATGCCTCATGGGACTTGTAGTTTTGCAACAGCTGGAGGGTCGCCAGTTTTAGACCCCTGCTTTAGATGGTATGCCAGGTATCAAAGGTCATCTAAAGTCTGAGATCTGCTCAGGTGACCACTGACTATCGGATTCCCTCTGCAATGGAGGCTCCAATATTTCTATCAATAGGATCCTCTTACCATTGTTAAATTGCCCCCTTGAACCCCACAAAGGGTTCCTCCAGGTGCCATTATCCTTTTTTTTATTTCCAGAGTACCCCAGGAGCCCAAAATGCAGGTGCTCCACTGTGCAAATTCTATCCATAGTTCCGATAAGCAAGATCAAGCCAGCCCCCACTGGACTCCTACGCAAAATACCAATAAGAAGACGCTGGAACATCTCCTGGTGGACCAAGGTTTGACCATCCATGCTTTGGTCAGATCCTGGTACCTTGTGACATCCGCTAAGGGCTACATAAGCAACATAAGCAGACCCAACATTTTCATGCAAGGTTCGAGTGGAGGTTTATAGGCCAACTCCATGAATTTGAAAAATATCTACCCTTGCAGTTGGCCTTTAAACCTCCACTCGAACCTTGCATGAAAATGTTGGGTCTGCTAAGGTTGAATGCAAAGTTTGAATGCCCGTTATGTCAAGGGATGCAGAAATAAGGATGAATACTTACCTTATTCCCCGCTCCAGCAAGCATCCCTAAGTCATGCAGTCGTGTGGCCTGCATGGTACACGATGATAACGAGGGCCAGTCAGAGACCGGAGATTTGGGGAGAAGAGGGTAGCACTGGGGCCAGCCAGAGTGGGGGACAGTGTAAAGAATTAGGCCTCATGCACTCTGGGTGTTTGCCTAACTCTCCTAAACACCTTTCTCCTGGCAAGAGAAAAACAACGTCAAAAAGGTGCCAAAGCAGCGTTTTTGTAAAACGTTTAGATGCCTCAAGTGCTTGCAAGTTAAATAATTTCATTGGCCAGAACAATAATTTAGGTGCTTGACGTGTGTTTAGGCGCGCCTAAACGCATCCTGGTGGGCTTGCTCAGGTTTGTACAGACTAAGATCCGATTCCGAATACGCCTGGGCTCATCCCTATAAGTAATCCTGCCTGTTACTCCCCCTAGATATAATGAGCATTAAACCCTTACGGGGTGGGGGGAGCCCCACTGTAAGGATTTTTATTCTGACTCCTAACTGTTGTAATGGCGACTTATCCCTTGTTGAGACCTCTATGCCTGGCCTGTATAAGCAGATAGGATCACCGCAGACAGTTCTTATCAGATAGTGACTCACCAATTACCGATTCCTTCCATGAGCGTTTATTCATTGGAATAGCAGGTACAGCATACAACAAATGTGACAGATGGTCGAAAGATGGTAACTGCAGGTCAAAACATAGTAATGTGTCCTAGGATGCGAGTGGATTGAGTGAGGCCTTCTAGCATGTAGCCATATTCTTTACCTCATGAGAGAGAGGACACAGGAAGAGGAAATAGAATAGCAGAGTGCACCAGGAACCGGAAGTTACAGAGTAGAGTGAACTAGGAAGAGGAAATAGCTCACAGAGGATGGGAGGTGCACACTTAGAAAATACAATAGGAAGGTGTAATATCCAAAAGAACCACAAGATGGCATTATAATAACCAACTATAAAAACATTACTATAGCTGCATATTTATGTTACATGCAAATCATGTGACAGAACAATTTTTGCTCACCTATCTTACTGGGGAAAGCATCAGAGTTCACAACTGCAATGCGCCTGCAAAAATGTACTTTATTCAATTCTTGTCCTAGAACATCGGGATATAAAGATTTTTACTCATCTGCATTCATTGCTGTATGTCAGGCTAACTGTCTCACTGCTCCAGCAGTCCGTAGCCTGTTCATCATCTCTAATATAGACAGTACATTATATCAATACTCAAGCTAAATGGAATGTCAGGAAGACTCAAAGATGTGCAGTAATGAAGATAAGCTCAAAGAAAAATAACAGAGCTACCCAGACACTGAACCGTATTTAGACATCAGTGAATAATGATACCCTGTTGTACAAGCTCCTCCTCTTGCGTCATTTACCTGAATGCTAGAATGCGTTTCTGGAGGCATCATGTGGTTTACTTTATATGTAGATATACTTTTCAACTGTGCTGAGCTCAAAACAAGAGGAAAAGGGGACGATTTTATGTTTTCCGAGCTGTAAAGAGCCTTCTGACTACTCTGATCATTCCCTGCACTCCCTTACCTCTGCAGAGGTGGAAACAAAATAAGGAAAAGTGACCACAATTTGTAAATGTATAACAAGTGCTATTATAATAAATACAACTGTGCCCACCTTCCTTTTGTAGCATCAGGTTCATCAGTTATGCAGTACATCGGCGTTGGCCAAGAGGAAGCCAATCATGGTGGTCAGGTGTTTGGACAGTCCTTCCCATGTCCCCAAGTGTAAAGATCCTGTTAACAGGATGCCAGGGCTGGCCTTGAAGGTTAAAATCTGAATTACTAAGAAACAATATAAATCTGGTTTAGTGGTGTAGTGTAGGTGGGGCCACACAGGAGGTTACCCCGCATGCAAAATTCGTAGGGGGCACATAATTATTAGGGATTTGGGGTGAGAAGAGGCAAGAGCAGGGCTGCTATTACAAATCATGGGGCCTAACTGACAGGGACAGTGAACCATGTCTAACAGGCAGTTCTAGCTACATGGACTAACCACTCATTCATGCAACCAGAATACCTGTGAGAATGAGCCTTTAGTTATGTTTTTTTTAACTATTTTTTTTATTTTTTACGTTTCATTTTTTATGAACAGCCCTGTGGAGGTGGTGAAATATCAGGGGTCTAAACAGACACCCAATATCTCACTTTTGAGACAGAGAAAGAGATTGAGGACACAGATTCCTCAATCTTTCTCTGCAGCCTCAGCTGCAGAGTGAATGAACAGGAAGGGCTCTGTCCAGAGGCCCCCTGTTCATTTACAAACTGAAGCACTGTTAACACAGGGAGGTCCAAAGGGGGATTGGTTCCAGGAACTGTGCCCACTCATGCTGCTCTGGGTCCCCCTGTTGAACCTATGGGGCCTGGGCCCCATACAGGAGGGCAGGTGGTACCCCTTTATCAGCAGCCCTGGGCAGGAGGCAGATCGGTCTGTGTGTACTGCTGTTCTGGTTCTGTCAGGGGCGCAAACCCCTCCTCTCTCTCTCTTAGGCTTGGTGGCCGGGTCTATCTGGGCAGTTCTAGGTCAGAGTGGGTAAATTTGAGGACAGTAAGTGGCACATACCTGCTGAGTGTGTAGCAGTGTGCTGCTCAGTGCCGTTTAGGATGGCTCTGATCCTTCTTCTCCTTTCCCCCTGAGACCACCACCAACCAGCATGCCGTGCGCTGCAACTCCTCCAACTACCAGTGAGCCTGGGGGGAATGGGGGCTATATAGGTTTGGGGGGGCATAATAAGGGGGCAGAGGGCCTGGGAGTGCACAGTGGGGGGGGGAAGGGGGAGGATGTATGAAGTTTAGGGTTACAATGAGGGGATGAAGGGAGTAGGGGTGCACAATGCGGGGGCTGCGATATACAGTGGGGGGTGACAACTTAGGACCCATTCACACCTGTGCGATGCGTCATCGCATTTCACGCTCTTTTTTGCGCGATAGCATAGGGCAGCCCTATTCACACACATGAACTTTAATGGCATCCCAGTCTTAGTCTTAGGGTTCAGTATTGACAGCATAATACCCTCAGGATTGTGGCCTGATAACATGCACACAAGTTGACACAAAGGGGTTTGAATGGCTTTTAAAGGTAACCATCCTCACCTGTGACCTGTTTGCTTGTAATTAGTGTGTGTGTATACAAGGTCAATGAGTGTCTGGACTCCTGACAGACCCTTGCATCTTTCATCCAGTGCTGCAATGACCTTTCTGGATTCTGAGTCATGGGGAAAGCAAAAGAATGGTCAAAGGATCTGTGGGAAAAGGTAGTTGAACTGTATAAAACAGGAAAGGGATATAAAAAGATATCCAAGGAATTGAGAATGCCAATCAGCAGTGTTCAAACTCTAATCAAGAAGAGGAAAATGAGGGGTTCTGTTGAAACCAAACCACGGTCAGGTAAGTTGATTGATAATAAATGGCTTCAGCCAAACACTAACCATGAGTGAAAGAAATGTTTTTGTGTTCTCATTCATATTATCTGAAAAATGGCCAAGAAATCATAAATTCGACAAGGGTATGTAAACTTATGAGCACAACTGTATATCTGATAAATTACATAATATGCTGCTTTATAGTACAAGAAAGGATCTGTTTTACTTTGTATTTATTTTTATTTTTTCATTTCTTTTTCATATTATTATTAAAAAAAATTATACAATTAATTAATTTAATTTGAATGAATTTAAATTATTAATTAGATTATTATTAAATTAATGAAATTAATTTATAATAACCTCCTAGATTGTAAGCTCTAACGAGCAGGGCTCTCTGATTCCTCCTGTATTGAATTGTATTGTACTGTCTGCCCTAACATTGTAAAGCGCTGCGCAAACTGTCGGTGCTATATAAATCCTGTATTATAATAATAATAACAAAAAAATATAACATTTTCATTCTATTTTTTTTTTTTATTTCATTTCAATGACAAACATTGTATCCTTTGTTAATAAACAGTCTGCAGTCTAAGTGCATCTGCCCAGTGCCAATATACACAACCTCTGTATACAATGACGTATACAGTATGCTACATATGTAACAAAGCTGAGTGCTAGGGAATCCACGGGGAATACCGAACTCATATGGTGCACCCATATTGCTGATAGAAATTAGCGAATAATTAAATACCAATGTAGAATGAGGAGATGCCTCTGTTCAGTTGATTGGTTGATTCGTTCATTCCTTCTATAGGAACCATAAGCACAACCACAAACACCAACTAAATCTGGCAGCAAGGTAAGCCATAGGAATCTGAAAATTGAACTCCAGGCAAACAATTAATTACAACAATAAAACACATATAAGGGAGCTGTTTAAGCAAAGGATTTGTATTTTTTTCCATCCAGTCCTGAGAATTATCCAGCTCTGCCCTCTCTAGCTGGGCAGGAGACCTGATTTTTTTTTCTCAGCTGTAAGTAACACTTACAGGTCTTGTTCCTCCCCCAGCTTCTGACTGGACGGTGAAAGGAGGAGCAGCATACTGATGAGCTCATCTCTCTGTCACTCTGCACTCTCCTCCTATCAGCATGTTTCTTTAGCTGCAGCACAGCTAACTGGCTCCCTGTGCTGCTTCACCCTCCCCTGATCTAAGCTCTGCTGTACAGGATCTGCAAGAAGCTGATCCTGTACAGATCATACAGATCATGGATCTGTATCAGATTACCCTTGTATGATATCCAATGAACAATGTACTAATGAATGCAAAGCTGCCTTGATTTGTAGATTTTATATTCGCCTTAGGTTTAGAATTAAAGATGACCCCACAGATTTTTACACCTATAATCCTGCGACCTCCTGGCCTGTGTTATCGGTGAATTCTATGATGTAACGGCTGAAGAAGGAGGAAGAAAAGCCGATCGAGGTGGAGATGAAAGAGATTGTTAGATAGAAAAAAAGTGTTTGTCAGCAATGAAGTTAATAAAGTTAATCTCCAGGCACACACCTGAATACTTAGTCCTATGACAGCAGCAAAAACCAGACAGACTGTTGGGTGCAGCACCAGCATCTAAGAAATGAGTGCTCTCTATCTGGCATACAACATGCGCAGATCACTCTTCCTTCCCCACCACATCATCTGCTGAGATCAGAGGGGAGAGTACACTGCGCATGCGTGGTTGTATGTCAGAGGGGGAACGCTTGTTCCTTAGATGCTGATTCTGCGCCCAATGGTTCTCGCATCTGTGATTCTTTCCATGCAGATTCCCTTGGGGATCCTTAGCGCCCTTTGTGCTCCCCGGGCTTTACACTTCGGGTTTCTCTGTGTGGCTGATCAGGGTTGATGTTGTTGCAGTTTTCATTGTAAGTTTTGTGGGGTTTTACATTATGTTATACAAATGTTGTATGTTTATGTGATAATGTTATAAAGAAATATATTTTTATTCCAAACTGACCACTGACCTTCCCTGATGAAGATTTGTTGAAATCGAAACGTGTTGTAATCTATATACAAAATTGTGGCTATTATAAGAGCATTAACATTAATAAATAACGAGTGTGCATGAGTTGTGCCAGGTGTGCCTGGGCACACCTTAATCACCCTGTGCTGTACTAATTTATAAAAATAAAAAACTGCTGACACAACCCTACTGACACCAACCTCTGCAAAACTGACACTGTCCACTGCTCTAATGAAACCATCCACTGCCCTACTGACACCAATCTCTGCTCTAACGACACCATCCCCTGCCCTACTGACACCAACCTCTGCCCTACTGACTCCGTCCACTGCTCTAATGAAACCATCCCCTGCCCTACTGACACCAATCTCTGCCCTAATGACACCATCCACTGCTATACTGACACCAATCTCTGCCCTACTGACACCATCCACTACTATACTGACACCAATCTCTGCCCTACTGACACCATCCATTGCTATACTGACACCGTCCACTGCCCTACTGACACCGCCCTCTGCCCTACTGACACCACCCTCTGCCCTACTGATTCCATCCTCTGCCCTACTAGCTCAGTCCTCTGCCCTACTGACACCACCCTCTGCCCTACTGATTCCATCCTCTGCCCTACTGACACCACCCTCTGCCCTACTGATTCCATCCTCTGCCCTACTGACTCCATCCTCTGCCCTACTGACACCACCCTCTGCCCTACTGATTCTATCCTCTGCCCTACTAATTCCATTTTCTGCCCTACTAACTCCATCCTCTGCCCTACTGATACCGTCCACAAAGTGCTCTAGAATTTCCTGGTAGAGGGCAGCGCTGACTTTGGACTTGATAAAGCACAGTGGACCAACACCAGCAGATGATATGGCTCCCCAAATCATCACTGACTGTGGAAACTGGACCTCATGTAACTTGCATTCTGTGCCTCTCCACTCTTCCTCCAAACTCTGTGACCTTGATTTCCAAATGAAATGAAAAATGTCACAGTTCGTGATGAATTGGGGAGCCATGTCATCTGCTGGTGTTGGTCCACTGTGTTTTATCATCAACTCCAAAGTCAGCTCAGCCCTCTACCAGGAAATTCTAGGGCACTTTATGCTTCCCTCTGTTGACCAGCTTTATGGAGATGCTGATTTCATTTTCCAGCAGGACTTGGCACTGCCCACACTGCCAAAAGTACCAATGCCTGGTTTAATGATCATGGTATCACTGTGTTTGATTGGCCAGCAAACTCGTCTGACCTAAACCCCTTAGAGAATCTGTGGGGTATTGTCAAGAGGAAGATGAGAGACACCAGACCCAGCAATGCAAGATGAGCTGAAAGCCACTATCAAAGCAACCTGGGCTTCCATAACACCTCAGCAGTGCCACAGGCTGATCGCCTCCATGCCACTAGGGTTGCCACATCATCCCTTTAATCCAGGACACATATTAATTACACAGGTTCTGTGGCTGATTAATGTGGTAACTAAACTCACTTGGTGCCTTATCTGCATTAAATTAGCCTCAGAACCTGTGTAATTCATATGTGTCCCGGATTAAAGGGATTATGTGGCAACCCTACATGCCATGCCGCATTGATGCAGTAATTCATGCAAAAGGAGCCCCGACCAAGTAGTGCATACTATACTGTACATGGACATCATTTTCAGGAAGCCAACATTTCTATATTAAAAATCCTTTTTTTTATTGGTTTTATGTAATATTCTAATTTTCGGAGATACGGATTTGGGGTTTTCACTAGCTGAAAGCCGTAATAATCAAAATAATAGAAAGAAATGCTTAAAATATATCCGTCTGCGTGTAACGCATCTATATAAAATTTATGAGTTCCACTTTTTGAATTAAATTACTGAAATAAATTAACTTTTTGATTATATTCTAATTTTATGAGATGCACCTGTATATGCACACGCATGTGTGTTTGAGCTTTGATTGGGGTGCACACCATAATGTAGTAGGCTGCGCACACCTATGCATTGAGCTATTTATCAGTCAATTGCTTTTATCAGTTTTTTATTTGATGCAAAATGTTTTAAATCGACAGCGGTTTCATGGGTGCCTAAAAAAAATCCCAGTCTGGGTTTTTTATTTTATTTGGCCTACAGGAGCATTATTTAAAGTTATCTAATTTTTTCTCCACTGAACAACGTTTTATAAATCCCGGGTCCCCTTTATTGCATAGTACATTTTATTACAAAGGTGGACTTTACATTTAAAAGCAGCCCAAAGTTGGACTTTACATTGAAATGCTATGGAATCAATTGCAATGGAGCTAGAAAGAAGAAAAAAAATCTCAGCCATTGATCAGCTCAGATCTCTTTTCTCTGTTGTGTGGCAAGAGTAAAGACCATTACTGGGCCTGCGCTGTGATTCGCCGCCGTGTATACCTGAATGGCGGCCGGCTGTGTCAATGTGTACCGTCATGCTGCACGTATTTGCACACCCCGCCCTGCAGGGATGTAAAACTTTCTTATCTGCAGGTGTGATGAACAAAGAAGGAAGGAAAGTTTGGCCTTTCAGTCATTGGGGCCCCTCCCTGGCCAGGTTCCTGCAGAGCATTGCCGCTTAACCCCTTCCCTGCCAAACCCTTCCCTCTTCTTCCTAACCTCAGATATTTCTACCCTTCTTTCAAAATCTCCCTGACATAAACCCACGCACCAAATCATGGCCATTAACAGCTTCTTGACCACTCACAATTAGACTTTATTGGTTTACAAATCCACCAGCCTTGAAGGACAAAGGCCTGCAGGGCAGCCATGTTTACACCAGCTCACCTCTATTAATATGTCTCCTCCCTAACCTGTTACCAGTGATTTATATGACCCACAAATTCCTGAACTGGTCTGATTGCCTATGTGCAGATGTTATCAAGAGCAAGTCACTCAGGAAGCAGAACATACTATGGCCTCCATTGTGGTACACAGACATGCCATTGATGTTATTCATACAACTTTTTGAAGTGAAACAATTTACTCTAAGTCAGCCTTTCTTGAAAAGAGGAACCCATAAAATCATTTTAAGTTTTCCGGAAACCCCCTGCTATGAAAAGTCCATTAGAAAAATGTCCCTTACATCAGTGTTCAACTGGAAGAATGTTCCTTACATTGGTGGTCAGTGGGAAGAATGCTCCTTACATTGGTGGTCAGTAGGAAGAATGTCCCTTACATTGGTGGTCAGCGAGAAGAATGCCCCTGACATTGGTGATCAGTGGAAAGGATGCTCCTTACATTGGTGATCAGTGGGAAGAATGTCCCTTACATTGGTGGTCAGTGGGAAGAATATTCCCTATATTGGTGGTCAGTGGGAAGAATGTCCCTTACATTGGTGGTCAGTGGGAAGAATATTCCCTATATTGGTGGTCAGTGGGAAGAATGTCCCTTATATTGGTGATCAGTGAGAAGAATGTCCCTTACATTTGTGGTCAGCGGGAAGAATGTCCCTTACATTGGTGGTCAGCGGGAAGAATGTCCCTTACATTGGTGATCAGTGGAAAGGATGCTCTATATCCCTTATAAGAAGGGTGACTGGTGGTTACATTCCCTGT